>CM070720.1:30700976-31159693 GCA_036346275.1 Otatea glauca
TGGCTTCCCTTCGCCCGGCGATCGCTATAGCCCTGTCGCCTCGGCTCGGCGATCGCCCTGTCTCGAGCGACGGGGCCCACTCCAACGAGCAAAGAACGGCTAGTGGACTGGCGACAAGCGGCGCAAGGACAAATCGCCCGTGTATGGGGCGATCGCCCCATACACGGGCGACGGGCGTACAATTTTGCAAAATTTTCATTCGGATGCATAGTTTTGAAAAAAAGAATAAAAATAAATATTAAAGAAAAAAAATCTACTTTGGACGCTTATGGGGCATCACAGAGTCGAATCAGCATGAAAAGACCAGCGCCCAGATGTTGGCCCGGGTTGGGTTGTAGCCCACTAACAACGTTTTTTTTTTTACCAATGCCAATGACCATCGGGACGTTTCTTTCTCCACATGAGCACGACACGAGGCTAAGCTGGTGCCGCATGCGCGATTTCAGGATTCACTTGTGTCGTCCTAGATGGAGGCCCACCAACAGCATTTTTTGGGCTAATGATCGTATGGGCTTTTCTATCTCAAGGTCTAAATAGGTTTATCGGGGTGAGTCCAATTTCTGGTTGTGTATATATGCATCCTATGCCGATCGGACAGGGCTCCCGTGCACTAGTCCCGAGGACTGCTACATGCTCTAAACGGTATTTTTGCACAGTGTTTTTTAACGATCTGAACCGTTTGTTTTCGATCGGATAGTCCTACGGACTGTTTAAGTTGCAGGACTACAACGGGAGCCCTGTCCATGCTGATCTGTCTTCCTCAGCAATAACTGATAGCCTTAATACCACGTCTCTGATACGATGCTTCTGTTGTCATGAATCATTAAGCAGCAGGTTCCGCTGAAAGCGCATGCACATGGCATGATGCCTTTGTCAACCAGCTAACCTCCTCCTGTTCTGATGGGAGTACATATCTAATTCTCAGTTGAAACTTGAAACAATACTAAAATCTAGGTGGAGGTGGACAAGATTATTAGCTCCATGCTATAAAACACACATCAAATGCGTAGAATCTTTGTGCCTGAACTTTCGATGTGTAACTTTGTATATTGTGCTACTTTTTTTTTTACTTCTGGTATAGATTTGATCTTACATCTGTACAACTCTAATTATGACAAGCATCTACTACTTCTAATTAGGAGTTGGTGGCAGTAGTACGTTCTCCTTTAGAGTTTCTAATTTGTTGGATCTGACATGAACGACTGAGATAGAAGAGGATTTAATCATATCTTAGATGGAAGGATTTTATCATATCTTTTTTGAATAGAAATATTATTTTAGCATATCTCTATTCACATGTTCTTACTATGGAAGGATGTTATTCATATATCTTATAAATGGAAGGATTTTCTCATCATGTTCTGTAAGGATAGAAGGATATACTCACTATATCCCATAATACGGGAATTTTATCTCATCATATCTGGAAATGCATAGATTAAAAGAAAAGAATCACGCAACCAAATCCCGTGCCAATCATGAAGATGTCGGGGAGACCTGGCTTCCATCCGCCTGCGTACGCTACCTTCTGTTTTCATCTACTCCCTATTAGAGGGCACCCACTCTCATCTCTAGGAGGACAGACCGGTCGGTAGTGGAGACACACGCAAGAAGTGAAGAGAAGAGAAAGGCTGCGTGCAAGAAGCAAGAAGATTTTCTGCAAGAGGAAGGCAATAACTTTCTCTTCCTTCAATGGTAAGGATTGATATCTCTACTAATTCTAATTAAGAGTTGGTGGCGATCGTCCGTTCTCCTTCAGAGTACTTGATTCGTTGGATCTAACATGAACGGTTGAGGTGGAAGAGGATTTAACCCGATAGTCAAATCTCTTCGGAGGAACAAACTTTTCCTACTATTGAAACATAACTAAAGTTAGTGTTCTTTGCAAATAAATTTTTTGTCGCAAATTGAGTTTTCGTTGCAACGCACGGGCACATGACTATTAGGATAAAAAAATGGAAGTAGCACCGAAGTTGGTGATTTCTTGGTTTCATATAGCATCTCTAGTACTGAGCAGTATTTCTTTGTATTCCTTTTTAATACAAGTTATACATATCGTGCAACAAACGAATAGGTAAGTAATCAACATCCATCTTTCATTCACGCTTTAATATTTATACAACTTTTTTAAAAATATGTATAGAAGCACCTCTTGTACCATTATAGCTCTCTGACCGGAGCATTTTGTATTTGTTTGACAATAGTAGTATTAGTTATCCTACAATTGAGGCAAATTTGTCCGCCATTTTGCCTTTATAATCTTCTATATCCTCCACCAATTGTTACCAACCCAATAATTAGCATAGAGAGATCAAGTGAAGTTCCTCGTTATTACCATTTTATCTCTTCTTTTTGAGTTATTTTTTGGGCCGAAGCTTGAAAAATGAACCCGAAAGAACTACTATGTCCTATAAATTTAGAGTAAATTTCACAAAACTACAGATTTCTTATAAAAACTATTAGAAAACTATAGATTTTATCTTCTATTTCACAAAACTACAGATTTTAGAAGAACTTGTTTCACAAAACTACAGGTTTTTTGTACAAATTATCAGAAAACTACATATTTTAGCTTCTATTTCACAAAACTACAAATTTTAGGAGAACTTGTATCACAAAACTACATATTTTAGAATTAACAGTTTCTTTTAACGGGTCTGATAGTCTGGGCCCACATTACAGCCTCATGCGTGAGTGAAACGGGAAATGAGTGTGAGACCACCATATGGGCCCACACTGTTAGGCCTGTTACAAGAAACGATCAATTCTAAAACCTGTACTTTTGTGAAATAAGTTCTTTTAAAACCTGTAGTTTTGTGATACAAGTTCTCTTAAAATTTGTAGTTTTGTGATAGAAGCTAAAGTCTTTTGTTTTCTGATAGTTTGTACAAAAAAACTTGTAGTTTTGTGAATCAAATTCTTTTAAAATCTATAGTTTTATGATATTTTGTACAAGAAACATGTAGTTTTGTGAAATTTACTCATAAATTTATCAATCAGTTGCAACTACATCGATTATAGACCAGGGTTCAAAATCTCGACGAAATTTCGGATTTTGACCGGGGCTGAGATTTCAAATCTTGACGGAATAAAAAAATTGAAATCATGGTTTGTTACAATAATTTCATTAAATTTCGCCGAGATTTCAGCCTTTTGGACCGGTTTGCATGTTTTCTGGATCGGATTTTGCACCAATTTTTTTTATGGATAATTGTAATACCTTTTATGAGGAATACATGTGAAAAAGTTTTCAAAAAAGTACATATACAAATCATGTAACCCTAACCCTAACTTAGATTTCGACTGTAAATGATGTATTTCGGCCTAAAGCCTAAACCCTAACTTGGATTTTGGTCTTAAATAATGTATTTCGGCAAAAATCCTAAACTCTAACTTGAATTTCAGCCTTAAATGATGTATTTTGTTCTAAACACTAAACCTTGACTTGGGAATTTTATGTGTAAATACTTAGTATTTTGCATCCAAATAGATAGAAAATGAAGATAAATGCTTGCATGATTTTTTTCATATTTTTCACCAATTTTTTCTAGCCTTAGGAAAACATTTCATAATCATCGAAATTTCGGATTAGGGGGTTCTTCAAAAATTCTGGATTTCAAATTTGGGTTTTTGAATTTCGACTAAAATTCCGAAACCTCGTCGAAAATTCGGATTTCGGCCACCCGAGATGGGATCCAAAAATGAAATTTGAAACCGTGTTACAGACTATATAATAATTTATCCGATGAAATACAAAAAGCCAAAATCCGGAAGATAGAAATGAACACAAGACTACATGAGCACCTCGTGATCTACTACTCTGATTTCATCCCATCAGCAAAAGCAAGGATTTTATTTTGTTTTCGGTTTAAATTTCTCTCCCCTTCAAAATCCAATTTTTTTTTGGCAAAATCTCGTTATTTTGGACAAAATTCAAATCTGGATTTTTTTTGGACCGAAATTTTGGGTGAAATTCTCAAAATTTTGGCAATTTTCAACTAGCGAAAAATGGCTCAAACGATGTCAAAAATTTTTGAAAGTTTTTTTAGAGGTTCCTGACACACAAGTGATGTTTCCATAAAAATTTCATATGATTATCATGTCTGAGGAATTTTTAAAAATTAGAACATTGCTACTGTCCTGATAAAACGCTGACCGGTAAGTTTGAACCGAATGAAAAATGGTTCAAACTACGTTAGAAAATTTTGAATTTTTTTTGCATGGTTATGATGCATTAATAATGTTCTCATAAAAATTTTAGATGATTATCAAGAATCATGAATTTTTAAAAATTCGAACAGTGCTATTGTTCTGTTAAAAGCCTTACCAGCAAACTTAAACAAAATGAAAAATAGTTCAAACCACGTTAGAAAATTTTGAAAATTGTTTTGGATGTTTCTGATGCAACATTAATATTTATATAAAAGTTTTATATGATTATTGTGCTTAAATAATTTTTACAAATTCTGACAGTGCTACGTCGTGATAAAAGCGTGATGATCAATACATAGATTTGCTTTAGCAATCAAAAAGGTTTAGATTTTTTCAAAATTTTACAGAATGGTGATAAGGAAATTCTTAAGATATCATAAATTTTTTGAATAATGATCACACTTCAGTGAATTTATAAAATTCTTACAAGGAAGTGTACCATTTGTGTTCTTTCTCTTTTTGATTTTTGAAATATAACAAATGAAGTTCAATGCTTACATAGATTTGATTGAACAAACAAAAAAAGTTTAATTTTTTTGATAATTTTATATAATGGTACTGAGGAAATTATTAAGCTCTCATAAAATTTTTGGATCATTATCACACTCGAGAAAATTTATAAGATTCTGACAAGGATACTGTCCCAATTATGTTCATTCTGTTTTTGATTTTTTAAAGATAACAAATAAAGTTAAATTAGTTTTATAATTTTTATGTATGATTTTACACTACTAAAGATAATACCATAAATTTTATAGATTATTATAAAGCTTGTACAATTTTATTAAAATCTGACAGTATTTTTGCCAAAATTTCAAAATATCTAAAAATTCGGGTTTTCAACAAATTTTCATAGAAGATGGCTTTCTTAAAGGTTATTAGACCAAATCTGGCCATAAAACTGCAAAAAAGGTCAAAAATAATGAAATATCGGCCGGTTTGGGCGAAATTTTATAAAAAAAATGAAATTTCGGTTGGTTACTATAACATTTTCAAAAAAAATTATCCGGCCAATAGTTTGGATTTCGTGGTGACCCGAAATCCAAATTTGTATCCCTGAGCAAGAGTGTGCAAGTGTTGAGTTTTTACTTGGCAAAGTTTTTAACGAGGCAGCCAAACATCAATAAAGCTCATAATTTAGTTTCAATTATTTGTTTTATTTTAGAATTTATCTCATATTTTAGCTTTTTCTTAATTTGTATATATATATTTTTAAAAAAATTCTACATACTTCGAGTTTTTCTAATTATTCTAATTATTTTATTTATTTTGAATTTTTCTTATTTATTTTGAATTTTTTCATACTTTTTCTATTTTTCTAATTTTGTTCTGCGCTGCCCATTAGGACCGCGAAAGACCGAACCGGCACGACACGACCCGTGCCTAAACCGGCACCCCGACACGTGAGCCAACACGGCACGACCCGTTTAGTAACCAGACCGAAACGGAACATGCCTAAATGCCGTCCATTTGACCCTCTCTATCCGTGAGCAAGAGTGTGCAAGTGTACGATTCTTGCTTGAATAATACACCTACGTACTGGGCCACACTAGACGCCGACGGGTATACGGCACAGAGGATCCGGGCACCACGTGGCGCACACCCCCACGAAAATTTTGGAATTTGCCGCGCGCTGAGTGCGGGACCCACATGACAGCATCCAGTTTTAAACACCCAACCATTTCCTCATCTCCTTCCCGTCCAGTCTCTCCCCCTCTCTCTCAATCTCGTCTCCGCCACCGAAATTAAGACGAAAAAAACAGGGGGAAACAGAGGCTCAAAAACTCATAAACCCTAGCTGGTAGCTTCTGCCGGAGCGCGAGCAATGGAGCCGTGAGATCTCTTCGTGAAAAAGAGGCTGGTGATTCGGGCGTTAGTTTCTTGAGGCTTCGTGGGCTGGGATCCAGCTGCGTGGTTGGTTGGGGTGAAGGTGCGTGATTCTTTGCCCTTCCCCTCTCTATGTTTAGAAAAAAAAAAGGAAAGGGTTTGTTCGTTTCGGTGTTATCTTCTTGGACATAGATAGAATTAGGTAAAATAAGATCAATTGGAAAGTCCTAGATTAGATCAAAGGAATTCCGTCTGCTAGAATAAGAAAAAGCGCTTCCGAATTGATCTCGTCGTTTATAATACAATGATAGTTTTTCTTTGTTCAGCAATCACTTAAAACTTGGAATAAAACACTCGTTGTAGCAATTAATAAATGCAAAGAATTGGGATTAGTTCACTAGGAATTCTGTATGAATATGAATAGAGGAAGGAAAGAATAAATAAATATCTTTTTTTATTGCATTCCATATCATTTGTCCTATTCTTCTTTCCCCGGGGTACTTAAAAACAAAAAAGGAAGTATCATTGCGCTGTGTTTTTAGGCTTAGATTGCCAGTTCGGAAGATTTGTGCGGTGATATGATGTCTTGTCTGTTCTATTTCTTCGATTTTCCCTGAATTTTTTTGGAATCTTTGGCGTTATTGAGTTTGGTTGTTTCCCCTGCTCGAAATGTTTCAAATTTGTTCGTACTCGGAGGAAAGGCTCCTTTTTTTTTTTCTATCCAGCAATCTATTTTCCTCCTGGGAAATACAAACTTTTACGAAAATTGAATATTTCCCAATCCAGAATCCTAAAAAAAAGAGGAGCGATTGTTTAGGACTCCAATGTGGTTGAAACTCAATTTTTGTGTTGTTTGTATTTTCTCTCGGATTCTTCGGAAAATCTGAACATGCTTGAAAATGTGCAGATGGCCAGCTTCTTTTTGTCCTCATCTCTTTGCAATCTCGGTGGAAAATGCTTCGTTTTGTCCTAATCTTTGCTTTTAATATATTTTATGAATCCATTTGTATAAAAGATTTGTTTTTTAACACAACAGTAGAAAATGACAGTTTTTTAGTCTTCTTATTCTGTCACAATTAACCTATACTGTGAGACAAGTTGACTTGGAGCACCAAGAACATGCTAAATTTGCTGCGTAGTGTGCGCAAGTTGACTATGTAGATGCGTAATTGGATCCATTTTTTCAAATCTGATGAATGACACGAACAAGTCACTTGTATACTTGTATTACCAACAAGTTTTTGTTTTAGCTTTGCTTTATTTTGCCTCATTGCCAACACAAAATTATTTGGAGTGCTGATTACTGAAAGCTACACTTCTATCATTTAATTACCAAATGTCTGGCTCCACAAGAATTCATACCCTTGATCCGAAAAAAAGGATGCGTTCAGATTAGTAACTTAAGTACAGCACGTTGCATGTAGCAAGCATCATTATTTTTTCTCCCCTCAAATTGTGTAATTGTTTTCTGCAGTGAAAGCTACTGGTTGGCCCCCACTGACCTGTGAGAGAGGGCTTCTTGTGAGGCAACCAGGGGTGTTTGGTTTGGTCAAAGAAGAGCTCGATCACCTTCCTTTTGTCATATACATGGGATGCTTGCTGTGAACCGTACTGTTTGTTCTTAGAGAGAATAAAACAGTACATCCAGGTGCTTTGTTTTGGGTGTCACTCTTCTTGCCTGTTCGATTGGGAGAGAAACTGTGTTCTCTTGGGGCTTGGCTATGTCAGTTTCAGAGAAGGTGGTCCCATCATCTTCAGTGTCCTCGTCGGATTTGGATCCGCTGTTGAAGGATCTTACAGAGAAAAAGTTGAGCTTCAGGAGGAACGTGGTGTCTTTGGCGGCTGAGCTCAAGGATGTGAGGAATAAGTTTGCTTCACAGGAGCAGTTGTTTACTAGGGAATCCCAAACCAGGAAGGTAAGTAAGTTTCTACTTTGTAATTGCTACCTTCAGGATTGTTTGTCGAGTTTGTGCTGACTAGTGAAAAATCATCACAGGTTGCAGAGACAAAGGCTAGGAAAATGGAGGAGGAAGTAAGTAAGCTGCAGAAATGCCTGCAGGACAAGGATGAGCAACTGCGTGCATCGACAGATAGCACCGAACAGGTGAGAAGCTACCTCAATTCTCCTTCTGGGGTCAAGTCTTCCCATTTTGGTTTATTATGAGTTTTGATATAATGAGTTGGGAATAGTTTGTATCTGGCATGAAACTACTAAGCTATGCTCTAGAGTCCAGACATGTTGAGTAACTTGAGCTGAATGCAATGCAACATAGGGAGCTTTGATCTATTTGCTTGTCAAATTGCTTTTGTTTGCTTCTCCACTTGTTGCTCAGCATATATCTTTTGCTTCGACTGATTCTGATCTGGGCTCTTGGCATATTAAGTTCCTACTCTAATTCTCTATAATTGTAGAGTATTAATGATGGAGAGGAAGGTTTTTGTACAAATTTACATATTTTACACTTTATCTAAAATCTGCCTGTGCATGACCTACGTCATGACGATTCTGGTTTTCAAGCCCTAATAATTCCTTTTCACTAGCAACTGAAATGCACTTCCTCAATAACTGTTGTTATTATATGCAGTACCTCCACGGGTTGGATGATCTTAGATCACAACTGTCGGTTACCCAAGCAACAGCAGAAGCCAGTGCTGCATCAGCCAAGTCAGCTCAGTCGCAGTGCTTGTCATTGTTGAAAGAGCTGAATGAGAAGGACAGCTCGCTGAAAGAGCACGAGCTTCGAGTGAACAAGCTCGGTGAGCAGCTAGGTCTTCTCCAGAAGGACCTTGAGGCAAGGGAGCTCTCGCAGAGGCAACTCAAGGATGAAGTTTTGAGGATCGAGGTTGATATCATGGATGCAGTTGCCAAAGCTGGGTCTAACAAAGATAATGAGCTTCTGAAGATCTTATCCGATGTTTCACCAAGGAATATCGAGAACATCAACAAGCATCTGAATGCTAAGGATGCAGAGATTGCCAGGTTGAGAGATGAAATCAGGATATTATCTGCTCATTGGACAAACAAAACAAGGGAACTAGAGTCACAAGTAAGTCCTCTTTCTTTCATCCACAAAATGCTGCCTACATTGTTTACAAATGCTGCAGAGCTGTATATTTACTTGAGATATGTTTTTTATTGAACAGCTGGAGAAGCACCGCAGAACCGATCAGGAGCTGAAAAAGAGAGTTTTAAAACTTGAATTCTGCCTTCAAGAATCACGGTCTCAGATACGAAAGCTTCAGAGGGTATGTTCATATGTGTCCTTGTTCCTTGACTCAGGAAACATGACTTCTATTTCGCTTACTCTTGTAGCATTTTTGTCCATGTTCATTTATGGGCGCACCTGAATCGGGGATGGGGCACTTAGATTAAATATGCCGCCTTATCCCTGAGCATCCGGCAAGATCTCTGGCAGTTAAAATTAACAAATCAATACCATGTGAATGAAGCATCCCTGCTACGGCAGTTGACCATAATTACGTGCGGAAAGTGTCAGGTCAAACCGATCATTGATTCATGCATTCTGGAAAACCCTATTCTTTAGTATCAGTCATCTTATCCTCTCTGGTACCAGCTAAATAATGCATGTGTGCAACTTTTGTAAAAAAAAACTGTAACGTGTTTTTGCATGTATCAAATTTTTTTTTGTCAAATAATCCTTTCTGGTACCAGCTAAATAATCGATCTTAGGCGTGTTTTTGCACCGAACTGTTGAACTATGGGTAAGCATGCCCATTTAGTGACTCAAGTTCTTGGAGCTTTTCAGTCCTAACTGTTAGTCCTAATCGATCTTTAATAGCTTTTCATAGTGCTCATTTGGCACACGAACTTTAGCAAATCAAGTTCTTGTAGCAGATTGTGATCAGTTAGGACTTCAGAGCATATGAGGCTGAACAAATTGCCTCTTGCCTCTGCAGGTGGGGGAGAAGAGAGACAAGCAACTCAAGGAGCTCAAGGATCAGGTGGCCATGAATCAGCCCAATGGCCCTTGCCGCGACTACAAGCACAACTTCTGGAAGGGCGAGGGCTTCAAGTTCATTGCCTCCATGTCTATGCTGGCTTTGGTGCTTCTCACAAAGCGATGAATGAAAGAGCATACTGAACCCCATCCTGTGTAAAGTTGTCTAGAGATTTCAGTGTTAGGTGAGCAGCTAGCTCGCACTTTGTTTAAGAAGCCAGTCAGTCATGTACTCAAGTAGCGTTTACATTAGATTTAGAATGGGCATTCTGTGTGATCAGATGTCCAGACCAAATTTGCCGACATCTAATCTTGTAGACTGTATTAGTGTAGTGCAGCTGCTAGCTAGTTCATGCAAGATCATAAACAGCCTTGTCGTTACAGATCTACCTATGTTTGAATGTAGCTACCGCAGTTGTGGCTGCGGTTATGTTAATTAATGTTATTCTGGTTTAATTTTAGTCTTCAGTGTCTACACTGCTAATGCCTGCTTCTGAAGTTCTCTAAGCAAATGTAAGCAGAATGAACTGGTTCTGAAGATTTTTAACAAATCGTTGATGTTTTCTAATCGTTAATGGGGAAAAACTGGTCAGATTTGGATGGAATCTTTATACATAAGATCAATCAGTAAGAAGATAAGGTTAATTGTGTTGGGGAACGGGTAGGTTACTTTAACGTAAACTCAAAATTTTTTACTGTGTAACCAATGAACCACTGTAAGTTATAGATTACAGAATTACCATTAGACGTGCAGACTCGTAGCGGAAGTAGAGTCGATGTAGCGCGGTGGTGCAGATGTAGTCGTACTAACCCTGTGTCTCCTCCAACAACTCCTTGTGACCGTCGTAGGTTGTTAGTCCTATTTGTGAAATATATAAGTGTGATGATTAATTTGACAACAATATAATATATGTGTGATGATTTATAGACAACAATATTTGTTATGGAACAAGGTACTGTGAGAAGTTGTTTTATTTGTGACAGGAGATGCAAGCACGAGCCTTGAGGAAGTGCAACGCAGGACGCAAGATGCACGTTGCAGGCGCATAAGCAGAAAAAGATGGGCGTACCGCAAGTCGGGAGAATCAGCAGCGAGCAAGTGCGAGGCAGAGAGGAGCACATCGAAGGTCGCAGAGGTGCGGGCGCGACGCGAGGTCGCAGAGGTGCGGTAGCACGCGAGATCGCAGTGCGGAGGCGAAACGCGAAGGACGCAGTGCAGTGAGGCGGGATGCGAGAGGTCTCTGCAGATTTAACGACGCAGTGTGACGGCCAGCGGGCCATGCAGTCGAGTGAGTCATGCGAGAGCGACAGGTGGGCCGTACGCATGCATGTGTGAGTTGTGGGTTTTGGATATGTTCATGTATTAGGTCATGTGTAATTAGGCCAGGCGGATATACATGCATGTAGTTTAGTAGAGATAAAAAATTAGAGTTTGCTGAGTATTAATAGAAGGGTGGCCTCCTGGTTTGGTTGAGCCGCACGGAAGAAAAGAAAGCGCTTGTGACGGCGCAAAGCTTGAGCGGCCACAGCAGGGGAAATCAGAGCGGCAAAGACGAAAAGAAAAAGGGCGGCGAGCTCCTGGCGGGAGGCGGCGAGCGTGCCTCGAGCTCCGCGTGGAGACTACGTGCGTTTGTTGAAGTCCTCCGTGCAGTGGTGACACAAGAAAAGGCACGCACGAGGCAGCCAGGGCCTTCATATGGTAATGCGTCTGCATGAAGTAGTTTTCTCCAGGTGGGTTTGTAAGCTAAAGAAGAGAGAGGAGGTAAAGGTAACAGTGCGCATGCAATTAGGAATTAGTAAAGGTAATTAAGGTTTGCACCGAAGTAATGTATTGACTATGTGTTTTATAAATTGCATGCTTAATCTAGTTTTCTTTCATGATCTTAGGTTATTTATTCTAGATTAATTCTTCAAGTTTGGTCATTATTTTATTAATTTTTAGAATTAGTAAAAACTCAAAAATTTAGGTTTAGGTGTTAGTTTGCACCAATTCACCCCCTCTTGGTGCGCCTCGATCCTACATAGGTTGCAGATCGTCTTAGCGTTGAAACTTCATAATAACGCCTTCGAGGTATCCACACGTACGGGGTAGGAACACCACACGCTGGAGTGCTAGAGCCAGCTGCGTGGTTCTAGGTGAAGGAGGGGTGGCGGCTAGGGTTTCAGGAATTCCGAAACCTACTGTGTATTTTAACCCTAAAGCCAGCACCCCTCCCTTTAAATAGACACCACATGATGAGCTCTACATTAGAGGCCCATTAGGAACTTCAAATCCATTAGAATTCGGATCACCATCCGAATTAAGTTCCAACCCTTTAAGCGTGTGACCCTATAAGTTTAGTATACTTATACATGGTCCGAGTATTCTTACTCGACCATTAATCGGTAGCGGTCCCTAACAGGACATGTCGACTCCCGAGTATATGTAAAGATCACATCGGACGAACCTAAACAATGCTTAGTTATATGCATTTCTCTTTGCCTCATGATATCGGTCAAACTCAAAGCGAGTACATACCATCCTTGTTTAGTTAGTTCGACCACTCTTTCTCGATCATGTGACTCGGAATCCCCAACTACAATTAACTCTTTAACAGTGAGTAGAATGGCCATGCATTTTCAGAATCTGATCACTCGAGAGGCCTAAAGATATCTCTCCCGTTGAATGGAGGGGCAAATTCCATCTTGATCGGCCATGCTCGTAGCATGCTTCATGACAAACCCGAAAGACACCTTTATAACTAACCAGTTACGGAGTAGCGTTTAGCAACCCCTAAGTAAGTCATTACACATCTCGAGTACATGCTCCAACCTCAAGTCTAAGGATATAGCATACACGTTGTATATGAGACTAATTGATGACAAGAAGATTATAACGTTCTTGCATTGTCTCCAGGTGGATCGATCCAAGTCATATATATGCTAGTCTATTCATATATGTCCTCATATGTTTATCGACTAAGGATCACTTTAGAATAATCATTACAAAGTCATATATAGAGTTTCACAAATAAGTCACATACTTGCTAATAAATAATAATGACGATATTCAAGGAACAAAATAATTAATCATGATTATAAGGAAATATAATCATCTCTATAATTGCCTCTAGGGCATATCTCCAACAGGAATTATTTTTTAAAATAATATTTGAAAAATAAAAAATTACAGAAATAATATACCAAAATTAAAAATTACAAATATACCTCTCTGTTGCTATTCCAAATAGCGACATAGAGCAATTTTAGGCTTCATTTCCACCGAGCGAACGCAGGCGACAAATAGCGACAGGCCTCTGTCGCTATTTGAAATAGCGACAGAGAGGTATATTTGCAATTTTTAATTTTGGCATATTATTTCTGTAATTTTTCATTTTTCAAATATTATTTTAAAAAATAACTCTCTCCAACAGTCTCCCACTTGTACTAGAGTCAATCATTTAAGTATCTAATACCCATAGCTCTTGTGTGCGCCTCATGCTTTATTTGTGTGAGAGGCTTTGTTAACGGACTAGCAACATTTGAATCTATGTGTACTTTGCATATCCTTACATCTCCTCTATCCACAATCTCGCGAATAAGATGATATCACCTTAGTATGTATTTAGACTTTTGATAGGACCTTGGCTCCTTAGCCTGCGCAACGGCTCCGCTATTATCACAATAAAGATTTATTGGGCTGGAGGCACTAGGGACCACACCCAGTTCAGAAATGAATTTCTTTATCCAAACACACTCCTTTGCAGCTTCAGAAGCTGTAATGTACTCGGCCTCTGTCGTAGAATCAGCAACTGTGTCTTGTTTGGAACTTTTCCAACTCACTGCCTCTCCATTTAAAATGTATATAAATCTGTCGGGACCCGAATATGCAAATTCGAACCCTCTGTGTATATTGCACTAGTCCAGGATCACGCTAGTGCACACAGGCTCAACATAGATGTATATCATAATCATACACATCGGATACATAATAAAAGACTTAATATATTGATTAATACTTGTTAAATGACCTTATGGTCGAACTTACATGAATATGCCTCACAAGGCCAAACAACAAATTAAACTGCAGCGGAATGAAAGCGTAGACAACCCTTCAGTATACCACAGGCAACTGACAAGGCTTGCGCCCTAAACATTCGTCTCCTCCTGATATTCCTTCTCCAGCATGGATGTAGACTCCTCAACTGATGATGTTGTTGTTGGCAAGGGTGCGTACTTAAAGCACTCAACAAGTTGTGCACATAATGAAATTCTATGTAACTATATGCAAAGCTTATTCCAAAGGAAAAGGCTATTATGGCTATTTTGCAATAAGCAGCATTTATGAACAAATACAATAATTAGATTGTAAAGACAGTAAAACAAATAGCAATAGTAGATAGATTCAATATTTCTCAAATAAACCAAGTTTCCAATCCTAAGTCAAGTTCCAACCTTCCACATGGCAATCCTGCCATCCCAATCAAGTTTTTTATTTAATTAGGCTAACCCTTAATTGTAATTCCTGAGCATTGCTCAATACAGTGAGCACGGCTATTCAAATAGATTTACACTCTGCAGAGGTTATGCACTTTACCCACACGACACGATCATCTCTTGGTGCCTTCCGAATTAACACACTTCCTTTGGTGTGTCGGCGAAGAGATCATGATAAAGCCTTTGTAATGCTCTGGCTTAACCCAGTACTACCCGCTAAGGTTTCAACACTGGTGGGTCTGAAAACCACAACCAGTGCCCCCCTCTTGCGCCATGTGAGTTGCTCCATAACTCGGGAACTCACACCGCCATTGATAGTACCAAGCTAAGACATTGCAAATTAATCAGCTAGGCTGCCCCATACTAGACATGTGGTTGCATGATTGACTCATGTCAAAGGCTTGAAAGGTTAAGTCCTTAGGATGATTGAAGCAAGACTTTCACATACCTTCTGCCCATTGGGCCCACCTTGGCATACTCGCCCCTTGTCATTTGCCCCAATCTAAGTGATTACCACCTAAGTTGATTACCAAGCACCACGTGCCATCAACAATTCAACATCGTTGCGTGACATGACTCGCCACTACAACTCAATCTCATTGTGTGAACTCACATGACACACAAGTTCATATCATTGTTCCATATTCCACTAGTCAAAATTAATTATAGATGATTCAAGTACATGTGATGACGTGGCATGGCTGAGCAACTAACACGGTCTAACCATCCCATGTTGATTTTAGTATTAACCAACTATAGTGAACCAATCTAGGGTGACAATAGATCGTGGCATACAAATGACAAGGTAGGTTATATATCAATTTGGTATAATAGCTAAGTCCCAATTTAACTGAAACAATTGTACATGTAAAATAATATGCAATAGGGTATAAAACAAAGTAGCAATTTTATAAACATGTGTTCAACATGATCAAAGCACAACTTGCCTTAAAGAAGCCCTTATTCTTGTTCTGGACCTTGGTCTTGAGTCGACGAATCTTCCTCGAGTCACACAATTCAACGTCTACGCGAAACGAGAAAGAACAACAAATAAGCACCAAAACAGAGATCAAATGTAACATCCCAAAATTTGGCTTAATTAAGTTTTTATTGTTTAAAAGTGCATTGGTGATTTTCTGGAATTTATTTGGATTTTTCTGAATTTATTTGATTTAGTTTGAAATTAAGTTTATTGCTTTTTATTCAAATTTATTTATATCTATGCAAAGTTAAAATAAAGTTTTGGCAAAAATATTTTATTTAAGTCCAGGATGTCTCAAAGTATTTTTGAGATTTTTCTTGGATTTTTCCTGATTGTTTTATTGCCTAAAATAAATAAAATGAATTTCGGAATTATTTTAATTGAAAACCTTTTGAAAAACCTTGTGAACAGTATTGGGCCTGGCCAGTGCATCTTGCGGGTGGCCCGATGGGAGCGCCCGTTTGGCCCATCTCGGGTAAACCCTAGGCGATTGATTCTGGCCGTTGGATCGAGGATCGCACGGGTGAGATCATTTCGTCTGATTCGGGACTCGGGAGAATCTTCGCCGTTGGAAAGAAATCGCGGCGGTTGAGATTAGATCGGCCGTGTGATCTGACCGTTGGTAGCGATCGAGCGGTGTGGGTTGTCGTCTCCGACGCGAACTTCGAGTCCGCCGCCGACACGACTTCGCCGCCGTACCGACCTAGGGTTCCGTTTTTAGCGCGTTCGTCGAGGCTATAAATAGGAGGGGTAGCGTTCAGAGGTTCCCCGTGAGCCGCCGCATCTTTTCTCTGTCGCGCCATCGCCCGAGGAACTCGTGGAAGCCGCTCGACCTCGCGAAGTGGAACACCGGGCTGCCACGGTTTTTGCTCGAGTTCGCCGCCGGTCGTCGGTTTCGTCGTTTGATTCAAGATTTGGACTCGTCGGAGTGTGCGCGTCGACTCGCCACTTCTTCACGACGGAACACGCGAACGCCGTCGCCGAGTCTTCTTCTTCGTCTCCGGTGACTTTCTTCGCGCCGCCGCCGTGAGCTTGGGTGAGTTTTTGGCCGTCGGATCGGCGAGCGGGAGGATTGAACTGCGTTGCATCGTTTACATCACCGTTCGATTAGATCGGGCTATAGATCGCGCCGCGTGTCATGCATCGGCGGGCGGGCTGCGACCAATCGAGTCGAGGCGCGTGGCGCTGCGGTACCGAGGCGTCGTCGCGCCGGGTTCACGGTGGACGGAGGAGGTCTCGTGGACCGGTCTATGCGCCGAGGCCACGTGTCGAGTTACGATTGGTTCGATCCGGTAGCGATGTCGCAGCGGCGTCATGCTTGCGTCATAATCATATTTTCAATTGGAAAAATAATCCGATTGGAAATTCGGTGATGATGACGTCATCATGAGGTCACGCTGACGTCATAAAGCGATTTTTCAGTATAAAAATAAATCTATTAAATTCGAATTTACGATTTTACGATTTGATATTTATTTCAAACTTCAAAAGGCTATATCTTTTACATCGTAACTCGGATTTGAGTGATTCCAGTTTCTAAAAATTTGTAAAATTGAGATCTATTTAATGGTGAATTTTATTTGATTTTTTGAGTTCAATTTCTCTCTATTTTTGTATTTATTTGCTTTTCTCTTTCGGTACGCGTAGACGTTGAATTGTGCGACGCTTCGGAGGAAGATCAAGCAACTCAAGAGCAAACTTCAGATCAAGATCAGGACCTATTCCAAGGCAAGTTGTGCTTTGATCATGTTGAACCCATGTTTATAAAATTGCTATATTTGTTTTACCCTATTGCATATGTTTCAAATATACAATTGTTTCAAATTAGATTGGGCTTAGCTAAAATACCAGATTGATCTATACCCTACCTTGTCATTGTATGCCATGATCCATTGTCACCTAGATTGGTTTAATATAGTTGGTTAATAACTATAATCAACATTGGAGGAATAGTTCGTATTAATTGCTTAGCCATGCCACGTCATCACATGTGTCATCACCATTGGTAATTAATCTTGATTAATGGAATATGGAACAATGTTATGAACTTGTGTGTCATGTGGGATCACACGATGAGATTGAGTTGTTGTGGCGAGTCATGTCATAGCGATGTTGAATTGTTGATGGCACGTGATGCTTAGTAATCAACAGGGTGATAATAACTTAGATTGGGGCAAGTGGCAAGGCGAGGAGGCCAAGGTGGGCCCGATGGGCGATGGTATGTGGAAGTCTTGCCTTGATCACACTAAGGACTTAACCTTGCAAGCCTTTGACTGAGTCAATCATGCAACCACATGTCAGTATGGGCCACCTAGTGAGTAATTTGCAAAGTCTTAATGTTGATACTATCGTGATCGGTGTGAGTTCGGGTCGGTGTAATTCACATGGCGCAAGAGGGGGCCCGGATGTAGTTTCTGAGACCTTGATGTTGAAACCTTAGCGGGTAGTACCGGATTAAGATAGAGCATTGTAAAGGCTTTGTTATAATCTCTCGCCTTTGTGGTGTTTGGTTGTATCACGTGGGTAAAGTGCATAACCTCTGCAGTGTGAAACTATTCGGATAGCCGTGCTCATGGTATTGAGCAATGCTCGGAATTACTGATTAAGGGTTAGTTTAATAAATTGGACAACTTGGTTGGGATGGCGGGATTGCCATATGGAAGATTGGAACTTGATTTAGGATTGAAAACTTGGTTTACTTGAGAAATCTTGAATTTATTTATTATTGCTATTCGTTTTACATTCTTTACAATCTATTATTGTATTTGTTCATAAATCTTGCTTATTGCAAAATAGCCATGATAGCCTATCCTTTGGAATAAGCTTTACATATAGATAAATAGAAGCGCATTCATGCACAACTTGTTGAGTGCTTTAAGTACTCACCCTTGCCAAACAACAATAATCAACAGTTGAAGAATCTACACCGTGTTGGAAGATGAGGTCGAAGAAGACACAAGTCATTAGGGTCCGAGCCTTGTTGGTTGCTGTGGTGAACTGATGAGCTATCTACGTTTCTACTTTCATTGCTTAATTATTAGCTTATATTCTCGGTCTTGCCTGCGTGGCTTAATAATGTAAGTTGGTCATAAGATCATACATTTAGCTATATCAATAAATGAACTATTATTCTATTATCGTTGTGTATGATGTGATATGTACCAATGTTAAGTCGTGTGCACTAAGCGTTGATCACGGGAATAGTGCACGATAAACACGGTGGGTTCGAATCAGTGGATTCGGGTCCTTACAGAGGTGGTATCAGAGCATACTGACTGTAGGTCTTGGCCCTAAATAGTATGAGTGTGTCCAAAACTATTTTCTAAAAGAAAATTTAAACTTGACTAATAAAACACTCTCGACTCATCTCATTCTCTACTTCTCACCTTTGCTGAATTTACCCGTTTTACTTGCCGTTTTGGGTGGAGCTCTTATTCAAAGTTCTTGTGGAGCAGATGCCGATCATTCCGACCTTTGAGGAGTCAGCTGGCGGCTACGCCATGGAACTGTGGAGAGTACTTCAGACGCTTGGAGGCTTCTATCGTCCACTTTACCGAGGAGGCAGCTGGTCAGTTGATGGTGTACACCGAGGTTTCATTTGCAAGTTGATCATCTACGCTGGGGGGAATGAGGAAGCTAGCAGGCCAATCAACATCTCTGCCAGAAGATTCTCGTACGAGGTTGCAATCCAGGAGGTCGCTCGCCTTGCTCTTCACCGTATCTGCCGCGACTACGCCGACGAGCTTCACGATTCAGTGTTCCGACTTCACCCAGACGTTCAAGCGTGCCGAAGACGACGGATCGAGGGGAGCGAGTGTGCTACTGCGACGCACCTTGCGAGTTCGCCCTTGCCGGGAGGATCACATGAGAGATACTACCGGGAGTGGAGGCGTATGCGAGGCACTTAGAGTGGCGGCGCAGAGCTCGAGGTGACCGTGCTTGACCATCGGGATGATCACCGAGGTGGGAGAGGCCACGGAGGCGATTGAGGACGAGTGGGCGCGTGACTCGGGGAGTTCAGGAGCGGTGAGGAGTCAGGAGGATCAGAGGAGCGAGAGTGGGAACCAGAGGAGTGCAGACCCGTTGTTGCGAGAGGACCCAGTAGTAGGTCATCAAGATAGGTTCGCTCCGATGCCGCTCATCCACCGGTGTATCGCGGATCGACCTCGGCCAGGTGGGTGGATGAGTGAGTGTCGACCTTGGAGCTGTGTTGAGACTCGAGTGTGAGTCGCGTCTTTAAGTTAGTCTTTACCTTTCTAGTTGACGTTAAGGTTTCGTGTTTAGTTTGCTTCTTTGTAATGCTGAGTGTGCAGTATGTGTTGCAAAGCTTGTAGGCTTAACTAAGCAGCCATACCAAGAATAAATAAAGAATTGTTCGGTTGGGTATAACCTATCTTCCCCGCTTTAGAAATTCTTACTTCTTATCTATGCTACATCTACCTTTCCTAACCTAAGAGGCAATAATCAGATGGTGAATACTCGAGGAAACAACGGTGCTTCAGGAAGTGGACTGCGTCAGAATGACAATCCCAATGATGGAGGCAGCCCTCAACCACCGACGATGAACATGCGAGAATCTAGGAGCATTTACGCGTAGCAGACTCAAGCGATCAGACAATGATGCACGGAGATCGTGAGATGACCAATGCGTGATAAATCACAACAACCCTGCAACTCAAAACAATCATGGTGGACCTCGACCTATGTCAAAGCTATCAGATTTTATGAGGACTAGGCCACCAACTTTTTCCGGAAATGTGAATCCTTTGGAAGCCGATGACTGGCTTAGGACAATTGAGAAAAAGCTGCACATCACACAGTGTGAAGGAAATGAGAAGGTGCTTTACGCCTCTCATCAACTGGAAGGACCGCCGCAGTGGTGGGAGAACTCTTGTGCCGCTCATGGAGCCCCACAGGAGATAACACAGGAGGAGTTCACTAATGCTTTCCGCCGATATCATGTCCCGAGAGGAATGATGGACCTTAAGAAGGAGGAGTTTAGAGCTTTGAAGCAAGGAGGCCAACGGTGGCGAATACTTGAACAAATTTACTCGATTAGCTCGCTATGCCCCGAAGGCGTAGCGACAGATAAAGCTAAGCGATCTCGTTTCATGAAGGGTGAACTCGGATCTGCAGTGGGGTGATTACCACAATTTCCCAGATTTTCGAGAGTGGTAAATAAGGCTTTGATCCTAGAAGATAAGCGCAAAGAGCTAGGTGAAAACCGTAGCGTTTGATGAATAATCGGTGGGCGTCCAAACCATCTACGTTTGAGGATGTCACCACGGCAATTTGCTAGATTCCAACCACTAGCCGGAAACAAGACATCAACCCCGCACCTCGCCACGCCAAGCGAACTTTTAGACACGGTAGCAGGCAACAATGCACCAGAGGAAATCAAGCAATCCGCAGTGAAGAGATGCTATACCGCAACGAGCCAGGCACTTTTCCAATAGGTGTCCACAAAAGGGAGGCATCACGCCAGTTCGTTTCAACCTGGGAACAACACCCGCTAAAGCACTAGCCTCAGGAGGAAATCGTGCGCCAGGTCAAGCTCGAGCAACCCCGCAATCAACAGTGCGTGGAAGGATCAACCACATCACCGCTGATGGAGCTCAAGAGGCAACGAGGCGTCGTCTTTGGGTAAGTTTCGGTCAACTCGAAGACACCTTTCTGCTTTGTTTGATTCTGGAGCTTCGCATTCGTTTGTGTCTCAAAGTTTTGCAACCAAGAATGGATTTAAAATGGTGAATCTTAAGTGTGTGCTCTTAGTCCAAGCCCCAGGATCTGAGCTTAGATCTAGCCTTGGGTGTTTGGGAGCTAAGTTGCTTATGGATGGGATAGAATTCTAGCGAATCTTATCTTGATAGATCGCAATCCTAGACGTCATCCTTGGAATGGATTGGTTGTCTAAGCATAAGGTCGTTTTGGATTGTGGCGAAGGATCGTGACTTTGGAAGGCCCTAGTGGCAAGAAAGTGGAGTTTCAAGCGACTTGATTCGAGATGGGCGATTAATGGTCAACGGCGTGAAAGCCATCGACATGGAAGATGTGCGAGCGAGAATACCGGATGTGTTTCGGAAGATTTGCGGGATTGCCACGGATCGTGATATCGAGTTCGTGATTGAATTAGCACCGGGGACAGACCGATATCAAAGAGACCATATCGGATGCCTACAAGCGAGTTAGTGGAAATGAAGAAGCGATTGAGGCGCAAGAAAAAGGTTTCATTAGACCAAGTTCATCACCGTGGGGAGCCCCGGTTTTGTTTGTTCGCAAGAAGGATGGAAGTCTTAGAATGTGCATCGACTATCGTGCACTTAATGAAGTAACGGTCAAGAATAAGTATCCGTTGCCCAGGATCGATGACTTATTTGATCAGTTAAGAGGAGCTGGAGTTTTCTCCAAGATAGATCTTCGTTCGGGATACCATCAGTTGAAGATCCGAGCGGAGGATGTGCCTAAGACTGCGTTCTCTACGCGATATGGACATTATGAGTTCACAGTCATGTCATTTGGATTGACTAATGCCCCAGCGTATTTCATGAACATGATGAATAAGGTTTTCATGGAATATTTGGATAAGTTTGTTGTAGTCTTCATAGACGATATCTTGATTTACTCAAAGACAGAGGAAGAGCATGCAGAACATCTCAGAATGGTTTTAGAGAGGCTGAGAGAGCATCAGTTGTATGCTAAGTTCAACAAATGTGAATTCTGGAAGGAGAAAGTTGAATTCTTGGGTCATGTAATGACTACTAAAGGAGTAGCGATCGACCAAACAAAGTGGGCCTTGATGTTGCCAGGAACCACCAAAGTGCATTACTCGATTCGTAGTTTTACGGAATGGCGGGATATTACCGTCGGTTCATAGAGGATTCTCAACAATTGCTAAACCCTTGACGCAGATTGTTAAAGAAAGAAAAGAAGTTCGCATGGGCCAGAGTGCGAGAAAAGTTTCATGGAATTAAAGCGTTTAACAATGGCCCGTATTAGTATTGCGGATGTGCGTAATGGATTTGACATTCTTGTGATGCTTGAAGCAAGGCTTGGGATGCGTGTTAATGCAAGAAGGCAAAGTCGTTGCTTATGCGTCGAGACAATTAAGACCGCATGAAGTGAATTACCCAACGCATGATTTGGAATTAGCCAGTAGTGCATGCTTTAAAGATATGGCGTCATTATCTCATAGGAAATAGATGTGAGATATATCTGGACCATAAGAGCACGAAATACATATTCACTCAAGTCGACTGAATATGAGGCAATGAAGATGGCTTGAACTAATTAAGGATTATAATGTGGGAATCCATTATCACCCTGGAAAAGCCAATGTGGTGGCAGATGCTCTGAGTCGAAAGAGCCATAGCGCAAATACATTGTCAATGGAGGATCAACCGGAACTATGCAAGGAATTCCAGAGGCTAAGATTGGAAGTCGTTCCGCAAGGAATGATAGCTGCGCTAGAAGTGAAACCAACATTAGAGGATCAGATTAGAGAAGGTCAACAAGATGACGATAAAATTTCAAAAATCAAGGCTAAAAAGGAAGAAGGCCTAGCCTTAGATTTTACTCTGGATGAACAAGGGACTATGTTCTTCAAAAGCCGAATTTGTGTACCGGATAAAAAGGAGCTGAAACAACTGATTCTTGAGGAAGCTCACGACTCTAAGTACTCAATTCATCCAGGAAGTGCTAAAATGTATCAGGATTTGAAGGAGAGATTCTGGTGGCCAAATATGAAGCGTGAAGTGGCTGAGCATGTTGCATTATGCGACGTATGTCAGAGAGTAAAAGCCATGCATCAAAGACCATTTGATGCATTGCGGTAGATTGAAAATTCCGGAATGGAAGTGGGAGGAAGTCGGAATGGATTTTATCACCGGTTTACCTAAGACTCAGAAAGGTTACGATTCCATTTGGGTTATAGTGGATCGTCTAACCAAGGTCGCTCATTTCATCCCAGTGAAGACCACTTACTCCGGAGATCGTTTGGCAGAATTGTACATGTCGAGGATTGTATGTTTGCATGGAGTGCCCAAGAAGATTGTGTCAGACAGAGGTACCCAATTTACCTCGAGATTTTGGAATAAGTTGCGAAGCAATGGGAACCCGTCTGAATTTTAGTCTGACATATCACATGAGCGGATGGTGGTGAGAGAAGTAAATCGATTTTAGAGGATATGTTGAGAGCTTGTGCTTTAGCTTATGCTACCTCTTGGGATAAATGTTTGCCATACGAATTGATTACAATAATAGTTATCAAGCTAGCACGCAAATGTCACCATTGAGCGTTGTATGGGCGTGCTTGTCGTACTCCGTTGAATTGGAATGAAACGGGAGAGCGTTTGGTCTTTGGGCCAGATATTCTCGAAGAGGCAGAAAGTCAAGTTGCAATGATCAGAGAGAGGTTGAAGATAGCACAGTCAAGACAGAAGAGTTACGCAGATAACCGTCGTCGAGATTTGAGTTTTGAACCGAAGATCATGTGTATCTCGTGGTTACCCCTCTTAAGGCGTTAAAAGATTTCATGTTAAAGGGAAGCTTGCACCAAGATATGTTGGTCCGTTCAAGATTCTGAGCCGTCGAGGAGAGGTAGCTTATCAGTTAGAGTTGCCTCGGTCCTTGGCGAGTGCACGATGTATTCCATGTGTCGCAACTTAAGAAGTGTCTCGAGTGCCATGAGCAAACCCGTTGGATGCAATAGAATTGCAAGAAGATTTGACTTATAAAGAGCAACCGATCGAATTTTGGATGTTATGGAGCGCAAGACCAGAAACAAGTCTATTCGCTTTTGCAGAATTCAGTGGAGCAATCATTCTGAAAGTGAAGTCACTTGGGAGCGAGAAGAAGATTTGAAGTCAGAATTCCCAAACCTATTCTCTAGTTAGCCCTGAATCTCGGGTCGAGATTCTGTTAAGGGGGGGAGGTTTGTAACATCCCAAAATTTGGCTTAATTAAGTTTTTATTGTTTAAAAGTGCATTGGTGATTTTCTGGAATTTATTTGGATTTTTCTGAATTTATTTGATTTAGTTTGAAATTAAGTTTATTGCTTTTTATTCAAATTTATTTATATCTATGCAAAGTTAAAATAAAGTTTTGGCAAAAATATTTTATTTAAGTCCAGGATGTCTCAAAGTATTTTTGAGATTTTTCTTGGATTTTTCCTGATTGTTTTATTGCCTAAAATAAATAAAATGAATTTCTGGAATTATTTTAATTGAAAAACCTTTTGAAAAACCTTGTGAGCAGATTGGGCTGGCCTGTCTTGTCTTGTGGTGGCCCGATGGGAGCGCGGCCGTTTGGCCCATCTCGGGTAAACCCTAGGCGATTGATTCTGCGCCGTTGGATCGAGGATCGCGCGGTGAGATCATTTCGTCTCGATTCGGGACTCGGGAGAATCTTCGCCGTTGGAAAGAAATCGCGGCGGTTGAGATTAGATCGGCCGTGTGATCCCGACCGTTAGTAGCGATCGAGCGGTGTGGGTTGTCGTCTCCGACGCGAACTCGAGTCCGCCGACACGACTTCGCCGTCTGCCGACCTAGGGTTCCGTTTTTAGCGCGTTCGTCGAGGCTATAAATAGGAGGGGTAGCGTTCCGAGGTTCCCCGTGAGCCGCCGCATCTTTTCTCTGTCGCGCCATCGCCCGAGGAACTCTGTGGAAGCTGCTCGACCTCGCCGAAGTGGAACACCGGAGCTGCCACGGTTTTTGCTCGAGTTCGCCGCCGGTGCGTCGGTTTTCGTCGTTTTGATTCAAGATTTGGACTCGTCGGAGTGTGCCGCGTCGACTACGCCACTTCTTCACGACGGGAACACGCCGGAACGCCGTCGCCGAGTCTTCTTCTTCGTCTCCGGTGACTTTCTTCGCCGCCGCTTCGCCGTGAGCTTCGGGTGAGTTTTTGACCGTCGGATCTGAGCGAACGGGGAGGATTGAACCGCGTTGCATCGTTTCTGTCACCGTTCGATTAGATCGGGCTATAGATGCGCGCCGCGTGTCATGCATCGGCGGGGCGGCGCTGCGACCAATCGAGTCGAGACGCGTGGCGCTGCGGGTACCGAGGCGTCGTGCGCCGGGTTCACGGTGGACCAGAGGAGGTCTCGTGGACCAGGTCTATGCGCCGAGGCCACGTGTCGAGTTCTGATTGGTTCAGTCCAGCGCTGATGTCACGCTGACGTCATGCTTGCGTCATAATCATATTTTCAATTGGAAAAATAATCCGATTGGAAATTCGGTGATGATGACGTCATCATGAGGTCACGCTGACGTCATAAAGCGATTTTTCATATAAAAATAAATCTATTAAATTCGAATTTCGATTTTCGATTTGATATTTATTTCAAACTTCAAAAGGCTATATCTTTTACATCGTAACTCGGATTTGAGTGATTCCAGTTTCTAAAAATTTGTAAAATTGAGATCTATTTAATGGTGAATTTTATTTGATTTTTTGAGTTCAATTTCTCTCTATTTTTGTATTTATTTGCTTTTCTCTTTCGGTACGCGTAGACGTTGAATTGTGCGACGCTTCGGAGGAAGATCAAGCAACTCAAGAGCAAACTTCAGATCAAGATCAGGACCTATTCCAAGGCAAGTTGTGCTTTGATCATGTTGAACCCATGTTTATAAAATTGCTATATTTGTTTTACCCTATTGCATATGTTTCAAATATACAATTGTTTCAAATTAGATTGGGCTTAGCTAAAATACCAGATTGATCTATACCCTACCTTGTCATTGTATGCCATGATCCATTGTCACCCTAGATTGGTTTAATATAGTTGGTTAATAACTATAATCAACATTGGAGGAATAGTTCGTATTAATTGCTTAGCCATGCCACGTCATCACATGTGTCATCACCATTGGTAATTAATCTTGATTAATGGAATATGGAACAATGTTATGAACTTGTGTGTCATGTGGGATCACACGATGAGATTGAGTTGTTGTGGCGAGTCATGTCACATAACGATGTTGAATTGTTGATGGCACGTGATGCTTGGTAATCAACAGGGTGATAATAACTTAGATTGGGGCAAGTGGCAAGGCGAGGAGGCCAAGGTGGGCCCGATGGGCGATGGTATGTGGAAGTCTTGCCTTGATCACACTAAGGACTTAACCTTGCAAGCCTTTGACTGAGTCAATCATGCAACCACATGTCGGTATGGGCCACCTAGTGAGTAATTTGCAAAGTCTTAATGTTGATACTATCGTGATCGGTGTGAGTTCCGGTCAGGTGTAATTCACATGGCGCAAGAGGGGGCCCGGATGTGGTTTGAGACCGCCTTGATGTTGAAACCTTAGCGGGTAGTACCGGATTAAGATAGAGCATTGTAAAGGCTTTGTTATAATCTCTCGCCTTTGTGGTGTTTGGTTGTATCACGTGGGTAAAGTGCATAACCTCTGCAGAGTGTGAAACTATTCGGATAGCCGTGCTCATGTATTGAGCAATGCTCGGAATTACTGATTAAGGGTTAGTTTAATAAATTGGACAACTTGGTTGGGATGGCGGGATTGCCATATGGAAGATTGGAACTTGATTTAGGATTGGAAACTTGGTTTACTTGAGAAATACTGAATTTATTTATTATTGTTATTCGTTTTACATTCTTTACAATCTATTATTGTATTTGTTCATAAATCTTGCTTATTGCAAAATAGCCATGATAGCCTATCCTTTGGAATAAGCTTTACATATAGATAAATAGAAGCGCATTACATGCACAACTTGTTGAGTGCTTTAAGTACTCACCCTTGCCAAACAACAATAATCAACAGTTGAAGAATCTACACTGTGTTGGAAGATGAGGTCCAAAAGACACGAGTCATTAGGGTCCGAGCCTTGTTGGTTGCTGTGGTGAAGTGATGAGCTATCTACGTTTCTACTTTCATTGCTAATTATTAGCTTATATTCTCGGTCTTGCCTGCGTGGCTTAATAATGTAAGTTGGTCATAAGATCATACATTTAGCTATATCAATAAATGAACTATTATTCTATTATCGTTGTGTATGATGTGATATGTACCAATGTTAAGCTGTGTGCAGTAGCGTTGATCCTGGGAATAGTGCAGTAAACACAGTGGGTTCGAATCAGTGGATTCGGGTCCTTACATCAAACAATCTCTAAAATTAAAATAAAATTCACCATTAAATAGATCTCAATTTTACAAAATTTTAGAAATTTGAATCACCTCAATCGGAGCTCGTATGAAGAAGAACGGGCTCGTGAAAGATTCAAAAATATAAAAATCATAAAATTGGAAAATCAAATATTACTCCGAATTATTTTAAAACTGAAAAACTGATTTATTGCGTCGGCATGACGTCATGATGACGTCATCTCTGAGCTGGCCAACCAGGACACGACACGTGTCCCTCGGTCCATGGAGATAGTCCATGAATCTCATTGGGTTCACGGTGCACCCGGTTAACACGAGTCTGGTTTCTCTGACACGTGGGCCTGCGTGATGGTGACTTAGCGCCAGCATGACGGTACGTAGCCGCCACGCAGCGAACACGCAACAACCACATCTGCAATGCAGATGATGTGGCGGCCACACGTCAACTCCAGAGTAACGCCACGTAAGGCGACGACGCTCTGGGCCCAATGGTTGTCGGCAACGAGATCGGAGGGTACCACCAGAACGATCTCGTCTTCGTGCACATGATGACACGGTCGGCTCCTCACCTGGCTTCCTGGAACATCGGAGACAACAACAAATACGATGGCGGCTTTGGTTCTACGGCGGCGACAGTGTTCCAATGGTTTTTGGCCAGATCCAAGGTGCGCACAAGATGCTCCTCGATAAGGCAAAGCGAACACGACCAGCGGTGATCCTGAAGACTCACGGACGGCGATGAAATCTCGTAGCGATAGCGCTTCAAGAAAACACGAAATCCGGCACAGATGCGACTTGATCCTCACCAGAAACTTGGGGTTTTGATTGCTCGGTCGATTGCGCAACCAGTGCTTCCACTTTTATAGCACAAGGTGACCGGATCAAGTACAAGTCGACGAGATGTCCATGGCGTAGACGGCTTGAGCAAGCAGAGTCCGATTCAGTCTCGTTGAGGAAGATGAAATCCTCACCGCACACGTGGCACGGTGAACAGTGTTGATTTTCTACGACGTGGGACAATCTGGGCCGCAAATGACATCCAACGGCCAGGAATTGCTAGGGTTTCTTAAACGCTATCTACCGTTGGATGATGATCTAACGGTCCATATCCAAGCTTCTAGAACTTGGGCCGAGCGCACACAGTAAATGGGCTTGGCCCTTTACTGTTCAAAAGATTTTCTCAGATTTATCAATTAAAATAATTCTGGTAATTCGATTAAATTGTTTTAGGCAATAAACATACCAGGAAAATTCTCAAAAATACTTTGAGACATTTTGAGCTCAAATAAAATATTTTTAGGAAAACTTTATATAAACTTTATCTTTATTTAATTATTTTTCTCAAAAGGCCAATATTCATACTTTGAAATTAATTCAAATAAAATTCAAAAAAATCCAATAAATTCAGAAAAACACAAATTGCACAAATAACAATTAAATAATATTAAATGCAAATTTTGGGTGTTACAAAATCCAGATTGCAAACTACAATCATCCTTGTCGGTTTGGAAGCTTGCATCGGTGTAACTATTTACAACGTGCTCTTCGTCACCTCTATAAACTAGGAACACATCCTTAGTCCTTCTCAAGTACTTAAGAATACTTTTAATCGTTGTCCAGTGACTTTCACCTGGATCAGACTGATATCTGCTCGTAACACTTAGAGCATATGATACATGTGATCGAGTACATAATATGGTGTTCATGATAGACCAAATGGCCGAAGCATATGGAATCTTACTCATACAATCTCGCTCATCAATAGTCGAAGGACACTGAGTCCTGCTAAGACTTATTCCATGCGACAAAGGCAAGAACCCCTTCTTGGCATTCTGCATGTTGAACCAATTCGACACCTTGTCGATGTAAGTACTATGGCTTAATCCAATTAACATTTTCTCTCTATCTCTATAGATCTTTATGCCCAAGATATATGCTGCTTCTCCTAAGTCTTTCATAGAAAAACTATTTTTTAGTGAGGTCTTAACGGATTCCAGTATAGGAATGTCATTTCCTAGAATTACAAATGCGCTCCCACTAACCTTCTTGTAAAAACAAGGCTCTTATACGTTCTTGATAAAGCCAAACCCTTTGACTACCACATCAAAACGAATATTCCAACTCCGAGATGCTTGCTTCAACCCATAAATGGATTTTTGAAGTTTGTATATTTTACCAGTATTCTTTGGATCGACAAAACCCTCAAATTGTATCATGTACACATCATCACTTAGGTTTTCATTAAGGAAAGCTGTTTTGACATCCATTTGCCATATTTCATAATCAAAATATGCAGTAATAACTACAATGACCCGTATAGATTTAAGCATCGCTACCAGCGAGAAAGTCTCATCATAGTCAACTCCTTGAACTTGTCAAAAACCCTTTGCGACAAGTCTAGCTTTATAGATGTGAATATTTCTATCCATATCAATCTTCTTCTTATAGACCCATTTGTATTCAATGGTTTTTACACCATCAAGCGGATTGACCAGGTTCCAAACCTGATTGTCTCCCATGGATTCTATTTCGGATCTCATGGCTTCAAGACATTTCTTAGAGTCTGGACCCATCATCGCTTCCTTATAAAGTCATAGGCTCATCGCTGTCCAACAACATTATATCACGCGAATACCGAGTAGATACTTTACGCAGCCTGTCCAACCTACGTGGCATTAGTGCCTCCTTGATCGAGTTCTCTTCAACTAGAGTTTTCTCAACCACGGGTTCCTCAACCAGATTTTCCCCGATAGGGGCGTCTCTGACCAAGTCTTCCCTGAGTGGAGTAACTTGAACTTCTTCGAGTTGCATTGTTCTTCCACTTGTCTTTCGCGAGAGAAACTCTTTCTCTAAAAAGACACCATTCTGAACGACAAATACTTTGCCCTCTTGTCGGTTGTAGAAGTAATATCCTAACGTATCCCTAGGATATCCCACAAAAAAGCATTTATCCGATTTGGGTGTGAGTTTGTCTGACGTCTGAAGTTTAACATAAACATCACAACCCCAAATTTTTAGAAAAGACAAACTAGGACTCTTCCTAGCCCACATCTCATATGGTGTCTTATCTACAGATTTAGATGGTACAATATTTAGTGTGAAAGCTGCAGTTTTAGAGCATAACCCTAAAAGGATAGTGGTAAATCTGACTGACTCATCATTGATCGAACTATGTCTAACAAGGTCTGATTACTCCACTTGGACACCCTATTCCTTTTAGGCGTGCCAGGAGGCGTAAGTTGTGGAACAATTCCACAACTCTTGATTATTAAACTCATGACTTAAATATTCGCCTCCACGATCAAATCATAAAAACTTAATTTTCTTGCCACATTGATTTTGTACTTCATTATGGAATTCCTTGAACTATTCAAAAGTTTCTGACTTGTGCCTCATTAAATAGACATAATCGTATCTACTATAGTAATCGTTAAAAGTAATGAAGTACTGAAAACTACCTATAGCTATCGTGCTCAATGGTCCACATACATCAGTATGTACGAGTTCCAATAAGTTAGATGCCCTCTCACAATGCCCAGTGAAATGTGTCTTGGTCATCTTACCAAGTAGACAAGACTCACATGTTTCAAATAATTCAAAATCAAATGATTTTAGAAGACCATCTCTATGGAGCTTCATCGTGCATTTCTGACTAATATGACCCAACCGACAATGCCAAAAGTAAGTGGGATTCAAATCATTAGGCCGAAGCCTGTTAGCATTAATATTATAGATAGGTGCATCATCAAGATTTAAAATAAATAACCTATTCACAACGGGAGTATAGCCATAAAACATCTTATTCAAAATTATAGAACAACCAATGTTCTCAATAATGAATTTATAACTTTCTGCCAACACACGTGAGGCAGAGATAATATTTTTACTTAATACTGGAACATAATAACAATTATTTAATTCCATAATAAATCTTGAAGGTAAATGTAGTGGCAAGATCCCGACGACCAATGCAGCAACCCTTGCTTTATTCCCAACACAGAGATCAACCTCACCTCTTGCAATGGTCCTACTCCTTGTTAACCCTTGCATCGAATTGCAAATATGAGCAACCAATCCGGTATCAAATACCCAAGAGTTAGTAGGAGCATCGGCAAGAAATATATCTATAACATTAATACCTGAATTGGATGGCTTAGCTCCACCATTCTTTTTCAGATCTGCTAGGTACCTTTTGCAATTCCTTTTTCAATAGCCCGACTCTTTATAGTAGAAGCATTCACTCTCTAAAGTGAGGCCAGACTTGGAATTAGGCTTAGGCTTTTGCTAGGAATTTTATCCAAAGCTTTAGCCTTGCTTTTTCCTTTAGTCTTAGGCTTCTTTTTGAAGCTAGTACTTTTCTGCACCATCATCATATGACTAGTGCTTTTCTTAATGCTGTCCTCTATTGTCTTGAGCATCATATTCAGCTCGATGAGATTCATGTCCATGCGATTCATATGAAAAGTTATAATGAATTGCCCAAAGCTCGGAGGGAGTGATGCAAGAATCAAGTCAATAGCCAACTCTTGGCTAAGTGGAAAACCAAGTTTTTTCAAGCTCTGTGTGTAACCAACCATCTTGATTACATGAGGGCTCACCAGACTGCCCTCGGCCAGCTTATATCGAAACAAGGACTTTGAGATCTCATATCTCTCAATCCTAGCCTGAGTCTCAAACATACCCTTAAGCACCACGATCATATCGTAGGCATCTATGTTCTCAAACTGCTTCTGAAGGTCCGAGTTCATAGCAGCAAGCATGAGACAGCTAACATCGAGGGACTCATCAACCGCATTTTTGTAAGCGACTTTAACAAACTTGAAAGCATTCTCATCAGACACATCTAGAATTGGTTGCTCTATACCGTGTCCCTTTTTATCTTACCTGAGAACAATTCTTAGGTTGCGGGACCAATCTACAAAGTTCGTTCCATTAAGTTTTTCCTTTTCAATTATCGAATGTAAATCATAACTGGAAGTGGGTGCAACAGCAGGTGGTGCCATGATCTAAAACATAAAATATATGTGAAAACTGAGACAAATATTCATGAAGAGTAACTTATATTAACAATTTAATAAATATACTCTCACTAAATTTCATATCCCTCTTATGGTACTTAGTGATTCAAGACCCACAATTAATTAGTCTACTAGTGAGCTTTAGCGTCACTGCTAGAAGGCTAATGAATTTGGTAAGCAACCCTTTGCTAATCATATCACTATATGACTCTTGTTGTTGGGTGGCATCTCTATGCCCCAGCCCCAACCCTATGTCCTAAGGTCCATAACCGTTATGATGACCTTGCCAAGTGTAACCAATGCTTATGAGTGTGAGTGTCCGATACAAACCCATCTAATCAAGGAAAGTTAATGACATCCTACTTTAACAAACCTACCATTAATTTACATGATATTGAATGGTGCAGCAAATTGGGAGGGCATCAATTTTGCTTAGTATTATGTCAGAGATCTTTACTTCTACCATGTTAAAAGCATTTGGAACAACTATATAACATGTATAGAAATAAATAAACAAGAACATACAAGCAATCACAGATAATCACATTAACTGTGACATAGTATGGCCCTTCATATGGTGATCTCCATCACCACGTTTCCTATTCTTCATGCCTCAAGTGCTTGAGCCCTCCAAATACTACCACTAAGCTATTACTCCTAATAGCACTAGTAATAAATTACAAGAAGTGTAGAAGCATCACAAATCGACACCCAGATCGTTCATACAGATATATACAGCCTTGAGCTGCAATCAAGCATGACACGCTGTAAGATCGAGGATGCCGACTAGAGGGGGGGTGAATAGGCGGTTATAAAAATTTCTTCTCTAATTAAACGAACACCTAAGTACCCCTATGTCAAAACCTAAATGATAAATGATGCGGAAGTGATAAACTAAGGTTTTGACAATTAAAGCCTAAATCAACTAGGCTCACTAAGTGCACTAGCTAATTATGTCTCTAACAATAAATTACAATCCTAAAGACAAGCAAGCAATTTAATTATAGGAATGTAAATTGCAACAATGTAAATAAGGAATTGCAAGCATACGCAAGGAGACACAATACTTTTTACCATAGTGTTCGGAGACTTGCCGGTCTCCCCTAATCTACGTTGAGGCAAGTCCAAACTACTTTGGACCGGCTCCACGAATTGAGTACCCTCCTCGATTCCACTAGTGGTAGCTCTTTCCCCCTCCGAGTAGGCGAGCTCCGACCTTCACAACTTTGCTGGGCCTCCTCACAATCTCCTTGAGAAGGTCACCACGCACGATGCCTCCACACGCCGTCTAGATGTCGGCAAACACTAAGAGTAACAAGTCAAGCCCTCTAGCTTGATCCTCATCAAGTGCAACACATGCACAAGGGTGATCACCGAGTGCAACACATTCATAAGGCTTCCCTCAAGTGCAACACATGCACAAGAGGCTCTAAATCCTCTCCTAAATGCAACACATGCAAATAGGGCTCACTCGTAGTTCAAAAACTAAATATGGGAGTGCAACACATGCACAACACCACCCAAATGCTCAACAATGCCAACAACTACCAAATGCCAGCCTCAAGGCTTCTTTTATAGCCTCTCCAAGGAAAACTAGCCTTTGGGGGCAAAAAGTGCAACAAACCCGATGCTACCGCCCTATTAGGGCCGGTAGCACCAGCCTCTAGGCCAACGGTCACTTTCGTACATTAAAAACACCAAAAACTAGCCGTTGCTACAGTACCCTGGTGCTACTGCCCATCTAGGACCGATAGCACCGGCTATTTCAACCAAAAAACACCTCTATGGAATTTTTACACCGCCTCTGGGGCGTTAGTACCACCCTGAGCGATGCTACTGCCTATCTAGGGCTAGTAGCACCGCTCGGTCGGTGCTACCGCCAATGTAGGGGCGGTGCTACCACTGTTTCGCAACTAAAACGGTCATAACTTTTTACTTTGAACTCCGATTTAGGTGATCTTTGACTCTATGCGAAGCTTATCACGAGGGCTACACACAGGCCATGAAAACTACACATATGCATCATATACACAAGGGGCCATACTATTTACATCAATCCTGCAAAAACAAGTTATGCATAGAATTATATTCTACTGAATGATGTAAACTATCAACGAACTATAAGGCGTTGTACACATACGGCAACCCCGCTAGCCGGTTAGCGGACGGGTTCGAAGCGGTAGCGCCCCTCGCTAATCAAGGGCAGAGCCTCTTCGAAAAACACAGATCAAATCCATGAATCCGACCATGAAAAACCTTTTCGGGTTAATCTTATTAACCCTATTTCCGACCACAGATCCGTGTCGATCAATCCTATTGATCTTCGCATGTTGCTTGTGGGTTTACGTTTCACGGTCTACCCCGATGGTGGAAAACCGACCGGTAGGGGTAAGTAGTGGCGCGACTACAACATCACAATCACAAAGCAATGATCTATCCCATCGCGTGCTTCATGTGAGTTTACATTTCACAGTCTACCCCGATGGCGGAAACTAACCGGTAGGGTAAGTAGTGGCGCGACCACTATAGCACGATCACAGAACAATGACCTTGAACTCATCTAGGACCACCGAACATGAATTAATCTTATTAACTAGTGCCAAAAACTGACCTATCAAATAGAACGACCAATAAAACAACAATAGATCACATTTATTACTACCACATATCATCATATACATCTATTCCAAATCTAAAACTACGTAGCATGGCTTTGATACCACTATTGGGGAATGAGTAGGCTACTCTAGCGTAAAATCAAAATTTTCTACTGCATAACCAATGAACCACTGCAAGTTATAGATCACAGAATTATCACTATACGCGCAGATCCATAGCGGAAGTAGAGTCGATGTAGCGCGGTGGTGCAGATGTAGTCATACTAGCCTCGCGTCTCCTCCAACAGCTCCTTGTGACCATCACAAGTTGCGGATCATCCTAGCGTTGAAGCTTCGCAGCAACGCCTCTAAGATATCCACACGTACGAGATAGGAACACCACGTGCCAAAATGCTAGCGCCGGCTGCGTGGTTCTGGATGAAGGAGGAGTGGCGACTAGGGTTTTAGAGATTCTGAGTTCCCACTGTGTTTCGGTAAATTACAGGAACAATTGCAAAACAATGAAAAAGAGGGTGTTCCAGCCATTGTGCGACATCTGAAGCATACTAGATGAGTCACCTCGGTGTGCCACGCCGTGACCGCCGCTCCCCACGCGAGCAAATCGAGAAAACGCGCGACTGTCGCTCAAAACGTGAGCAAATAGAGGAAACACGCGAAACAGTTGAAAGGATACAAACGTAATTGCGTTTTTTTCGCATTTATTCGGTGGAACGATTGAAAGGATATAAACGTATTTGCGTTTTTTTTTTTTGCATTTATTCGGGGTCCTCTCAAGAAGGATCCATAATTTCGTTGAAACGAAAGATCCTTTTTGCAAAAAAAGATAAAAACAATTTAAACGGAACTACATTTTTTTCGGTATTTATTTGAGGTTCTACTTTTCGTAAAAAAATGGTAAAAAGGACCTAAACGTAATATTTTTTTTTCTAAAAAAAGACCTAAACATATTTTTTTTTTTTGGCTCGGCTCGAGCCGGCTCAGACCACTCCTAGATCGGGATCCTTCCAAGAATAATAGAGGTACGATGTCATAGTTGAAGCAGCAGAAGTTATTTTTCTCGAGAGTAAATACGCATGTCACCAATAGGCAAGTCATCTAGCTAGCAATCGATAGAAAGAATAAAAATATTGTGGCTGCTAGAATCTTGATTACAAATTGGGATGAATAATCACGAATGTACACACTGCCAGCCAGCCGGCCACACGCCCGCAGGAACAACATTGATGAGTGATAACTCGTATTTCTACTTATCTATCATACAAAAGGTGGTGCTCATGATCCGGCATTTTCTCCAGGGTTGGATGCTCGGGCGTTCAGCAGGGGTTGGAGCGCCTTGACAACGATGCTCATGTTTGGCCGGAAGTCTGCTTCATATTGAACACACAATGCGGCAACAGCTGCAAACTGTTTCAAACATACAGAAAGAGCAAATGGTGTTAAAAGTGGCTTGCCAAATAATGCTTTAACTTAGGCATAAATTAACGATGAACCCGAGCATGCTTCAAGAACGATGTTAATTAAAGCAGTGGGTGGTCATATTCTATGAGCACAATACCAGCTATAGACATACTAACCATAGATGACAGCAGAAACAGTTTCTGGAGGGTAAACCATAGATGACAAGGCCGATATTATAAGTTGAGGTGCAAACAGCAATTTAATCTTCAGTTCTAATCTTTCTTTGGCACTTTGTCAAAATAGTTGATCAGAGCCTAATAGCTTCAAATAGAAGAGAGGTTATCACTGATACCTTTGCAACAGCCTTAGGAGGATATTCCCCTCCAAGTCTCGAGTCAACACATTGCCTAACCTTATCTTCGCTAAGTCTTGGGGTGGCCTGCCATTGTTGAACAAACCTTTATTAATTTGATCCACCAAACATAATATAGGTAAAAATAATCTCATAAGTGCAAACTGCGTACGAGGATAAAACTTACCCATGTCACAAGGCTCTGCTGTCCCCTTGGTAATGTATGGTCGACAGGTTTCCTTCCAGTCAATAGCTCAAGAAGAACAACTCCAAAACTGTACACATCGCTCTTAGAGCTAAGTTGTCCTGTCATTGCATACCTGACCCAAATTTTTTAAACAATGTTAAGTTCAAGTAAGTCAACAGCTTTATAGAACTGAAACAGAACCACAACATACTCGGGTGCATGATATCCAAATGTTCCAAGAACCCTAGTCGAGTGAAGCCGAGCTGCCATGTCAGGAGCTTGGTTTGACAAATCAAAATCAGCTATTTTAGCTACATCATCATCAAAAAGAAGAACATTGCTGGATTTTATGTCCCGGTGTATGATATGAGGCTGTGCTTTCTCATGAAGATATTCAAGGCCTTTTGCTGCCCCGACAGCTATCTTCACACGTTGTGCCCACGATAAAACTGGACCAGGTTGGGCTCCTTTAACACCTTTCCTACCTGTAATGAGTTAAATTTCACATTTGTTACACATAGAAAGTAAAAAAAGTTTATATCATGAGTTCGTATAACTCTTACCAAGTGAAGAATAAACAAAATATTGCACAGACGTTAAAGTTGTACAAAACCATACCATGAAGCATATCATGTAGAGAACCCATAGTAGCGAACTCGTAAGCAAGGACACGGAGGCTCCCATCAACACAGTAACCAAGCAACTCAACAACATTTTCATGCTTAAGTCTTGACACCATAGATACCTGTAGATGCACTGTGTAATGAGTTGAAAGGCCAAAGAAAATGCAAATTAATAAACAGAGACAATCACAGACCTGTGCCAAAAATTCTTGGTCTGGCTGCTTACTGGAATCCAACTTTTTGACCGCTGCACTTCTACCATTTCTTAGAACACCAAAATATACTCTGCCAAATGAGCCTTCACCAATCAAAGCTTCATCACCAAAACCCTTGGTAACCTCCCTAATTTCATCCACAGGAATAGTGGGGACTGCAATTGGTTGCACTTTCACAGGTTGAGGACCCTTTGGAGTAGGATCGGCAGTGCGATATGCATCACTCCCTGAAGATTGGTTGCAGTTCATTAGAAATTTAATATCAAGCACCATAAGTACAATATAGTATAATAAATGGGGTTATGCATAGAGTTGTAACAAAAAAAACTTAGTGCTATTACTTGCTGGATGATTTCCTGGGTATGGATTCCTCTTGTCTGGTGCCCCTTGAGTATCTTCATCATCACAGCATGCAAAGCACGACATATTCTATTAAAAAAACAAGTCCTGGAATCAAGCATCTTTCTATTAGAACCAGCAACATGTAGACAGCGTCAGTCATACAAAAACAACAGAATGAACACTCAGTTGGAAAACATAAGCAGAACTACAGTTGGAAAACATACTATGCATTGCATCTAGCACAAGATGTTCATATAGAAAACAAGATTGACCAAGTTAATACTGTGCATTTGGACACAGGACCGGTGGAGAGAAATGGAAGGTGGACGAAAGAAGTACCACAAATTAGGATTCATACTTCATACTGCAGATGGCGGAAAGGGGAAAAAGGACGAAATTGGGGGCAATATGTGAAGGGAGTGCTAAAAGATTTAGCAGTAATTTCTCATGTTCATTCATTTTCTCACACTATTTGCTTCTTTTTTTCTTACTTTCTCTGCTTTGTATCTATACAAATGGAGCGAACAAGTCCATAAGTGATTGATGATTTGCTTGCAGATGCCACATATTCATTGCATGGTGCATGTAATTACGGAACTACAGAAACCACCTATAAATTCTCTCCTGCACCTCTTCTCTCATGTTGTTGAATTCATGTTCTTCACTTATCCACTTCAGTTTTTGACTAGCACACCAAGTTCACAGTGACTAAGTTTACTTGTATGTTGCAAACAATTTCTATAAAGGAAACCTAAAATATGGGGGCATTCCTCTAGCTTTATTGTTCCCCAATTGCCTAGGTAGGATGAGAATATACCTGGAAGGCTGGAACTAACAACCACATTTTGCTATTAAAGCTGAACAAAGGACAGCTCATTCTGCATTGGCATCCTTGATAATTCTCAATATCCTACAGGTGTCATACCACATTAGTCCCAGACCCCAATTATACACAGCCGTTGGAAATCTATTTAGATTATTCATCCAGCCTTCAGTGGTTGGGCCATTGCACCACTGGATGCATATTTGCAAATTATGCACACTCTTTTGATAATAAGGGCAAATTGTAAGGTAATTATGATAATTGAGAAATTGAGACTACATTAATTTCTCTTGGTCTGCAGCTTGATCTTAATCATAACTACTTCAAAATTTGTACAAATTAAACTAAAATAGCACGGAAGAATGGCGTGCAAACAATCTTGCATGGAGTACACTGCTCCTCCTCCTTAACACCAGCTGTCCAGTCACAATAACTGAGGTCCTCACACTTGTCCACAGCTCATCCAGTCATGCGATTCGTTCTCAAACCACACCAATTCAGGATACAAGCCAAAGGAAGTCAATCCCAAAGGCTAATCAAATCTCGCTCACTCTAGCTCTATCACTGTCCTAAATCTCCAATCCCAACATCACTGAAACATCATCTTACTATACCACATATTAATCATGGTACACTACGATTGTAAACATTCCGCTTGGAAAATTATCCAAATTCCTGACAAAATACTGCCGTTACCCCCCCCCCCCCCCCCCCAATACCTGCAATTAACTAATCGCAAGAACTGAGTGAAACTAGAACGCCACCATGTTTCCTTCAAACTAACGAAAGGGGAAAAAGGATAGGAGAACAGTAAAGATACAAATTTCGCGAGGAACTACACAACCTTTTTTTTTTTGCCAAGTGCTGTCTACGAATTTCGCGAGGAATCACAAGCTAATCAAACAAAGCACAAGAACTAAACTAAAAACGAAAGGGCTAGTTCTTGGTCACTTCAGAGTTCACATCAAGAAAAGGAGATACCACAAGCAAATTGACCACCAAGAAAGGGAACCACCCGCCCCCTTCAGATTCAGAGCTCCAGCCCACCAAAAACCGCAACCAAACCGGCCAATCCCAGTCCCCCCGAAAGCAACCGGCCAAGAAGCCAACCCAAGAAAGAGATCACGAGAGATTCCAGAAACGGGCACGGATGAGAGCAAACACGGAGAGTTTCCGGGGCGGGGGAGCGAGGGGGAGCCGAATCCGGCGTCAAGATCGCACCTTGGCGTGTCGCGGCGGCGGAGGCAGGCAGGCACGGCGTGGCCCAGGGGAGTACGAAGCGGGGGAGGGGGAGGGGGAGGGGGAGGGGGAGCGGTCACTGCACGGTGACGGGAAACAGCGGAAGTAGGCGAGTACCAGCCTCCCTGAGCTGTCTGCTCACCCGCGGTGACCCTATATACTGCAAGTCTGCAACTACTGGTCTTAGATGCTTCCCCCTCTCCGTGTGTTCGTCGGAACGCGCGTGTTAGAAGAGGAAAAGGCAAAAAGCCATACGTTTTTCTTCTTTTTATTCCTTTTTTTTTCCCCTAAAGACAGAAGAGCAAAAGCAACGCAACAGCATGTACCAGTATCATACTATATACTATATCAGTAAAAGGTCGAGAGAACTGTATTACGAGTAGCGACATGAGATTTCTATTAAATTGTTTAAAGTGAGAGTGAACGTTGTTCTATCTGAAATTCCTGTGAAACTCTTGTGCGGAAATTAAGCCTAGCAATATATACACAAAAGGTAGCTCTAAAATCGTAAGTTACGTGATACATCCTTGCGGTGGGAGTTACTACTTACAAGCATGTTGCACTTGGTCTTTGATTGAATCATGTAATTGTAGAGACTTGGTCTAATTAAGAAAAGATGGGGCCATCAACAGCGTTGACTCAAAGAGGCTTAGACCAACATCCAAAGAGATCTATTCATGCAAATCGGTGGATGGAGACCATTTCTAGTGGCGTTTTGGATATGGATGAGTAAGTTTCAAGGATTCGGAAGAGATTGATCTCTCAATAGTGACCGTGTCATATATATGCTAAATCCAGAAGGAAAAAAAATATCATAATATGTTTCACTAAAGGTCTGCCCATAGTCAATTGTACTTAGGGGTGGATATCGAGCCAACTCGACTTGACTCGACTCGGTAAACTCGTTTTCTTAACAAGCCAGCTCGACTCGACTCGTTTTCTTAACGAGATGAAAGCTCAACTCGGTTCGACTTGTTAAAAACTCGAGTTTGCTCGAGTTGTCTCGTTTAACTCATTAGCAATGTTGGCCAAGCCTACGCATGCATGTGAGCAAATTCCTTTGTTCGGTATAGAACACAGCACAACATGCAATAACATGGCGAAATTCTCTCATGTCTATTCTTACTCTATTATAGACTTGCAGTAATAATAAATTCATGATATAATGACTTCAAATGATGAAACAAATGTGTTATGAAGTTCCTCATGGCAGGCTAATCTTCAGATTTTGGTGTAGGATTGGTTATTGCTGCAGTTAATAAGAATGGTAACCCATGAACTGAATGGCATTTTGAATGCATGGCACGAATTTCAAGCTCTTACCTTTTGCAGTCATGCAGATATTTTTTTTAAATGTTTCCGGTTAAAGATTTGCGTCTCTAGTTTCCACTTTGTTAAAGATATTCTTCAGTTCATTAACTATTTGAGCAACCATGTGCAAACAAACTGCACTATAACCTTAACATTTCAGTCTGAAGTGTAGCTGTGTAGGACTGAAAATTTTAACACTACTACTTGGGTCAAGATTGCTCAAGAAAGGGAACTGAAACTGAACACACAGATTCATTTCAGGGAAAAAAATTGATAGATTCAATATATCAGTACCAAGTTGGTTTGTCAAGCATGAAACCATTGTTTCGACAAAATGTAAGCATACATCAAGTCCAAATAAGCTGAAATGTTAATCTGAAACATAGATCTCAACTCACAATCACCAACAATTCAACAGGAAGAAACATGCTAATTGATTATGTTGACTGGGTCGTTTCTTACTTTGACTACCAACTGAAGACAAAAAAGCTCAAGCATCGCGAGCTCTGCAGGTCCGCAGGATACCAAGGGCAGCAAGCTCAAGTTAATTGATGGACCACTGCATCCTCGCCGGTTGTGCCAATTTGCCCTTAGCAGGATCTGAAGAGAACAATGCATAAAACTTGTAACTATGTGGGTGGAGTGACGGATCCCGAAGGGGAGGAGCTCGACGGGGAGGCGGCGGCGCGAGCAAGGCAAGGGTAGGCGATGGGCTGAGGGGAACAGGAAGGAGGGGAGCAAGGGTGAGGGCCAACGCCTGGCGGGTGGAGGGCCGGAGGGGAGGAGCTCGGATGAGAGTAGCTCCGATCTGGAGCTCGGATCTGGAGGGGATGAGCCTGGCGTGTGGACGGTGGGAGGGGAGGAGCTGGAGCCCAGAGGTGAGGCGGGATCCAATGGGCCGATGGTCGAGGGGAATGGGGAGGTGAGGAGCAAGGGCGAGGGCCCGCTAGTGCTCGACGGGAGCAAGGGCAACGCCACAACGGGAGCAAGGGCGAGGGCAGCGGCGGCACAAGCACTGGGAGTCTGGAGGTGGACTGGATGCGCAGCCCGAGAGGCCCGAGCGGATTAGGGTTCTTTCCGCAGTTCCGCTGGAGTCAGGCCAATCGGGTCAAGGCGTGAAGACTAAAGTGAAGGATTATTTTTTTGGCTCATTAAACTCGTTAGCTCACTCGTTTAACTCGTTATCTTAACGAGTTTAAAACCCAACTCGACTCGACTCGAGTCGAGTTTCCTAATACTCGTTAAAATAAACTCACGAGTTTCAAGTTTTTTTCCACGCCTAACTAAAAACTTACTCGTGAATCCGTGATATCCTCCTACATGCTCGTTTTGTTATTGACCTGTAGCGTAGCCCCGAAAGATCATGGGAACTTCTGGCGAAGGGACCAAATTTCATCACGACCCTTTTTCCTTATTACGTATCATATCATATGACAGCACAACACCAGGTGCAATTCTTGGAAACTGAACACATGTTGCACGGAGTTGTACCATTTCGCATCTAATTTAGTATACATGGAAGTTTTAAAAAAGGTAAGAGGAGATATATTCACGCGCCCATTTGATATGTATGTATGATAGGAACCCCGTGTAACTTACTTCCACGGAGCTCCTTTTTTTAGCGTCTTATTGATAGGTTTCTTTCGTCTGTGGGCAAGAATTTTTCGTTATCATCTCACGCATCGCAGAAATTAAACCAGCACAGCACAAATCAAGGGCAGATTTATGGTGTATAAGCTCGGATCAAGTGACACTAATATCCTTTAACCTATCACATATAGTTTGTTTAGAATGTAAATATTTGATTATCTTATTACAAGTTACAAGTTAGTGTTATAAATTCATGTTGATTTTGGCACCCTTATATTTTTCTGGGAGCGTCTAATTTACGGTCAACCCTATGATTTGAGCAGTGCGGATGAGCTCCAGCTCTCTCTCATGGTGCCACATGTCAATTTCTCCTTCATTCTCTATCTCCTTTCTTTCTCCCCTACACCAAGCTTCACTTTGCTTCCAAGGTACAAAAAAAAATTAAAATTAGAAAATATAACTTTCAAAATTTTAAATAGGAAGTTTCAACACGAAAAAAAATAAAGTTAAAATTTTCAACTCGAAAAATTTAAATCGTAAAATTTCTAATCATAAAGTTTCAGCTCAGAAATTTTCAACTCGAAAAAACTTAAATCAGATAATCTCAAATTGGAAAGTTTCAACTCAAGAAATTTTAAATAAAAAATTCTCAAATTAGAAAGTTTCAACACGAAAAGTTTCAACTCGAAAAATTTCAAATCGAAAGGTTTTGACTCAAAAAATTTTAAATCAGAAAGTTTCAACTCGGAAAGTTTTGGCTCAAAATGTTTTAAATAAAAAAATTCAAATTAGAAAGTTTCAACTCGAAAAATTTCAAATAAAAAAGTTTTAACTCTAAAAACTTTGAATTCAAAACTTTTTGTTCGAAAAGTTTAGAATAAAAAAACTATCAATTCAAAAAGTTTTGATTTAAAATTCAACTTGAAAATTTTAAATAAAAAAAGTTCTAAGTTGAAAAATTTTTAATCAAAAAAAATTCAAAAAACAGATCGAAGGGAATACACAGGTAACGAAAAAAGAAAAAGAAAAGGAGATAAAAAAAGCAACTGGATTCGAGAACAAATAAAAAGGAAGTTTCGGGATGATCTGCTCGTGACGTATTCCAGACCTACGCTCATGATGCGAGATTAAAAACCGACTGAAATTTGATAAAAACCGCCGGTTTGCGAAAGTCAAACAGATGGTCAAACCGACTCAAAAAAACCGAAAACCGGTCGAAAAAGGTCGAAACCGACGACAGAAGGAAAAATAGTGAAAATACAAGGAAACATTGCAATTTTTTTTTAAAAAATACAAAAAATCCCAATTAATCTATCAAACACCTCACAGAAATTTAAATAATTTTTTAAATCATTTATTTCTTCTAAAAAATCCAAAACAACAATTAATGAAAAAGGAACAAAGACACTGTCAGATTTTTATAAATATTTAAAAGATTTTTTATATTCTGAAATTTTAATGTAACCATAACTAGTGCCAAAGGATTATGTAATAGAATTTTCATAAATATTAGACTTCATTAGTACCCATATAAAATCAAAAATAAAAGAGCATATACAATGATAATAGCACTTTCAAATTTTTTTTAAAAATACAAATATCTGATCATCATGTAAAAATTTTACAACATAGTTTTAATTACGTTATAACATCACACAAAAATTTTAAGAAATATTATACTTCATTTTGTGCCCCTAGAAAATAAAAAATTGAAGTGCATATATTGTGACAGTATTATTGTCAGAATTTTTAAAAAATATACATGTATGATAATCATCTAAAAATTTTGTAACATCATTAGCATTGCCTCAAGACCTCACACAAAATTTTTAAAAAAAATCTAACACTTTTTGCTAAATTTCTTTAAATATTTTAAATTTACATTTAAACTCTCCGGTTTACCGTTTGATTTTTTGTTGCCGTGCCGACTCGGCAAAATCGATTTTCGTGAAAACCGAATGGTTTTCGTCGGCTCTGTGAACCTGGATGGTAAAAAAATCTCGTAATGTGGGTGAGGTGACCGGCAGGTTGAGCCGTTGAGGAGGAGGTAACCATACCGGTGCTGGAACCCAGTTTTTATTTCAGCGACCAAACGCGCCGTCAGGTCAGCTTGGATGGATGGTTGGCTTGGTTCACAACTTCACATGCCACACTGCGTTTGCTCTGCTGTCCCTGCCCTCCAATTATCTCAACCTCTTTGTTTTGGACACAATCCAAATTGCAATTATTTAAACATTCCCATATGTGCTAGATAAATATACACTTCCCAAAGAACAGAAAAATTCCACCCCTGATTTTGGTCTTCAAGCTTTGATGTAAACGTTCCATGTTAAACTAACTAGCCAGTTGCAGTTGTAATTTGGTCTGAATATGGCTGCGTAGTTCTTCAGATAGGAATGGCATATTTGACAAACCTGTTTAGTACTTGTCTACTTGTTCATTCGCTCTTCCACTCTTCCCACTCACCTTTTTCCTCACAAATAATACTCCCACTCCATTGTGTGAGAGGATGTGGCGTTCTCTTTGGTTAGTTAGTTGCATCTTTTGGATGGTAAGGCCAGAAAAAACAAACACATATAGGATGAAATTTGTGTTGCAAATGATAGCGACGAGAGGATAGGCAGGCATGAGTTGGCAACGGCACAGCCAATCATGATTTGCATGTGATTTAGCCCTCCAGATCATTAATAAACTCTTACTCTAACAAAGCTTGAAGAGAATGTCTTGCTATCGGTTCAGATTCTGTTAAGCTGACGGTGATTATTGTGATTGGATCTTTTTGCTATCATTATTTCCTACATTTGATTGATTTTCCTATTCAAATAGTCCAATGCGCTTGGTAGTTGGCAGTTCCTTGTAGATTGTTGGAGTTTTGTGTCATGTGGACGTTTCCTGGCAACAAAATTAATTGATTGAAAAATGACAATGTACTTCACTCACAGATATGGAGCAAAAGAAAATATGAGGACTAGACGATCTGCTAGTAGTACAATGCTTTTACACTCTACAAAAACGACAAAAAAAAACCTCAAAACAAATTGGAAGATAACACTTGATTATAGATATGTCCTTGAATATGAGAAAATGTATTGTACTAGAGCATTCCTGAAAATATAGTTCCAAGCAAACCACTGTATTGCTTGATGCTTCCTGTAAGGATTGGCAGAGTCCCTGCCCTCCTCCATCAACTTGTTCTTAATAGTGATCTTCACCTCTATGCCCTTGCAGCTTTGGAGTCTGCAAGTTTGCCAACCCTCCTCTACTTGATTTGTTACCCAATACCCAGAGCTTGCTTGCACATTCACAAATTAGTTGTAACATCCTGAAAATTTTAACATAGATAAAATAAAAATTCAAGTTTGAAATATGATTTATTTTTGATTTTTTTTGGATTTTAGTCTTTAAGAAAATCAATTTTCTTGATTGAAAAACTTGTTTTCCAAATAATCAAGACCAAAATCATATAAGAGGAAAATCCAAAGAAAATATATTTAAATCCAAGGATAACTCCACAACCTTCCCAAAGAATTTCAGAAAATTTTGAAAACATTAAAAAACTTTTAAAAAAATCATTTACATCGGTTAATATCCTCTTTTCCAAAATGTGAAAGCCAAATTTATATAAATAAAAAATCAGGAGAAAATCTACATAAATCCTAAACTTCCTCAAGAGTAACCCATAAAAATTTCAAGGAGTGTGAACACATTTAAAGATTCAAATAAATCAAAAGCAGTGTATGGATACTAACAACAGTATTCATGTCAGAATTTAATAAAAATATTTGAATGATATAATCAATTGAAATTTTTATTTAATAATACTAAATGTCTTGGGAACTGAATTAAAAAAATTAATAAAAATAAATGCTCATTTGAAGTGTTTCAAAAATAAAACAAATAGAAGAACAAAATAATTGACTAGATCAATGTCAGAATTTAAAAACAAATATCTGTAGCTGATTATCTTCTTAAAATTTTATGGAAACCTTAAAACATCCATGGGATCACAAATAAAATAGATTCCATTTTCATCCTCAGAAAAATCAAGATAGAGAATGATAAATTGTAGCAGTCAATTTTTCAGAATTTATAAAAATTGCACGGGTCAATTCATGAGATAAAATTTTTATAGAAGAGTAAAAACTATCTTCATATCACTCAAAAAAAAATTCAAAAAATGTAGATAAGGAATGTCAACTCATTTAATGTGAAGACTATGAACTGTCCAGAAAAGAGGCAAGTCGGTTTCCATGTTCATTCACTGACATGTGGGGTCCCTGACCTGTTCCTTGGCCCACCTGGCAGCCCCTGTGCTCTTCTTCTTCCCCAGCAGAGCACTGCCTCACCCTTTCCCGAATGCTTCCACGGCAAGGAATCACCGGTCTTATAGCTGCCACGGCAAGCGCCAAGCTTCCAGCGCTGAACTCAACCCTGCCGTGTGAACCAGACCAGCTCTTGCGGCACCATTACTCCTGTCCTGTCGTCCAGGAATCCGGCCGAAGCTCTAGCCTCCCTCTGTGCCTCGGTCAAGCTGAACCTTCTCGATTGACCTTGACGTGACCAAGCATATCGCTGTGTAGGTCATCAAGACCATACCCTGCTGAGACAAGCCCTGCCATACCTTGCTTCATTCAAGAAACCGGAAGACCTGCGCCGCTCGCCATTGGCTTTCTCGTTCACACCCTGTGGCCACTGCCATTACATCGCCTATATAAACCGTCAAGCCACCCCTTAGCGCCACACACCTCCCTGCACCTCCTCTCGTCTTCCTTCCTACCAAGCTTCGTCCAATTGCATCCCGAGCTCCTCCATTGCCGTAGCACACCCAAGAGCGAGGACAGACGCAAATCGGAACACTCGGTAAACCATTCTTTAATTGCTTCGGTTTGAAGCCCCCTCATAGTCCATTGAACCCATGCGGTACCTTGGTTGCAGCTCTGGAAGACCGAAATTCTGCCGCCGCGACGTTCTTCTTCCTCATGGCCGACGTACGGTGGTAGATCACTCCGGTCATCCTCCGACCAAGGCAAGTACCAAAATGGAACACCTAGACCGTCTAGATGCTTTTCCCCATGTTATTTCGGCACAAGCTGCCTTCTTCCTCCCACCCGACCATCACCACCCCCGTGCGCCGCCTACCACCACCACTGACCCTTCTCCGATGATCCCCAAACCCAACCGAACCATCCCTCAGTTCTCCTAGTGTCTCCTGTTGCTCTCCGAGCTGCCGGTTGAGGAAGATCGTCGCCATAATACCGCCGGCAAGCCTCCTCCGAGCCGCCCCTGTTTTGTGTCATTGACCCATGGGCCCAGTAGTCAACCTCAGTGCTTAATTGTGAAATCCTGAGAAAGCTGGAAAAATGTAAAATGTGCTTTCCCTGTTGTGTAGGCGTAATTCTGCATTTTCGTAGAATTTCAGAGCATTCAATATTCAAACACTAATAGCTTTTGCATATTTAGTCCAAATTTATCCAAATAAATTTATAAATTCATATAAAATCCTGTAATTTCATAATATGTAAAAATATTTAATTTTGAATCTCATTTTGACTTATTTGGATTAAAATTTGAACAAACCCTAATATGGACAATATTTGAAATATGTGAACCCTAGCCCCTAAAAATATAAAACAAATTTAATAAAATTTCTGAGCCCTTAATAAACCCATTTTTACAAAAAATATTTATATTTTAATCTATTTTGAATTAAAATTGAAATTTAAGTCATTATTCAATGCATAAAAACTCAAATAGTTATAACTTGTGCATATAAATTCAAAATTTGGTGAAACAAATTCCTAGGCCCAGATAAAACCATAGCATCTTTAGATATGCAAAAATATTTTATATTTAGTTAAGTTTGAACTAAGTTTGCGTATAACCTTTGCCTATAATACACATATGAATAGAATATACATGAAACCGACAAATAAATAATACAACATGTAAAATATATTTTTAAATATTCCATAGGACAATATCATTTAATTCTATAAAAATAATGGTATTTAACTTTAGTTTACATTACCTTCCCATTTAAGTTAGATTCTAGACATAGAAATACAAATAATAGCAACTATAAATATAATCTCCAACAATCATGAGAAACAGTTCCTGAGCCTCAATTGGACCATAATATACCTGGTTATGCAGGAATATTTCATATTTGATTTATTTCGCGCTAAGTTTATAAAAGACTTTAGGTGCTAGGATCATGTAATTAGTATATAGCCATATAGCACAAATAAATGCTAATATAAAAGAAACTAGTGAGTAAACACCTTATAGGTCCATATCATCTAATCCTACAAAGATATTTAATGTTTAGCTTAGATTGAATCTAGTTCCTAAATAGCTTTGCCTTTCGTGTACAAAAGACCGACATATGCATATCTATCACAAATAAATAATAATAGGTGTAAAACCAGTTGATAGAAGCTCTGTAGGTCAAAACCACATAATACAATAATGATCATTATAATTAGTCATAATTTGCACCTAGCCCCTTAATTGACACATGCTTCCATGTAATAGATATACTTAAAGATATAAACATATATAAATAAGATTACATAAATAAATTATTAGATCATGTAGGACTAGTCTCAAAACATCCCTATTGTCAAGACCAAATTAAACCGCAAAAATATTTAATGTTTGATCTAGTTTAAGTTCATATAGATTTCATTTTCTATGTACATAAAACTAAAACATTAATAACTTTCACAAATAAAAGCTAAAATACAAAACTAGTTTCAAGACACTTCTAAGATCAAGACCTTTTAACGGTACGAAAATAGTTGCATATGTATGTAAGTTGTACTTACAAACTTAAAAAGAAATCTAACCTTTCATCACATATACTTTAAAAATACATAAGATTAGGAAATAAATACAATAATGTCACAAATAAACACTCATACCAATAGGACCAGTTTAAGAATGCTCCATAAGGTAAGACCGTTCTATTCTGTAGAAACAATTCTAATTAAATATGCTTTGCATCTGAATCCTATTAGAAGCTTAACCCAATATAATATTAATCCTAAAATCCATAACAATGAACTTAAATAATAAGAAATCAGTATTTAAAATATTTTTATCACCAGAACCTTCAATTCTAATTCACTTTGAATTTGGCTTCATTTGATTTCTTTTTGTCTCTCATTATTATTGCTTCTTATTGTTGTTATACGAAACGACAATCACGTGTAGATACCGACGTACATGAAGCTGCTACTGAAGACTTCGACTCCAAGTCAAATCCTGAACCAACAAAGCAAGGCAAGCACCCCCTTTGATCATATCGATCCTAGTGTTTTAATTTTATTTTGTTTTGTCAAATCTATTTATTCATGCGCGTATTTTATGTAAATTCGCTATATTGTGATACTGGTAGCTATAACCCTATCTTATAGAACTTACTTAATAAATATTGAACTGTGAACCTTGATAACCCTAGAAAAAGGTTAGACAATGTCGAAATCTGAATATGCAAATCCGGACCCTCTGTGTATATAGCACTAGTCCAAGATCATGCTAGTGCACACAGGCTCAATATAGATGAATATCACAATCATACATAGCGAAAACATAATAAAATACTTCATATAATAAATAATACCTGTTGAATGGCCTTTTGGTCCACTTACAAGACTATGTCCCTCAAGGCTAAATTATGAATAACAAATAAAACTGCAGTAGTATGAAAACATAGGTAAATCCCTTGGTATACCACAAGCAACTGACAAGGCTCGCACCCTAGACGTTCATCTCTTCCTGGATACTTCTCCTCTAAAGCTGGTGTAGACCCCTTCTCAACTGGTGATTTTGTTGTTGGCAAGGGTGGGTACTTAAAGCACTCAACATGTTGTGCACAGAGTGCAATTCTAACATAACTATCTGAAGGCTTATTCCAATGGAATGGCTCATATGGCTATTTTTTAATAAAGCAGTATTTATTAATGAATACAATAAATAGATTGAAAAGACAGTAAAACAAATAATAATAAATAATAACTTTCAGGTATTTCTCAAGTAAACATGGCTTCTAGCCCTAAATCATATTTCGAACTTTCCAATTGCATCCAACCCCCCTTTTCAAGTTTTTATTTTACAAAATCTAACCCTTGACTGTAATTTCCGAGTATTGTCCATAACCCCGGACACGTCTATCCAAATAGATTTTACACTCGGCAGAGGTTATGCGCTTTACCTACAAGACATGATCGTCTCTTTGTACAACATCATTAGCACACTTCTTTTGGTGTACCGCAAAGAGATCATGACAAAACCTTTTGGAAACCTTTATCCGAACAATGATCCTCCCGGTAAGCCATACACTATCCCTTCCCTCAGCGGAGGTAAAGATTAGGACCGACATACCGTTAGATTGATGTGAGACCGCAGTACTCCACATCCTCTACCATAACCACACTTCCATGTGATTATAAGTCTAAGGTATCACATGTCAAGACATTAGTACTCCTACTTAATTAGGTCCGTCCGGTACTAGACATGTGGTTGCATGTTTGACTCAGTTCAAAGACTTGCAATGTTAAGTCCTTAGGTTGATCGAGGCAAGACTTCCACAACCCAACCGTCGCATTGACCCACCTTGGCAATCTGCCCCTTTTCATTTGCCTCAATCTAAATCATTTACCACCCTAGTCATTTGTCATGCACAACGTGCCATCAATAAATCAATATCATTTCGTGGCACATGTCACTACAACTCAACATCATTGTGTGACAACACCAGGCACACATTTCATAAACATGTTCCATATTCCATTAGTCAAGATTGATTTGATATTCCAAAAGATATGAGTTAATGTGGCATGGCTAAGCAAACTAAGCACGATCTAACCATTTCATGTTGATCTCTAATAACAACTAACTAGTAATGAACCATCCTAGGGTGACAAATAATCATGGCATACAAATGATAAGATAGGTATATTCCAATTAGGTTGAATAACTAGATCCTGAACTATTTTCAAAGCAGCTATACGCATAAAATATTATGCATAATTTAGATCAACATAGCAATTTTGTAAAATTAGGTTCAATATGATCAAAGCACAACTTGTCTTAAAATAACTCTTTTTCTTGCTCTGGACCTTGGTCTTGAGTCAACAATTCCCTCTCGGACGCTCCAAGCACTTCGACGTCTATGCGTATCGACAGAAAATATAAAATAAACACCAAAATAGAGAGAAAATAAACTCCAAAAATAAATAAAATTCACCATTAAATATATCTTAATTTTTTAAAAAAATTAGAAATTTGAATCGCCTCAATCGGAACTCGTATGAGGAAGAACGAGCTCACAAAACATTTGAAGATTGGAAAAGTCTGAAAACAATACATTACTATTTTTTCCCGAATTAAGTTTATATTGGAAATCCTGATTTATTGCGTCATCGCCGACATCAGCACCAAATAAAATAAATCAAAAAATCCAGCGCTTGACATGTGTCCACCAATCCATGGACCGGGTCCACCCTTCGGCTGCGGTCTACAATGCACCCGGTCCATCAGATCAGACACGTGGACCCGCCCATGTGCTGATCAAGAGAACACATGCGACGACACCTCAGCGATCAACACCGATGTGGCACCGAAGTGGTGTACACATGTTAGAACCAGAGTACGCCACGTAGGCTCGCCGGCATGAGGACCTATGGTCATCGTCGACAACCATGGAGGGCACCTACAGCTAGCTCGCAACGTCGCCTACCTGATGACACGGTTAAATACTTCTCTAGGGCTCTGGAACAACGATGGCGACTACGTAAACAGCGGCGCTTTCGGGTTCCAAGGGGCGATGGCGTTCCGGCGGCGCTCTACTCGAACTGACGTGCGCACAAGCTGTTCCACGTCATGGCGAAACTGCTGAGGCCGGCGATGAGCTCCAAGGTGCACTGATGGTGACGAATCTTCGGCTTGAAGCTTGCAACGGAGCTCGGCTTTGGGTGCTAAGGCCGAGACGAGGCTGGTGCACCACTTAAATACCCGCAAGAGGCTTGACCGTGCACGATCTGGAAACCACATCCATGGCGGCGCGGTTGGGCTCGAAGCAAAGACCAATTTGGAGACGATGGCCCGCAGCCCTCCACGTGCCACGATGGACAGTCGGATGCTGTGCGAGCTAAGATCAATGTCAACCATACGCGTAAAACCAACGGCTGGAACTCCGAATCCTCCACCACCGCACGATCTGAATCTAAGGTCCCGGCTTCTAAGCACTCATGACTATTGGGCTGAGATGGCGACTTGGGCCAGCCCATTTCTATTCAATTAGTTTTTAAAGCTTTACTCAATTGAAATAATTCCAGTAAATAAAGTAATTCATTTAAAATATAAAAAATATAAAAAATCCCAGAAAAATTTTATAAAATAATTTTAGATATTTTAAACTCAAATAAAATATTTTTTTACAAAAATTTATTTGAACTTTTCAAATATTCAAATACTTTTCAAATTGGCCATAATCCAAAAATACAAAATAAATCCAAATAAATTCTACAAATTCAGTAATTTCACAAAATACATAAATAACCATATTAAATCCAAATAAGGCAAAAATTGGGATGTTACAGGCAATACATAATATCAACATGGGTATATGGATTACATATTAATCATGCTTAGCCATATTTTAGTATTGGAAATTGAAATGATGAGATTTAAGTTGTTTCTTGACAATCTAAAAAGGTTGGATATGATATTAAATTTTGCTAGTATTTTGGTTTAAAAACTCAAAATAAAAATATAATTTTAACGCGACGATTATTAGCAATAGCCAGATGTGCATGAGACTTGTATGTAAATAGGGGGAGATTATCGTCCGAGTCGGATTAAGTACCGAACGTAGTGTTGTATGATCCAAGGGATATCCGTACAACAACAAGTGCTGGTATGTGATGGTTTTAACCTATTAAGTTACTTAGATTTAGCTTTGATTATTGGAAATTGGAGATATACAGGCTTTTTGAGACTGATTGTGTGTAGGGGCTTTCACACAGAAGTGTGGGTAAATACATACCAATACAACGGTGTACGTCATACTATGGGGAGAAGTGGGACAATAGGGAGTATAACCATTTGTCGTACAGAGAATGTACAAATATCTTCTACCGTCATAGTATGGATTTGTCATCACCGGACTAGTGCAAAGTTATGTCTACGTAATGTAACGGTTATATCATGACCCTCTGCGGCACATAAAAGGAAGTGTGCTAATAGTTTGCAAAAAGAGTCGGTCATGTCTTGTGGGTAAAACTGTACACCTCTGCAGAGTTTAAATCTTTTCGAAAAGCCGTGCCCACGGTTATAGGAGACTTAGTGAACTGACACTAGTTAGATGCTTTGGTATTTTCCAAAAATGGATGATTTTGAAATATGTGTTGAAAAGCTTTTATTTCAGACCTTTTGCTAGGGAATGGTAATGAGATGACGCGGTACTCACAATCATATAGGACTTTGAGTTGTTACTTTATGCTTTACGTACTTGTTATTTTCATATCAGTCAAATTTTCTTTTACAAATTTCGTTTGTAAATTACTACTTGATTTACATGTTTAAATTCGCTTTACGCAAAGTACACGTAGAAGCCTCCTTTGACATAGCCTGTATTTACTGTATTTTTGCGATACACCTTAAGTCTTACTGAGGACGAATGTACTCACCCTTGCTTATTTATTCGTTTAGTTAAAGAAAAAGCCCTCGAAGATATACACTTCGCTGCAGAATACGGGAACTTCGATTATGCGATCTTTTAGGGTTTATATCTTGTCAGTTGCCTGAGGGTTCGATGGGCACACTACAAGACTTTTGTTTCTTTCCGCTACAATATACTTTGAATTGTAATACTACATTGTATAAATAGCTTCCGCAATAATAATATTGCGTATGGATGTGCTACCAATGTTGTAATTGTGTGTACTAGCCACTGATCATAGGATAAATACTGCATACACATAGATCATTTTTATTGGTATTCCGTACCGGAAAAAAGGGTCGTTACATTAGTGGTCGGCAAGTAAATTCTTTATTTGCTTTTGTGATAGTACTAAGTAAGGTTATCGCTGTCAATTTCAGCGGTATGCTTGTCAGATCAGCGACATGTCATGTTCTTACATGGACGTTTGGACACACACAAAAGGAGAGCTTGATGTACGTGAACTTACAACTGGGACTTGGTTTTAGTTGATGTGGCAGTTATTTTTCACAATCTGGAAATTTCGTAGTTTAAGTTTGAATAACGTAGTGATCACAGGGGTGAATAATCATAATTAATTTTTTCTCCCACTCAATAGATCCAATCAAAATCTCACTTGAAGCACTCAAACGCAAAGGAACAAAACAGAGAAAATCTTAGACCCTGTTTGGTAGAGCTTCAGATCCCAGCTCCACCTCAGATCTGAATCTTGTAGGCTAAAATAAATTGAATTAAATTTATATTTTTAGTCTAAAATTAAATAAGATGACCCACCTAAACACTCTTAATATACACACAGCTCCAGCTCCACGGATCTGTGAAGCTAAAAATATCCAGCTCCACCAGATCCACGGATCTGGTGGAGCTGAAGCCGTACCAAACACACCCTTAGTGTTGAACTTGCTCGTGGAGTTGTGATAATTAAGATGATCTATGATATTCTCTCACTTGTCACATCAAGCAAAAACACAAGAAACAAGAACCTCAAACGCGATCTACAAAAAATTCTCAAAGATTAAGCAAAAAGATCGAGTTCTTGCAAAGAATTGCCTAGATGATGAGGATATGATCTGAAGAAGATTCATCCATCAATCATACATCCTCAGCACAAGAAGCACAAGCAAGTAAAAGGAGGGGAGACAAATTCAACTTGCGATAATGTAAATTGCAGAATTTAAAGTGCGGAATTTAAGATATAATGTAAATGCTGAAATTAAATTCAGAAAAGTAAGGAGGTAAAATTTTATTTCTTTTGAAAAAGGTTTACCAAACCTCACAACAAGGTGGGCAAAACTCAAAGGAGCACACAAAACCTTCAAGATGGGAAAGCTACCCCTACCCCTCTATTTATACTACTCTTGAGTAATTTTGGATGAGTTCTACTTAGCCCTCAAGTAACCTCATCAAGGATTGAGATTGAGTCATCCTCCACCGTTGGATGAGTTCTACTTGGCCCTCAAGAAACCTTATCAAAGGTTGAGATTCACTCAGCCTAACTTGACCGCTACTCTATCTTCTAAACCGCAATACAACTGCTCTGCTTGATTCGAGCAGCCCCAAGTTAGCATCTCAGCCGTTCACTTGTCTTCTAGGCTCGCAGCGACTCCGTCTCCGGTCATCATCTGGCAATCCCCGACCGTCTGGACCTCGGCGCACCTCGTCTAGTCCCGGTCATCCTCCGTCTCACCATGACCTAACACCGTTATTCTGCAACCATAAAAAACAAGGAAACCCATCACATAGCAATGATCAAAATGATATACAGTAATTATCTAATTGCTAAAAATAAATCATATTTCTAACTCAAATATAGTGAAATACTCATCAACAACGTGGTTAGATCTCCGCATAGCCTTCACAGTTTCTTGTACAAGTAGCGTGCAATGCTGGACTTTCTGCTTGCTGAGTACAAGATACAAAGTCAAAACAGGTTTAGGTCATTCATTTCCAACATAAGCAGCAGCAGCAGTCTTGTGAAACCTTCTGCAGACCATAGTGCGCTGCCATCTTTAAGGCAGTCTCAATTACGATAGATACTTATAGATTTGAGAAAAGATTAGAATCAACTAAAGGTGTGTTTAGTCGGTGGAATAAGGTTGAATGGAATAGAATGGTCTTGTATCATTTGATTCTATTATTTTAGATGAATAGAATGGTTCAGCATCTATAGAGAATATTCCTCAAATTTATATCCCATCATCCAGAACTCGATGATTCCATTCAAGCAACCAAACACATGAATGGTTTTTTTCTTGAACAATCTCATATATATAACACTTGGTACAAACAACCAAACACACCATAGGTACCGAACAAACCAGAACCGATAAGAGTCATGCAAACTTTAAGAGGGTAACTGACCAAACCAGAACTGATAAACATCCAGATAGCTCAGCATGGTTGTTAAACGAACCATCGATTTATTTCATCACTCTTATGAAAGGAGGTGGATATCTAGTGACATGGACAACTGATCTGGTATGCACCCTTGAGTTTTTAGTGAAATTGACAGCTGACCTGGGAAGCACTCCGAGCTGTTAGCGGTATCGAACCCCTTGTTTAGTTGCTCCCCAACCATTAACAGGTGTGCAATATCAGTCCACAAGTCAGTTGGACTGAGCACAAGAGCTTTGATGGTGGAGGAGGCTCCATCATGAAAAGGATTCAACCAAGATGATGCATTCACAAGGCACAAGTCACTTGCAGCTTCACCAAACACATACACTGACCATTCATCACAGACCACCACTGCCCAAGGAATTATGCTGCACATGACAAGAAAACCAAAAAGTAGGAGGTTGCATTTCTTCTCAAAGTAGGTGTAGCTTCTTTCTTTCTTTCTTTTAACCATTACATAAGCAGCAAAACCAGCAATAACAGACGATAAATCCTCCTCTAGGTAAATAACCAAACACAACACCTTATACGTACTCATTATTAGCAGAGTAGTGTAAACAAGGGGTAAATGGTAGAAGGGGCATATTAAGAATCACAATGAAGAGCGGAAAAGCCACAAAACATCATAATGAGATAGAGCAAAAGCTTTCAGAATGGTGCCTTAGGCAGAAGGCTTCTCCCACTTGAGGGGCTTCACCACCTCCCAGGTGAAGTCCGGGTCGTCCCTTCCGAAGTGACCGTAAGCCGCTGTCTTGAGGTAGCGCCCATTGCCGCCTTTCTTGAGGTCAAGGTTGATTATGATCATGCCAGGCCTGAAGTCGAAGTTTTCCTTCACAATCTTCAGGATCTCCTTGTCAGGGATAGTGCCGGTGCCATAAGTATCAACAAACACGGAGAGTGGCTCGGGGACACCAATGGCATATGAGACTTGGACAATGCAGCGGCGGGCAAGGCCGTTAGCAACGATGCTCTTGGCAGCCTGCCTTGCGATGTATGCTCCACTGCGGTCGACCTTGGTTGGGTCCTTGCCAGAGAAAGCACCACCACCATGTGCTCCCCAACCGCCGTAAGTGTCAATGATGATTTTCCGGCCAGTGAGACCAGCATCACCATGAGGTCCACCAATGACAAAGCGACCAGATGGGTTAAGATGGAAGATTGTCTTCTCATCAAGGTACTGATCAGGGATGACAGGTTTGATGACATGTTCCTTCAGGTCAGCAGCGATCTCATCGTTGGTGACTGTCTCATCATGCTGGGTAGAGATGAGAACGGTGTGGACGCGGACAGGGACCATGGCACCACTCTCATTGCGGTACTCAACAGTCACTTGGGTCTTCCCATCGGGCCTCAGCCAGGGGCAGGTCCCATTCTTGCGGACCTCGGTGAGACGAGCACCAAGCTTGGTGGCAAGGACGTGGCTGAGGGGCATCAACTCAGGGGTCTCATCAGTTGCATATCCAAACATGTGTCCCTGGTCACCAGCGCCGATCTCCTCAGGGCGCTTGGTGAAGTGGCCATGCACACCCTGGGCGATGTCAGGGGACTGCTGCTCAATGTTCACAAGCACCTTGCAGTGGTCAGCATCAAGCCCAACATCATTTGACACAAAACCGATGTTACGGCAGGTCTCCCTGACAATCTTCTCATAGTCGACATTGGCCTTGGTGGTGATCTCGCCAAAGACCATAACCATGTTAGTCTTGGTGCAGGTCTCACAAGCAACCTTGCTGTCGGGGTCCTCAGCAAGGCAAGCATCAAGCACAGCATCAGAGACTTGGTCGCAGAGCTTGTCTGGGTGGCCCTCATTCACGGACTCCGAGGTGAAGAGGAAGGTCTCGACTGCGGCCATCTTCTCTGAACTACGTGAAATGATATTGTCCATATTTCAGAAACAAGTCATATCATTGTACAATGACCCAGAGGAAACATGAATGCTTATGAACAAACAGATTGCATGATCGACACAATCAAGTTGGATTTACTTCTAAAAACAGTGGAAATTCTTATACAGCATACTGACAGGACAACCTAGATTCCCAGCAAATACTCTGCATCTTTTTAGGGGGCAGGAATGCTTTAAGCACCAAACCTTGTCCTATTGTCTCATGCAGAAAACAGATTATCCAAAACAACACGACAGTAGTAAACAAGCACAAAAGGCTGCCTTTATAGCCCGTGCAAACCAAACCGCTGTTTTGTTGGCACTTGAGAAGACCACGATTTCATGCTGAAATATTATTTATGCATTGTTAACTAATTCCCTAAATTCCTCGGACAAATGATTAACATTTATAATCACTCACACAATGATATTGTCCACAAGTATGACAAGTGGGCAGAGAGCGCAAGGAATCTACCAAGTTTCTACAGGTATTAGCATAAGTCTAATAGGATTCCAACGTCAAAAGAATAACTCAATTCTGCCGCCACTAGCTATTGTAACTATCACCAAGTTCGTCCTACGGATAAATATATTGGAGAATAAAAGCGTAAAATCTAGGAGATAGTAAAATATATGTACCATATTAATTTTTTTCATAAGCATTCCAAGACCAATAGAATGAGAATGAATCACTATTATGTCAGAGTTGTGGACAGCTACCACTACCATTACTAGCCTGCGCCTTAACCAGTTCACCAATAAGAAATTTTCATAGCATGAAAGCATCAAAACAACCACTTGTTGACTCGTAGACTAAAACAAACTTTTTCGACAGATTCCGGACAACCTATTCCGCTGCTAGTCCGCACCTAGCGTTACAACTTAAAATTAGTGAAAGGAATCAGCTTCCTCCAGCACAGAGGTATCCAAAAATGGCCAGCCTTAGTATTTCCCCCGGACGGGACAAGATTCCAATACGGACCGCCTAAAAATTCCGAATGGTTACTCGCACCGTTAGCAAACCACCACTAACCTGCTGTTTAGCACAAGAATTTCGCGCCATAAAGCATCAAAATTGATGTCTTTTCTTCTTTTAATAACAGAAGCGGCAACGCCGCAAACTGCCTTCAGACAAGTGAGAAAAGGCGCGTTTCCAAGTCTAACAACGTCTGACCGACCTGCCTTGAAACCCCGATGGAAGAACACAAATCCTATCGAGAAAACACTGCAAGGAACGAATCAAGACTCGAGAGACGCCTAGCAAGATAGCTCGACGACCAACCCACCACGCTTGCCAACCAAAATCATCAAGGGCAAAAAGAAACGAACAAGCAAAACGGCACCCACCCAGAACGCAGAGCGCGGCAACGCGCGCGGGGGGGGGGGGGTGCGGCTCACCTGCGTCGGCGGCGGAGGTAGGGGTCGGGGCCGATCGGATCGAGGGAACTAGGAACGGAGGCGAGGGAGGAGGATACTACAAGCCAATTGCTCGGCTGAGATCCGACCCGGCAATCCACACCGCACGGCGAGCTGGGCCTCGGCCCATTTATAGACCCGGCAAGGCCGGGGGATGGAGCTCATAACCGTCGGATGGGATTTGGTCGGATCGGACGGCCGCAATATCTAGTGGAGTTGGGTGAGGGACAGCGACCCGTACCCACCAAACCAAGCCGAGCCGAGGCTGTCGCTGTTACTGGACGGTGGGCCCGGACCCGCGGTGCTGCCGCGCGTCCACCAACCGCGCCGGTGGGCCCGGAGAGTTGGCAGCGTCTCTCCGCCTGTGCATCTTTATCGGCCTCCTCCTCTGTTACCATTTTCGGGTTCTTCGTCTCTTTCGAGTGTACACGTTAGTTTTGAGTTAATTAGTGTCTATATACTTTTTTATACTATCTAGTGATAAAATTAAAGATAGCTCCTATAATAGATGATATTTTAAAATTGTCTTTATAAGATTTTACGATCCTTCAAATATAAGATGAGAACTATGTACCCTTCTTACTCTTAAGTTAGGTTTTTTTCCATCATTTGTCGAATATGAGATGGGCTCGATAGAAACTGAAATGGACTTGTGCTAGCTAAGTTCAATTCTCGCTGACGCCTCATTTTTAATAGATAACCTTCATGCATGCGTGTGTGTTTTTCATTTGTTCAAGCAGCCGAGACCAGCTGATCGAGCAAGTCTGAAACCTGCACTTGTCTATTTAATTCTCTTCTTCCAACTATATAATTAAGAGTCTGATTAGTCAGACTGATACTCATTCATCCTGCCATTTCCAAGAGGCTAAGACTAGTAGCAGATCAAAGAAGCAAGGCAAATACAGTCCAGCTGAGATGCTTGTGCTACCTATCAAAGCACAGAATAAAGAACGGATACGATTGAATGAGTGTGTGCAGTTACTGATTCTTTCGTCACTAGAGCTTTCTGTATTGACCATTGACTGTTCAGTTTTATCAGCATTTTTAATCCTTCCATCAGGTTGGTCAGTGCACAGGCTTTTCACAACATGCTCCTACTTAATCCAGGAAAACAAAGAAATCCATTCAGCCTCGCAAAAAGAAAAAGAAAGCACTTCAGAGTCTATAACTGATCGACGATTTCCTGTAAGAAAACTGATGATGGGTAAGCCTGAAAGATCTCGGAATCCAACAAATTATTGTTTTTAGTTTAGAGTATCCTTGTTGTTATGAGCTTTACAGCCCATGGCATGCTCTCACTAAATGGAGTTAATTAACAGTGATGCAAGCTCTCTTGGAATATCCTTGCTATTGCAGATGACATGATGCCATGTGTGCATCCACTCATGTATGTAATGAGTCATTGCGCATCTTAACCACCTGCATTGGCTGCACCCGTGTTGGATTCCGGTCTAACATGCGTGCTGACCAGCAATAAAAATAAGTGCGCGCGCATATATATATATATATATATATATATATATATATGCGCGTTTAGTGGAATAACGTGTACCCACGCTTCGAAAGTTTTGAAGCCTCCAATTTTTTTCCTTAACGTGTGTAGGACAAACACGTATGTGCGCATGTGTGGTGTGAGTGTACTGTGTGTCCTTGTGTTGGAGATATGCCCTAGAGGCAATCATAGAGATAATTTTATTTCTTTACGTTCATGATTAATTATTTTGTTCGTTGAATATTGTCATTATCATTTATTAGTAAGTATGTGGCTTGTTTGTGAAACTCTATATATGACTTTATGATGATCATTCTAAAGCGATATCTTGTCGATAAACATAAGAGGACACATATAAATAGACTAGCATATGTATTGGTTGATGACCATATTTCACGGGTCATAAATATGGAGATATCAAACCAATAATATGGACACATGTTAGAGAACATAGAGTTGAATCGACCCACCTTGAGACACTGCGAGAACGTTGTAATCTTCTTGTCATCAGTTGGTCTCATATACAATCCTTAGACTTGAGGTTGGTTGTCGCCGTTTCGAGCACCGGCAAGTAAATTTGTAAGTCTAAGGGGTTGCGCGTTCCACTCCCTGAATGGTTAGACTCAGAAGTCCAAGATGTATACTGGTTCGGGCTGAAAGTCCCTACTCCAGTTTGTGTGGTGGCGTTGTATTCCCTTGCATGCATGATCGCACAAAGTTTTACAAGTGAGAGTGCTAATGGCTTAGCGCGATGAGTTCGATGTGATCCCTTTCCTACGGGGTTCCCGCCTCCTTTATACGAAAGGAAGGGACAGTTACATCGAGAATTGGGAGAGGACGAGATGACCTACACTAGGAGCTTGGTCCTTCGCTCACGACTCGTCATCGCTCGCCTTTGCCCATGCTGGGTCGGTAGCTTAGTTGGTCGGGCGGTTAGGTATTTCCCGAAATAGCGCACCGCCTCGCGAACCTTGACGCTGTTGCGTCGACGTGGGTCTTGCCTCGGAGAGGCGTGTCTTCGCATGTATGTGACCGATCGATGGATCGGGAGCATGACTTGGTCACCATTAAACCTTCTAGGAAGGAGCCACCGCCTTGTATAGTCACTTCGATTGACCCGTTCGTGGGGTACGTGGTCGTTGGTCGGTAGAGGTTTTGACACGCGCCCTTGGCGTGGGTTTGCGATCGAGTCGGGGATCCCGACCACCGCGCGGTCGGGAGCTCGCTGGTCGGAGCCGGGGTCCCGCCTCGTGGGGGCCGGAAGCCCGCTCGGTCGGAGACACTTCCCTCGGTCGGTCGGGAAGGGGTATCTTGTGTGGCCTTGCAGGTGCTTTGGTCGGTAGTAGGCTGGAAGCGGCCTGTTGGGCTTGAGCTGTGCTTGAGGCTGCCGGCTTGTCGCTTTGGGCCGTTGGGGTACCCTTGTTATAAGTATTCGTCATTGGCTCATGTACTCGGGATGTGTAATGATTTATTTAGGGGTTGCCAAACGCTACTATATAATTGGGTAGATATAAAGGTGGCTTTCGGGTTTGTCATGAAGCATGCTGCGAAGCATGGTTGATTAAGATGGGATTTGCCCTTCCATTCAACGGGAGAGATATCTCTAAGCCTCTCGAGTGGTCGAATTTTGAAAATACATGATTATGCTACTCACGATTAAAGAGTTAACCGTAGTTAGGGATTCCAAGTCACGTGATCGAGAAAGAGTGGTCAAGCTAACTAAACAAAGATGGCATGTACTCGCCTTGAGTTTGATCGATATCATGAGGCAAAGGGAAATGCATATAACTAAGCATTGTTTAGGTTCGTCCGATGTGATCTTTACATATACTCGGGAGTCGACACGTTCTGCTAGCGACCGCTACCGATTAATAGTCGAGTAAGAGTATTCGGACCATGTTTAGGTATACGTGGATATATAGGATCGCACGTTTAAAGGGTTGGGATTTAATTCGGATGGTGATTCGAATTCTGATGGGTTTTAAGTTCCTAATAGGCCTCTAATGTAGAGCTCATTATGGAGTGTCTATTTAAAGGGAGGGGTGCTGGCTTTAGGGTTAAGAGACGCAGTAGAAATTCGGAATTCCCGAAACCCTAGCCACCATCCCTCCTCCGCCCAGCATCGCGCAGCCGGCACTAGCACTCCGACGCGAGGTATTCCTACTCCGTACGTGTGGATACCTTAGAGGCGTTGCTGCGAAGTTTCAACACTAGAACGATCCGCAACCTGCGACGGTCACAAGGAACTGTTGGAGGAGGCTTGAGGCTAGTACGACTACATCTGCACCACCGCGCTACATCGACTCTACTTCCACTACGAGTCTACACGTCTAGTGGTAATTCTTTGATCTATAACTTACAGTGATTCATTGATTACGCGGTAGAAAATTTTGAATTTACGCTAGAGTAGCCTACCCGTTCTACCTGTTCCCCAACACCTTGTACCTCTAAAAAAATTAGATATATATGCATAATGCGATGCAGAATTATTTGTAGGCCCAACGAAGATGATTGTTCAGTTTATGTAATATAAATTTTACTCTGCACAGCGCAAAGTGATGTAGTAGCAATCACATCGATCACTCCGTGAATTTATTGTTTCAGTTGAGGAGATACGTGCTACCAGAAATACAATTTAGTTAGAACATGAATATATGTATTTGGATGGATCCACTTACCACAGGCGATCCAGCAATTAGCGTCAAGTTGTGCACGTAAAATGCAATCCGTATACACGTATAGTTCTGCTTAGTTACACTGCACTCTGTTCAGATTATAGTTACCGGATTCACAGTAAACCTGTAAATCGCGAACTGGTTCATTGAGTTCAAACCGGTTTAGAGTATAAAATTCGTATTCGTAGTGAAAATTAAAAAGAAAAGTGAACCGTAAATCTAAATTTTATACTATGACTGAACTAACCTCCTTTCTATTAACTATGTTCCGATCATGCTCCTTTGAGGTCGTCTCCACGCCAAGCTAATCGATCTGGTGACTGCTGACCGGTGCTTTGTAGCTAGGTTAGGTAGCATAGCAGGAGAGAAAAAAACCTACACACGAGTACTACACAGATCGACAACCAACAGCAAGTTCACCAACCAAACCAAATCAGAAGCTTTTCTACATCACCACCAAGTATCTCACTTCCATGAGGGGCAAGCCAGCAAAGATAGGGCATATCTCAACATGCAAAAAAGTATTATAGCATCAATCAGAGGTCAAGATCAAAGCCTTCAAGACATCTTACAGCCTTTCAGTGGAGAGATATCGACTTTTCCCATCAAATATCTAGAGATGCCTCTCTCTCTTTGGTCATTTGCGCCGCACTGATCTGCAGCCTATCCACGATAAAGCAGCGCGACGACTTGCGGCCTGGCAGGTGTGCCATCTCAGTATGAGGGGTCGCCTTACCTTAGTGAAATCGGTGCTCACATCCATTCCAATCTACCTACTTACAGCAATCAAGGCACCCAGAAAATTCATCTCAGGACTAGACAAACTAAGAAGAAAATTCCTTTGGGCAGGCAACGGGGAAACCCAGGGAGGGAACTGCAAGGTAAGGTGGACAACAGTCTGTCGGCCCTACAACATGGGGGGCCTCGGGGTCCTTGACCTAGACAAGTTCGCTAGGGCACTTCGGCTCCGCTGGCTGTGGCTCAGATGGATATCCCCGGAAAGCTGTGGGTACAAATGCCCACACCGTGTGACCAAATTGATCACCAACTCTTCTCCGCGGCCACAAAAATTACCATCGGAAACGGTCAAACGACTATTTTTTGGACTGACAGATGGCTTCATGGAACGGCACCCTCACAGTTCGCGCCAGATCTTTTCAAGCACTCCAGGCGAAAGTCGCGATCTGTGGCAGATACCCTCACAAACAACAATTGGATAAGGGACATTCGGCACAATGTAACCCCCAACCTCTTACTCCAATATGTCAAATTATGGCTCAAAATACACTCTGTGCAACTGCCGCCACAGGTCCGCGACAGCATAATTTGGACACAAACATCTAGCGGAATCTACACAGCCTCATCGGCACACCATATGCAGTTCACTGGAAGTACCCTCATCTCTTTCCATACCATGGTCTGGCCAATGTGGACCCATCGTGATGCAAAGTCTTCATCTGGCTTGTCAACCATAATCGCCTCTGGACAGCACAGCGACTACAACGCAGGGGATGGCCAAACCAATATTTCTGCCCAATGTGATGCCGAAGTCTTGAAACTGTGCATCACCTGTTCACAGAGTGTCCCCAAATTCGACACCTATGGAATGCTGTTGCCGGATGGGTACGGTTGTCATCCCTCCTCCCGGACAATTGGGAACAAACTGCCACTTTCCAAGACTGGGGCCTACACCGCATAAGTTGTCATGCAAGTCTTCGCAAAGGCCTGGCATCTCTGATCATCCTAACTTGTTGGCAGTGGTGGAAAGAGCGTAATAGCAGATTTTTTCGGAATGAATGCAAAGCCAACGACGATATCTTTCAATCCGTCAAAGACGAGAAGGCAACCTGGACTGTTGCGGGTGCAGCTCACCTCAAAAGCCTGCTGGACCCACAACGTTGATTTTCTTCTCCTTTTCTCCTTTTTTTTCTTTTTCTTCCCCCTTTTTGGTGCAGTATCCTGCGGCATGTACTCCTCTAATTTCTTCTATCTAATATAAACCACAGCCCAACTGTCTTTTAAAAAAGATAAGGCATATCACTGCATGTCAAAAAGAAAAGGAAATAATGCTTTGCATGATTGAATCAAGAAGAAGTGAGAGCTGAAAGCCACCAAAGCATCATCGTTCATGGAAAAGTTGCCACAGTTGGAGCTGGAATTTGCAGAGATTCTATTCTAGCTCTCACCAACTGCATACTCATCCCTGTACTTTAACTACTTACTATATACAAGCAGGCGTGACGCACGCGGTGCGCGCCGTACACACAGCGGAGCAGCCGGCCAAAAGCGCGTGCGACGCGGAGTGACGACTCGCGTCCATGTCGTCCCGAAGACGACGTGGATATAGCGAACGGCCGCGAAACCTTCAGCTCTTAATATACGGAGTATTCGTTCATTAATCCATTCTTAGTGCTAAACAGGGATACCAAGAAAGCTAAACTGTCTTCTATCTAGTCATGGAAGTATGAAACTGACAACTGACTTAAACTGAAGTCCTTTTGTTTGGGACCTGTGATTTTTTTCTTTTTTTTTTTGCGAAGTTAGGACTTGTGACTATGTAGTGGAATTTTTTTTAATCTTTTTTTTGAAACTAGGCGTTAGAGTTCAGAATTTGCAAAAATAGGCGTCGGTCGCCCGTATATGGGGTGATCGCTCCATATACGGGCGATATGTGCCTCTGCTAACGACCCAGTTAACCGAAGTAACGGCAGGGCAAAAGTCGCCCAATACAGAGGCGATAGCAAATTTTTTTGTAATGTTAATTTCTCTGCGCTTGGCTCGCCCGAATGAGGCTCTGGCTGCGCTTAAAAAGCCACCCGTCACCCCTACATAGGGCGATCGCCCGTGTAGGGGCGATAGGTGGCCTTGCCGTTATCCGAGGGACATATCGCCCGTATACGGACGACCGACGCCTAGTTTTGTAATTTCTAAAACCTAACGCCTAGTTTAAAAAAAAGATTAAAAAGAAATATTAAAGAGAAAAAAATTCCTATGTAGTGCATTCTAGAAGTCCAGCTAAATGCCATTTTTTGGGCTGTCGTTAATAAGAGAGTTGGTAGCAGATATGATGGGGCAAGGCATGCATGGAATTGGGCAACCCTTCTGCTCATGGCCCAGTTAGGCGAGTGTAACATCAAAATTCATTCCCAACTAAGTTGTTATCTCCTCCAGGGTTCGAATTATGTCGATAATCAGCCGATTATCATGATAATCGATTTTACCGGTTCGGTACGGAATTACTTACCGGTCGGTAAACCGGTTAAATAAAAAAAAATCAAAAAATTCGAAAAAATTTATGTGACGTAAATATCGCGATAATCGGTGAATATCGCTCGATTTTCGATGAATATCGAGCAAAATCGCTCACAATATCGACCGCCGAAGAATACAAATTCGCAAAATCGCCCAGGTCGATTACCGAGGCATATCGAGTGATTATCGGTGAAAATTATTATTTTTTATTTTTTCATCAAAAAATTTGATTTTGAAACCCTTCGATTCTCTACATATTTTTTCCGATTTTCAAAAATCTCGATATCATGGATTATCGCGATATCGATATTGTGAACCCTAATCTCCTCTCTCTCTAAAAAAAACTAAGTTCTTATCTTCCTTCAACAACACACTACAGTAAAGTTTGCTACTTGATAGGGTTTCATTACAGGGGATATGGCCAAGAATGTACTGCTCGTTGAGATTGGAATGGCTACTCGATTAATGTTCCAAGAAAGTTGAAAGTGCACAAAGGGGAAAAATGCAATAGTAAATATATTCTTCGGGCCGATATATAATATCAAAATTTATATGGAAATTTAGTGAGCTGCCTGTGTAGTTTAAGCTAACCCAAAACATCAACAGAATCAGCAAGCTAGATAAAACAAGCAAGCCGTTAATTATAGTTTCATTCTACATACCATGGGTACACCGTATTTTTTGCAAATCCTACAATTATTTCTACAGCAGATCTACCGACACTAACTAAATTAGCGGTCGCCGTCTCGAACACACTACTAAGACAGCAGAACAAGTTCTTTTCAGGTGCACGCACCGCACCCTTGGGTTGCCACCACATCATCCATTCGATTCGAAGAAGCAGTGATAAATTCAACGCAAGCATCTTTCAACTTGCTGCAATTACGCTGATCGGCCAGCGCAAATATGCTCGTCATGGTCTCAGCATCACAGACGGAGTCAGAATTCATTTAAGAGGGGACTGAACACAAGTACATATACTAAATATAAAAACTACCAAATCGACATATTATAGTTGAAATTTAAATGCGTGTAATATAGTATTAGTATTGTTGGCGTCAAAAAACTTGATGTAGGGTTTCTGATAGCAGCACATCGGACGAACACCGGGTTCAGAGCGTGCCAGTCGATTTGACCTGTAATCGATAAGGTAAAAATATAAAATTCGCACAAAGCCGATTGTAACGATCAATCGGCTTAAACTCAATCAGCTCGAAGCCGATCAGGATCAAGGTAATGGGATAAATCTAATTAGCCGATAGTGAAGATCAATCGGCTTAGATTCAATCAGCTCAAAGCCGATTAAATCAAGATAAAAAAAGGTAAATCTAACTAGCCGATTAAGGCTAATCAGAGGATAAAGGTAGATCAATTCTGAAGAAGGCGATGCGCAGCAAAATCAGAATAAATCGAACCTGGGCGTAATTGATGGAGATCAACAATCGACGATTCGCAGCTTTATTGATCAAGATCGAATTACAAGAAGACTAAATTACAGAAAACTACTCCTAGTCGACGGAAAAGTAGACGAAAAGTAGACGCGAATTGGTTGATTGGCTCTGAGCAGCTTTTCCGATCACCTCTAGACCTCTTTTATACCCATTGGCCGATAGAGTCCTGGTACAACACGTTAGGAGTAGAATCCGTATCTGCCTTTATTTGAATGGTGCTTTCCTTACCAACCTGTTCCGTTTCCAAATATCTTGATCTGTTATTCCAATCGTATCTTGTTGATCTTGGACTTGCCGATTCTGACCCTATCTGCTAAATTTTGGCACAAACAAGTATGTAAATATGTAAGGGGAAAAAATTACTTTTCATTGCCACCGTCTGAAAGAAGAGATTTGACAAATAAAATTTGCAGTCTGCTGACTGCTGTTGCGTGCTCCGCCTTTAGATTTATCGTAGTAAGCCAAGGGTTTCTCGTAGTAGGCCAGGAGACTGGAGCCCCACCAAACCCCCCCTGGCTCTGCTCAGCATCAAGGCTCTTGCAAAGGGTGTTCTCACAAATCAACTTTAGTCTTTCTACGGCGTATCGATCTGCGGCCTCGAGTAAATGCCTGATGACGACTCTCTCCTCTCATCTCCATCAAGGTCATCCATGGCGGGAAAGAGAGAGTCCGTGTATGTGAAATGAAGAATCGCCCTGAAGACTACTGCGGGCTGCATGTCTTCGACCGTTACGTGCTGTCCTCTCTCTACCCTCATCGGCCTGTAGAGCTCCGCCTCAAAGACCGACGACCATGTAGCACGGCGTTATGCCCAACGAAAACCCACTGCTATACAAAAACTCATTATAGACTGTTAAAAAATCTCATCACTAACGGTTTTGTCTACCGTCTCTAAATTTATGTCAGTGATAAAAAAGGCACATCACAGACAGTTTCCGAACCGTCAGTAAAAACTAACATCAGAAACGATTCTATTTACGAACCGTCTGTGACGAGAGAATATCTAACAAGTAATCACAGACGGTTTTTAAATAGATCTGTCTGTGATATGGTTTTTTCCCCTACCTCTCTTGGCAGAACTTCCATGATTAGTATCTGTTTTTCGAAATTTTATTCTCTTTAGATATTTATGCAACGACGTTTAAAGACACAACCAATTATAGATTTTGTAATTGAATATCAAAACATTTTAGATGTATGGAGACAACAACTTGTCTGACGAAGAGAGTCTTAAAATATGAAAATTTAATTTGTAACACTTTCATCGTCTTTCTTATTCTAACGCAAAATCCAATTCCATTAGCAGCTTGTCCTGAAATTTCATACTCTGATTTATTTTCTATTTCATCCTCATCCCTGAATAAAAATACCATATGTAACCTATTTTCATTTTGTATAGGAATAAAATCAGAGTGATCCTTTATGATGAGGCCTTGGTTTATAAACCTTCCACTTAATTGGACCGAGCCCTTCTTGCCTACAACTTCTCACACTGACCTTGCTGAAAGAAAAACATCAAAAACCTACGAAACAATTATAAGCAAGGACCTGACAACTTTCCTTTACACCTCACATCACAAAATTGAACCAGAAAAAACAAGGACGTGACTCAAGGTGCCGCAGCTTGCAAAGTATTTTGCTAACAGGTTCGTCCTTCAATCATATATATATTAGGAGCTCTATTAGGAGCTCTTTTATAGTGGATTAAAATCAATACAAGTCGTCTATTCTTTTGAATTTAATAGTTGAAATCAATTTATATCTAGTTATACTACCACATATAAATTACGAGCTCTTTTACATTGGATTAAAATCAATATAAGCCGTCTATTCTTTTGAATTTAATGGTTGAAATCAATTTATATCTAGTTATACTACCACATATAGTATTGGTAGTAAAATTTAAAGAGGGGTAAAAAAATTCTGTTATACTATTTGTCCTCTACAGTAAAACACGTTCTGTGATCATAATAAATGACGGATGAACAGATAAGAAGCCTATGAAGATCACCAGGTATTCGGTGAATCCAAAACTATGAACGAATTAGGAAAAATCTAAAATATCCCTGATAAATGAATAGAAAAAGTCTAAAATACCTTTGAGAAATGGATGGTTAGATTTGATTTCTACTACCACTACTTACTACCTGTGTTATCCATAGTATAAATTTCTCTAAATTACAGCTTTTGCTTTGGCCAACAAAAACTGAGGTACACTGATAGGAAGGTGAGGACTCTGTAGTTCATAATTTAGTATCAGTATGAAGTAACAGCATATTTCAAGCATTATTCCGCATCACCCTAAAAAAGAAAAGTACGGTCACCGTTATTGCAAGGCATATTTTAACAAAGACAATAAACAAAGATCGTAAAAGCACTGCATCAACCAAGTTTTCCAAAAGTCCTGTTTCAGCAAAGTGCTCCAATTCACAAACCAGCACTAGCAGGGAAATGTTGTGTCGACCTACTAGAATGATCCAGGGGGATTTCTGGCACTTCATCAACAAAGTTGACAACTCTACATGCATGGATTATGCATGCATGAGTAGCTAACAAGATTTAAAAAGTTATGTTGCACTTCAGAATCTCTATATCCGTATACCGGAGGAAGGTCACAGGAGAGAGCAACTGTATCCTCGACTTGTTTTGCTGGATGGTTTGATTATGAGAGCATGTGTTTATCCCTCTAGGAAAACATATCATGCTCCTGATCTATTTGACCATGGTAGCAAGGCGTACTTCTGACTTAGAGAAGTAAACCAACCTAAACAACCAAATGCACTGCCAGAATGGTTATTCAAGACGAAATTATAATGAGTTCTAATATGTTTGCTGAAAATTTCAATTTCCCAAATCATTATAAAGAGAACATTCCAAAGACCATATGTCAAGTATTGCTAGTGCTGATCCCTACAAGCTGTAACCCAACACAAATACCTACATATGACAGATTCAATGACAAATCCAATTTACTGAACCTATCAAGCAGCTAAAAAGCTAGCTCTAAATGGACCTAAACATTAAATTCAGGCAGCCCAATACCATTGACTAAGAACTCTATACACTAGTTCACTACCAAGCTCTAAATGAAAACTAATAATATCCCCAAAACAAAATCCTCAATCAATCTGCAAAACACCACAAACAGATTAAAATTCACCCTAAACGATCCTAAGTATCCTAAAAATCGAGTCTTTACAAAGCCCAGAATAAAAAATTGCCAACTTTAACTTTATTTTGTACAATATCTGTACCAATAGTAATTCCCAAATATTGGCCGCCAATTCCCTCACCTGTGAGTACTACAAAAGCAGCTTCGCCCATGGCGCCACCTACTGCTATTGCTGCTGCTACTGCTCCTTCCTCCTACGTGAGCTATCCGCCGCAGCAATCGCTGGCTTATCCCCTCCTTGATCTGCACCAAAGCATTAAAACCCTAAGAACTCGATTCCAAAGCCATCCCCACCAGGCCCTAGCAGCCAAAAGGCACAAAAGCCCTCACCTTTATTCGCTGCCGCATCCTCCGCCGAGCCGGTGCTCCTCGCGAATGCCACCGCCGTTGAATCCTCCTGGGCACGGACGCCGTCGGCGACGCCAGAGCCTCCGCCTGATTAGAGTTACGGTCTAGATCGGTTAGCCCAGGAGTCAAATCGGGAGGGGGTGACATGATATTCTTTGATCCGCGGGGGGCTCTCACCTTGGGGCGCTTGGCGGAGACTGTGGCGGTGGAGCTCCAGTGAGTCTCCACTAGCCAAACCTTTCTCTGGAGACGTGCCAGCTGAGGAAGCGTGCGTGCTTGGAGAGGATGAGGAGGATCTCGAAGAGGATGAGCTGGAAGAGGTTGCAGGAGAAGGAGAAGACGAGGTCGAAGAGGACCTAGTTGAGCACGAAGCTCTTGCCCTGGCGTGCATGACCGCAGATTAAGATGGCACCGATGTGGCCCTTCACGAGCTGCAGTGCCTCGGGGTCCATCACGAACTTTCCCTTCTCGTCGCAGTAGATTAGCAGCAGCGGCCGTGCAGGCCCCCGCCGCCACCGGGAGAGACAGCGTGTGAGGCTACGATTTGGGAGACTGAGGCTGGCGAAAAATTTGCAGTATTAGCTCCTGTTCATCCGTATTTTCAAAAATAGCCGCCGAAGAGAAAAAATTGCAGAAATGGCCCCCTGGCCCACCCGTGCCGTGACCTGGACGCGCGACATAATTTCCTGCCAGTTTTTTTCCCGCCCGGGCCCACCTTGCCGCTTCTCCGGGGCGCTGCTCGCGTGTGGGCGGTGGGCCCCGCCGTGCCGCCGCAGGAGCGGCTCCTCCGCCCGCTTGCGCCGCCGTGCGGTGGGGCCCTCCATGCCGCTCGCCCGGGGTTTCTTTTTTGATCCTTTTAGCCGTTTCGAAGACGAAATGTTTTGGTTTTTTTGGCCGTTTCGAAGACGAAATGTTTTGATTTTTTAGCCGTTTGAAATGACGATTTAACGGATTTGGCTATTATCGCAACCGAATTCTATTTGTAGCCCGTAGGACGGCGATTCCGCGGACGGCAAGCGCTGCAAAGGATTGTCGCGATCAACAGGTGGTCGCTATTCTGCATTGACTTTATTCGAGAATTCGTTGTTAAAAGTCAATGTTATTTTGTCGGTTGCTAGAATTGTAGAGTTAAGTAAATTCAAAAATTCATATTTATCTGTGATAATCTTAATTCTTATAGTGTTGTACAAATTTATTTGTCAGTTATTAGTTTTGATTAAAAATTCAAATTTTGTAGTTTGTCATTCTCTTTTCGGTGTGCGACAAGTTTAACGAAAAATTATAGTAAATTATTGAATAAAACCCGACATTGATATTACGGGCTTGAGAGATACAATATAGGTACATGCCTCATAAAACTAGGGTACATCGCAGGTATACATGCCTTAGAAAATTCATAAAACTAGGATACGACGTATTCCATAGTTATACGCCTCTGGTGAAGGACTAAGTAACAAATCCATTCATTTTATGGCCATGGTTGTCGAAATAGACGGTCGAAGTAGGATAATCGTATATTGGTGGCAGACGAGGTCTTACGTATGGATACCTGAGAGGGCTTGATGGAATATCGTCGTCCGGATTTGGAGGACTCCGAGGACGTAAGGTTCGTGGGCTAGGTGGCATGAAATCGTCATCATCATCGCCATTTATATGGTTTTGAGCTAGACCTCTTACGGTGGTGGTTGAACGTCCTCTTGTATTGTTTCTTGAACAACCTCTTGTAGTAGCACTTGAACGGCTTGTTGTGGTAGTTCTTGAATGTCGAGGTCTAGGTGATACGAAATCGTCGTCATCATCGTCATCATCATTTGCATAGTCAGGAGCAAGCCCCCCTGTGGTGGTGGTTGAACGTCCTCTTACATGGTTTCTTGAACATCCTGTTGTAGTAGCACTTGAACGGCCTGTTGTGGTAGTTCCTGAACGTCGAGGTCTAGGCGACACGAAGTCATCGTCATCATCATTTGCATAGTCAGGAGCAAGCCCCCCTGTGGTGGTGGTTGAACGTCCTCTTGCATGGTTTCTTGAACATCCTGTTGTAGTAGCACTTGAACGGCCTGTTGTGGTAGTTCCTGAACGTCGAGATCTAGGCGATACGAAATCGTCGTCATCATCATTTGCTTAGCCAGGAGCAAGCCCCCCTGCGGTGGCGGTTGAACGTCCTCTTGACCTCAAGTTAGATCCTCTTCTGCGTCTTCTGCGCGAACCGGGCATCACACCACCGCCGAAGAGCATGTACATCGCAAAGAATTCTGGGATATCTTTGTTCAGCAAATCTTTATCCTCCGGGAATGACTATCACACAAGACGAGCATGCAAATTAGTTAACTTAGAGATAATGGTAAAAAGACTTGTTGGGTGAACAGAGGTAAAATATCTAACCTTAATATGCTCTGCATACTGATCGGGGAGCATCATTACCCTGTAATGTCTCGTAGAGAAACCAAGAGCAGAAGGGTGATCCGCTAGTTCGCACACCCTGAAATATGTTTGACGCCACTCTTGCAAGTGCGCATTGAGGTCGTCGGCGTTCACAAGGTTAAGGGCGGAGGTTGTCACGTTATTCATCGATAATGTCGGATGGCACTCTTGCAATTTGGATAGCACCTTACTTAGGTTCTCCTCCTCGAATGGATCATCCTTCCCATTATGCGTAGCCTTCAACGTGTGATGTAGGGCTAAGCTGCTCATTTGAGGTGTCCACGGGAAAGCTCTGCTAGAGGATCCAGCCATGGAGGATTCTGAGTGGGAGCTATGTGTGTGTGCCTGGGGTTTGGCCTTTTGTAGACTCGTCGGGCTGAAAAAGCCTGGAGCGTGTAGCCAAGTCGGGCTGGAAAAGCCTGGAGCGTGTAGCCAAGTCGGGCTGAAAAAACAGTCATGCATGCAAGGTGTCAGTACTAACAAATATGTTGTGCACTCAAGGGTCACTTCAGAGTTAAAAGTAGGTAGTGAGTGGTCATTTCGCACTGTGCGGTGTGTGGTGAGTGCGTACTGAGTGTACCGTTGGGACATACACCCTAGAAATATGTATCTATGTACTTCTATCTATAAAAAAATGTACACTCATAAAAATGCGTATATATCTACATATTTAACATGTTTTTCAAGTGCTTGATGTTTTGATGTTGAATGATGGATTCCTGTATAAACGGGTTGCGCTTAGTTCTTTGATTTACTAGGGGATGTAACCAACTGAGATCGAGCTTCTCAAGCTTTGTTGACATTTGTATTTGGTCTCCAGCATCTATGGTCCTAAGAAGAGGAACCTGCCTAGAGAACGAGATTCGAAGGTATAGTACCTATGACTTGTCTACTGGGCCTGACAAAACTGGTACGTAAAACTTGTCTACTCTGTCTGACAAAGCTAAACGCCCGTGAGTTGTCTAATCGCCAAGAAAAAAGTAGGTGCACGGAATTTTATCCACGCCGAACACTCAGTGAAATAACATTTTTAGATGACAAATTATAAAGTAATAGCCATTGGATGATGAGGTAATTCGTACACTCATGTGTTTGCCGATTTTGTACAACAGACTTTAATGCTATGTAAGCCTTCTCAGCAATGAATACAATACCTCAGATAAGCACTAAAATCCATCAGCATTACAATATCTTAACAAGTCCTAGCAACATCCATCAGCATCACAATAAATTAACAAGGCTTAACAAGTCTTAGCAACATCCATCAGCATTACAATAACTTAGAAGTCTTGTCAACATTACAATAACATAGCAAGTCTTAGGAACATGCATAAGCATTACAATAACTTAACAAGGCTTAACATTATAACAGGACTAGTTTTTTCCCGAACCATCACTATCAATGTCGATACCCTCATCTTCACAACACTGCCAATCATCACGCTTACCCTCGTCATCGCTTTCGTAGTCGTAAGGAAGACACAAATCAGGGTCTACATCCCCTTCAGGCTCCGCATCCTCTTTCGGCTCTACTTCATCTCTTTCCATCGATTCACGTGATTGTATGGCAACTTGCTCTAGGCTGCGAGCTATAGCTTCGATATCAATCACAAAACCATTATGTGCATTGCCACATGGACATGTGTCAGGACTAAAATTGTCTTGGGCAATTTTGTTTAGGTCAGATGCGATGCACTCTATTTGTTCCACTGTCCATGCCAATCCTTTGCTGAGCTTCTCCGAATCCTTGTCCATCTGCAAGTATTACAAGTGTGTAATTAACAAACCTAAGTGCTGCTCACCTCTGGCGTAGGGGGTTTGTTCGAGCGTGCAAGCCCCATTCTGTTACAAGTTTGAGTTTAGGTCAGATGCGATGCACTCATACCTTGCGGATCCGGTCGTTCCCGCGGCACCAGAGGTCGAAGAGGTCGATGGCGAGGCAAATCTGGTCGACAACGAAGCCTCCACGCCGGATTTGCGATGGAGCGCTGGAGCGATTGCCTCCTTGCAGGTTCGTCGCGGGTGTGGGAGGCAACGATCCTTGTATGCAATGAGCAGGGAGAAGCGATGGGGAATCTCTCTCCGTCCTTGCAAAGATGGGGAGGTGTTTGGGGAGTCTGATGGAGACGCACCGGATAAGTAAACTATTTAAAGTGATTCATCACAGCTGCATGATCTGTCACCCACCATTAAAGCTGCACGACCTGTCACTACACATCATCAAAGCTGCATGACCTGTCACCGATCATTAAAGCTACTTTCTCTACGCGTCGTGCAGTCGACCAATTTTCAAACCGGCCCAACGTGCCCAAGCTCCTGAGGGCCGCCACGTGTCCGACTCGCGCCCCACCCCCACCGCCCCGCCCGCCGTGCCTCGCTCCCGCTGCCGCCACGCACTCACGCAATACTCTAGTTCTCTCGTGTCATGTCTTATTATTTATGCAATTGTGTCGTTATGGGCGCTAGTGTTCAAAATATTAATGTGGGAAAAATCGTCACGAACAAGTTAAAAGCATTGGGCAGAGTGTTGCAACTTATCACTGCCAAAGGTGACCGATGCTTTCCTATTTGACTACTCGGCCTAACAAAACTGATACCTATGACTTGTCTAATCGGCCAGGCAATCGTGAATTGTATAAGTTTGGTGGACATATATTATGGAAGCAACATACCATATTGACATAATTAGAAGGATTATCATTCTTAAAGCAGTACGAATTGGCCGACATCAATTACATATACGCACTTTAGTACAGCAATAGAACCGGTCGATGACTCGTAGCTCAACTCGGATCTGTTCCCCGCCTTCGCGGACGACGGAGTTGGTCTTCTGGGAACGTGAACCGGTCAGGCGCGTGTGTCGTGTTCCGTAAGTCGTACTGTGTTTCTTGCGACGGTGGCATGTGTGGCGTGGCCAACATGTCTTCGACCCACCCAGGAGGCTGTATTGCAAAGTTATGTTAGTGCCGTGCTCAACAGTGAATGAGTGCGATAGGTACCTCAGAGTACACGTAAGACTTACCGATGCTGGTCGCTCGGTCGTGGAGTGTTGTGCCCACTGAGAGAACTCGTCCCTGGAAACCTGCACCCACGTATTGTTAGCACGGCTCCGCGTTGGAGTTCTATACAACTGGAGAAACATACCCCCCATGTCGGCCGCACAGATGATGAACCTGCACCATATTCGTCGGTGTAGTACGGGGCGTAGTTCTGGCCCAACCAAGTTTGCTGAGGAGGGTGCTGTGGTAAGCGTGGTGGCGCGAAGCCACCCCAAGCCGAGCTTGCTGGAGGCAGGTATTTAGCTGGCGTGTCCACCTCGGCCTGCAAAATAGCATGATATGAATGGAAATGTTAGGTAACTCAGAAAAATAAAGGTTCAATACAAAGTGATGACTTCAACGAAATATAATGTACCTCACGTGCCGACTGCGTAGACCAACTGTGCCTGCCTTGGGGGGTGTAGGTCTACCCGAATGCAGCATCATGAGGTAGACGGAACGACGCGGATGCACCCCTCCGTGAACTTACCGGAGGCAAGTCCCGATCGAGCGAGTCCGGGTCCGAGCATGTGCTTACCTCGGCAGGTGGAGCAGGTAATTCATGTTTTCGCCGAGATGACGATGGCAGAACAGAGTGTTCCCCCACTGGGCGCTGCGAAAAATACATGCCATGGCGAATAAAATTACATTGCGTAAGTATTACGAAGTTTTTGAATGAAAGTTAGATGTTATACCCGCGTGTCCTGAGCTGAAGACGCGCGAGCAACGCTCGATCGTCTTCCGACAATGCTCGGTCACGACGATCTAGGAGAAGGAGGTTGCACCCCTGCGCGAGCACCCCGGACGGCGACGTCGCTATGACGGCCGCACGTAAAAGTCTTTACAATGTCATTCGCATCATCCAACACCGAACGAAGTACCCCTAGCAGGCCGGGAACTGTGTTGCGTTTCCCTTCTCGTATTGCAATAGAAGCCTCGTCAACTATACGACTGGCACGCTCTAACTGCACGAGCAAGGAAAATATTGGTTAGGCGTGAATACAAATATTAATGTCACGTACCTTCCGCCGCACCGCGGTCGCCCCGCTGCGGATGCGCGGTGCGAGGGTGGCCGAGGCCCAATCGGTCCTCGTGGCGTGACCTCCTCGGGCCTCGGTGGAGCGGGTCGAGAAGTCTACCATGCGCACGCGGCACGCACTCACCCGCATACGCCACGTATGACTCAGGGTCGTAGGACCGATTCTCGGCCACTACGTGCGCTGTGGCGGACTCCTCCCACGCAGTGGTCCACGGTAACTGTGTGAGGCGCCAGTCATCGCTCTGTTGGCCCTTCCGAGATTGCCTGGAAACAACAAAATTTGTAAGTTATGAACTCGGATTGCATCCGACAAGCAAGTAGACTATTGCACAAATTGAATAGTACGAATTTCACTTACCTGTGCACTTTTTGTGGTAGAGGTAGGCCAACTAGAGGGGGGATTTCCTGATGAAGGCCGAACTGCCGCATCACTCGGGCAGGGCAATGCGGTTCGACCATGTGACAAAACACCATGTGGCATGTTGTCAACCAGCAGTAAATATCCTGGCCACACTGCTGTGACAATCCGTGCGGCGCCGTAGTGAACAAGAAATGCGAAGTCCATGGTTGCCATATGATGTCGTCCTTGTGTAGGGTCTCGAAGTAATTATGATACTCAGGATAGGCTCGACGAGGCCTCTCCTAGCCCATCCCAACCGACCGCCGCCCACCGCGCACTCCATGGTAGGCCGGTCGACCGGTCCCCACCTCACCGTAGAATGGAGCCTCCGATGGATACGGGTGCACGGGCTGCTTAAAGTACGGCCGCCCCACAGGGAAGTGCTCCTAGGACCAAATCTGAAGCAGATAGTAACAAACTGCAAGCACGGGCACATCTCCCGTAGTCTTCAGGCATGCTTCGCACAATCCCCTGTATGTCGCGCAGCACCACGATCCGGCTAAACCGTGACACGCCGTCCACGGTGGCGTCACCAATGCCTCGCGATGTGGATCAAGCTAGGGTACACGAGTCTCCTGCGTGGAAGGAAACAACATCCAGCCGAACAAAAACAACAGGTACGCCACAAGGTGACTCCGTACTACATACACTGGCGCGTCAGCAGGACATTCCATGTACCGCCGAAGCCAGGACTGTGGAACCCCCCGAATATTCTCTAGGACCGCATGACCGAATCGGTGCTGCAACCTAACCCTCCAATCAGGCCACTTCGGTGGCGGGACGATCGGCCTACCCCTGATAGGCAAACCAGTAATAATGGCAACATCCTGCAGGGTCACCGTCATCTCGCCCCAGCGGAAGTGGAACGTGTGGGTCTCCGGCCTCCGACGATCGACGAGGGCAGACAATAGAGCACCATCCAAAGAGAAGCAGCGACCAATGTCCATCATCCGTGCGAACGGCAACAGACCCGCCTGCCGTAGAAGAGGGACGTAGCGCGGATCCAAGGGCCAGTGGACGCTCGGACCCCTGAGAACGAACGGCGGTGGACCGTCCCTCGTGAGCCAGACACCGCTACGATGTTTCCCATCGTACGATGGGTCAAGGAGAGTCTGTGCGTGTCCAGCCATAACCTGCAGTGAGACAATAAATGACATGAGTTAGATGTACGAGTAGTGACATAGAGCAGTAAACGTTATAACATGAAAATCAACAAACCACATATCATCACAGTACATAACCTTAAGGCACATGGCATTAGCTTGCACGTCGTATTACATTGGTGAACCAAGAATAAAATGACATGCTAGTACTGCAATCACAAGTCGTAATACATTGTCACATGTTACTACGGACAACTCGATGAACCCGCCTTATTAGGGCAGGTCCTCACTGTATGACCCATCGCTCGCACAACCGCACCTCCGTGCGCAAGAGGTGCGTCTCGCACCGACTAGCGCCCATGTCGTTACGGATTAAATCGTGGATCGCCAGCCGCCACGACCACTCCTTTTCAAACTATCATTCGCACCAAGTCACTTGGCCCGCCACGCCTCCACGTAATGCATGTCCATCCCAGACGAGTTGAACTCCGAACTCCATGTCCCGAACAGATGGTCGGTGCTAAAGTACTCCGATATGTAGGGCGCGGATGACTAACGGAGAACCGCGCACGCTGCATATACATGGGAGCATGGTTTGTGCAGCAGTTTTGGCTTGTTGCACGCAAGTCGCTACATCGCAGACAGTGCACACTTGTTTACGATAGCCCCCGCAGGTGTCCATCCACGAACTTCTCCATGAGCATTTAATTTTAAATTTTTGCCTAACTCCATCCATGGTGTGCGCAATGTGCGACCGCCCTTCTCAATCTTCTTCTCCATGTAGGCGTGCATACGCCCGAGAACTGCTTCCCCTCATCCAGGTGCCTCTTAGCATTGATTCCTCTATTCACGAAGTATCCAACGGTTCTGGGTTCTAAGTCTCCTCCATGATGGCACAGATTGGGAGGGACCGACACCCTTCGGAACACCGTTGTAAACCCTGACATGTTTGTTGTCATTATTCCGCACCTTGCGCCGTCGGTGTCATGGAGCGAGGACCACTTCTCCACTACGGAGCATGGAATTGCACCCACCGGGAGAAGTTGTTGATCCGGGCCTCTGCTTTCTCCGTCGTATGCTTCGAGATCTCCTCGTCCAAAACTCTCCAAATTGCCTCGAACTTCCGCCTTTGGTTTTGCATGCATAGCTTCTTGAATGTCTTCATGACTTCCTTGCTGTGGAATGACTGCAAGTTCGCCGCGAGATGCCTCATGCACCATCGATTGATGACATCATTCCATTGGTACGATGGTGTGTACCTCCTTGCATGGTGTCGATGGTCGACAATAGCCCAAAGATGCCTATACGTGATGAGGCACACGTCGGCGGTCTGAACAACCGATCGCTTGACATTGGCAAGAAACCACAACCGCTAGTCGTGTTCTCGCTTTCACAATCGCATAGGCCACCGAGTAGCTGGTCGTTGGCGTCGTGGCGACCGCCATAAGTATGGTGCCCTTGTACTTGCGGATAGGAAAGTACCGTCCATGGTAAGAACAGGTCGGCAGTACTTAAACCCCCAAATGGCTGGTCCGAATGCCCAGAACACACGGTCCAGGATGAAACAGTTTGGACCCTTCGTGGGGTGTGGTCTCTCCATCTTGTTGATGTAGGTCCCCTGATTGGCTTCGGCAATCTGGTGAAGCATCCGTGGGACAAGGTTGTACGCCTCTTCGTACGAACCGTACATCATCTCTGTTACTTTCTTCTTCGCTCGCCACACCTTGGCGTAGCTAACGAGATATCCCACCATGTTAACCACGCGGCCTTCGTAGCTTTGGGGAAGCGGTGACGCGTCCGTGACCAAGTGAGAAATCAGTGGCCACATACGAGGACGCCACATTTACGTGCTTGTGTAATGGCTCGCAAGCACACACCGTGATCCGTCAGACGGCTATTTCAAGCCCGAACTTACGGCCTTCACCTCTGCGCCACGGATCTTGCCGACACTCGGGATCGGTGCACTTTACAATGTACGATCCGGTTTGACCTATACACCGATGACGTGCAAACCGATGTTAACCGTGATATCTTGCAATTGCTTGCTGGGCGGCACTCTTCATAGGGAATCGTTGCCCTACAAGCAGAGTATGCTGGTCGAAGGCCCAACTATGGCTGTCTTCGTCCGGCAACACGAGGGAAGACATCGCCAAATCATCAAGGTGTGAAGACACATAATCCACATTAGTGGACACAATGCCACCGATGGGAGCCGCATCGTCATCTTCACTGCTATCTGTGTGGACGTCATCATCATCGTCGGATGTTTCCACGTCCTCCAAGTCTTCTAGTTGCTCGTGGCAGTCAATGCGGGCGGACCACCACTGCCCGATGTCTTCGTTTGGGTGAAATTCATCGGCAGTAATGTCCTCTCGGACGCTACCACGAGGACTAGAGGTTTCTCCTCTATCCACAAAGCTCACATAAACCATCGGGCGACGGTGTATCTGCGCCTGAGGGTTCATCACAATTTGCATATATTGCCCCTACTGTGAGCTGCCCGCGATCTTGCAGAGCGCCCACAAATAGTCCGTCGAACCAGCCACAGCTTTGGCATGTAGGGCTTCGATTACAAGCTTCTTTCGGCAGGTCTCCTTGTCGAATGCGCTCCGCACGCACCTACGGAGCTTGCCCAGGTCCATCTCCATCAGACCCGGAGCCCGGATCACCTTCCGTCATAGATTCGAAGGTCCACCCCACATGGACCATCTCGAACAACGCCGTCGCCATAAAACACGAACAAATCATGCATATCTGCCATTTAGTACCTACCATAACAAATGGCTCACGCCCATTATATCCTATCCAAACGTATAGTTCGTCAACTCAGAAAACTAGTACGATGGAAAATCTGGCCATCATTGATTTTCACGTCATACTGTTAGCGTAATTGTTACAGTTATGCATACATTGTGCACTATTACTACTATTGTACGCAGTACTAAAAATTTCATATCCTGCTGGTACTACACTAATATAACCATATTCGTAATACTAGTTTTTTCGCTAAATATAATATTTTTAACCTCACATGTACAAATGCCGGTATGCCATGTATCACTAATTCCAATAAAATCACAATAAACACACACCATTATTTACGCCGGGTATCATCACATTTATTTTACTGTTCTAGCCCGACAGGATAATTATTTTGCGCGATTAGCCGCAGAAAAATTTGGAATCCCTCACGGAATCCAGCGTTCCGAACCGCTGGAAATCCGTGTGCACGTTTTTCCCCAGATGAAAAAAACAGCGGGCTGGGTCCGCTGTTTTTTCCAGAAAAAAATTAAAAATTATGTCCAGCGGATCCGGACCGCTCGAAATTGAATCAAAAAATACCCCGCGCTCCCCGTCCCCTGGATTCAACTGTACAACGGCCGTTTTTTAAAGTTTGTCGGTTCTGCGGCTAATCGCGCAAAATAATTATCCTGCCGGGCTAGAACAGTAACAAAATCGTCTAATCTCCATTAACTACTCATTACATTACATCAACATAGTCATTTCACACACTGCTACTTGCACTAACATCACACCAACTTGTCCCATTTCACGTACTACAAATTAATCTACCACTGTCATAACATGTCATATTATTTACGCAATTTTTGTCAACACAGACGCTATTTCAACTTTCTAAAACAGAACGCAGTAGGACCTAATACAAGATACAAAATTCTCATTTCATCTACTGCTCGTTGTAGTGATACTGAGGTCTCAAGCACTATTACTTACACTAATTTCGTACTAACTATGCCAATATTCTAATATTATTATAATACTAAAATTTCGAAGAATTCATACTAACCTTCCTGAAGGTGTGCTCAAGATCAGTAAAGCCCAAACAGCGTACAAGATAATCTCCGTACACAATACCTGCAAAGTAAAATACCAGAATCAAATACTACGTAACAATATTACTCTAAACATAAATGGCAGTATATTATAGAGAACGACTAAATGCCAGTAAAATTCATATTCTCGTTTCTGCCTGTTTTTTCCTGACCCTTCTTTCCCCCGCCTCTCCTCCTGGCACTCGCGGTTGGAGGAACTCCCTCGCTCTACCACTGGTTCCTTACTCTCGCCGACTGGTTCATGCAAACCATCGCAGCGCTCCACTTAAATAGCAGGAGAACTGAAACCATGCGCTAGCTGCTGCAACAAATGCGGACGCTGGTCGATGCTTTCGACACATGGAGGGGATGGCTGGAAGTGATGTAAAGACCATATTCTCTGGGGCCTTCTCGCGCAGTTCGACTCGTGGCTGAGGGGGCCGAGCAGGGAGCCTCTCGCTAAGGCGCGTGGAAAAGAGTTCTGCACGCGTGTGGAAAAAGTCGGGCGGCCAGAGGGAGTCGCACCCCGGGCGAGCGGCACGGAGGGCCCCCGCGACGGCGCCGCAGGCGGGCGGAGGAGCCGCCTCGGCGAAGCAAGACGGCGGGCCCACCGCCACGCCGCGAGCAATACCGAGAAGCGGTAAGGTGGGCCCGGCGGAAAAAAGCGGCAGAAATTATGTCGCGCGGTCTGTGTCGCGGCACGGGTGGGCCAGGGGGCCATTTCTACAATTTTTTCGCTTCGGCGGCCATTTTTGAAAATACGGACGAACAGGGAGCCAATACAGCAAATTTTTCGAGGCTGGCCTCTATGCGGCTATGCCCGATAGGGGTTATCCTTATACGGTTGTTATCACATAGTTATATTTAAAAACAGTTAGTGATATTAATGAATATCATAGACAATTTTAGCTAAAAATCATCTGAGATGTGTATCACATATGGTTTTAGCCAAAAACCGTCTACGATATGTATTGAGAACATCACGAACGGCTTTTGGCTAAAATCATCTGTGATATAGATTCATCATAGACGGTTCTTATAAAATCGTCTATGATTATATTTAACACAGACAGTTTTTGAAAACCGTCTGTGATGAGAGTCTAATATAGCTCTTTCTATAGTAGTGTACACACATAGACCTATCTATGGAATAACTAAAAAGAGAATAAACCGATTGGATCTGATTGCTAATTGCATCGTGATCTCTACTTGCCTTACAACATAGTACTTTTATACATAGCAAACCTACAATGAAAAGTCTAGATTACTTTCCAATATCTTCTATCCTTCTATAACATGGCAAGGCAACAATGAAAAGTCTTGATTATTTTCCAACAATCTTCCCCTTAATCTAGACTTGGTTGCATGAGATCTTTGACGCTTAGCAGATCACGTATCTCTGCGAACTTGACTCGAGCAAGTGCCTTTGTGAGCATATCCGCACGTTGCTCCCCAGTGCATACGTGCTTGAGAACAATCAGTCCCTTCTCCAACACTCTCTGATAAAGTAAAACCGGGTATCAATGTGTTTGCTTCTCCCATGAAACATCGGATTCTTCATCAATGCGATTGCTGATTTGTTGTCAACGTACAAGATGATTGGACTTAGGACTTCTCCTGTTACCTCATTTAGCACACTTCGCAGCCATATGCCTTGACATGCTGCTGCCGTGGCAGTAATGAATTTAGCTTCACATATCGACAGGGCAATAATTTTCTATTTTGGAGATGCCTACCAAACACACCCTAAATTATGAACTACATACATGATGTCTGGCCGTGTGTGAGTCAGGTACCTTAGACTTTCGATGATACTCCTGTACCTGGTCGCATCAACTCGGACTCCATCTTCATCCTTCCCGAGCTTAAGCTTTGGCTCCATAGGATACCTTACTGGATTATACTCACTCATCCCAGCTTGCAACAAGATTTTCTTTGTATACGCCATCTACTTGAGGGTGATGCAACTTGCCTTCTTCTCTACCTCAATCCTGAGGTAGTATGCAAGCATCCCAAGATCACTCATCTCGAACTCCCTATTCATCTGGTGTTTGAATTGCTTAATTTCACATGCACTTGTGATGGTGACAATGAGGTCATCAACATATACACTAACAACAAGTACCTCTCCTTCATTACACCTCTTATAGACGGCTTGCTCTTGTGGGCACTTCACGAACCCTAGATTCTTGAGACTCTTGTCTAGCTAGATGTTCCATGCCCTCAGGGCTAGACACAGCCGGTAAAGCACCTTTGAGAGCTTGTACACCTTGTGCCCCTCGCCCCTTTGATGAATCCTTCTGGCTAAGCAACGTACACCTCTTCTTGGAGATCACCGTTCAAGAATGCTGACTTGACGTCCAGGTGGTGGACTTTCATCCACTTTGCATTGCAAGGGCAAGCAAAATATCGATGTTCAAGACTTTGGGGTCCCTTAATCGAACTTATGGAAATATAATTGTGGGGCTCCTGGTGAACAAAATAAGAAGAATGGGGATTGCTTCTTTATTAGCCAAGCGGCTCTTAAAAAGTATACATATTACAAAGTGATCAGAATGATTGTGGATTGCTAATGCTAGATGCTAAATGTCTAGATCGGATTGGATTACAAATGCTTGATCATAGATTCAGGATGTCAGATTCAAGATTCCCTTAACAGTGTGGATTGGCCCCCTATTTATCCTGGTTGAAGAGATGGCAGTTGATCTCCAAAAGGGCGTCGTGTAGCCGAGAGGTGTCTTCCCACCAAACGGTGTCTTCTCGTCAAAGGGTGACTTTTCCAGAGATAACTTCCGGGTGATTATATATACTTGTCAAACAATTGTCCGCACGAAAATATGTGTGGGGATGACTGCTTGTTCCCAACCAGCTCACTAGTCGGGGTGACTATTTCATTGGTAGACACGACCAGTGTGAAGCATAGTTTTGACTATTTTGACTGAACTAGTTGGAGACCTAACCGTTCGGATAAGGATGTCCTTCGTTTAGTGCATTATGGGATCTTCGTATTGCAAGCCCATTAACAAAGTATAGTTATGAATAATTTGAGGGCCCAAAACAAATGATAGTCTTTTAATCTTCATCAACTAGCCCCCAAGTCTTGAGAAATAAGAGTTTATTACTCAAGACTTTTCGTCTTCTATGAATCTATATAGGGTTATGCGCCAATTATTTCACCGGTTAAAGTGCTAACAATAAATAGAAAATCTTTGCACTTTTCTCGGTAACTGAACCGACGCCGATCATCTTTAATGTGTAAGGTACATAAAGGGGACGAAGATCTCCTTCTGAATCAAGAAAGGTTTACATCCAAACTCCTTTAGTTGTTTCAGCTTCTCATCATCTTCCCTTATTTCTTCTTCATCAACTACGATGAAGGGTATGATCGAAGAAAGATGGTGAAAAGCTGAAATATCTAAGGAAGTTTGAGGGTAACATTTGATTCCTTTGTACTTTCAGGTTTTTGAGGAGAAAATTACTTTCAAACCTTTTTTTAGTTATTTTAACTTTTCATCTTTCGTCCTTATTTCTTTTCTCATCAATTACGATAAGGAGCATGATCAGGGAGTGAAAGGCTTAAACAACTAAAAAGAAGTTTGAGGATATCAAATCGGTGTCAATTATTATTTATTAAAAAATGGTAGTTTTACTTTTTCTTGGAAACCAAAATGGTGTCCAAAACTAACACAACCTAGGTTGTATAAAAGGGGGTAAATCCTCTCAGATTTCTCACACCCTTACTGCTTTCAAACGTAGAAGTAAATTTCTTATGTCTTTCGTGACCTCTAAGTTCTTGCCTTCAATCCCTTTCTTCTTCCCCAAATCAATGGCCATGGATAAGTCGATTCTCATCGAGGGGAGGATTAAGGAACTAGAAGATCAAGGTTTGATTTCTCCTCGCGAAATGATGCGATGGGATCCTAGTAGGGAGGACACGAAGCCAATGCCTCAGGAAGGCCGTCTCGTCCTTTTCTCTGCTTTAGTGAGATTAGGGTTTTGCCTCCTGAGAGTGAATTCTTGGCCGACATGCTTGATCATTATGAGATCGAGCTGCACCATCTCCCCCCAAATTCTATTTTGATTTTGAGCCTAAACGGGAAATCCATCTTCGAGCAAGACGAACTGGCACTTGGCAGGCGCCTGCAAGAAGTGCACAACTTGATTAGAAATATTATTTAGCTTACTCTCGTACCTTTAAGTCAGAAACAGTTATTACCTTTAGCTGGGGACCAGACTGATCATTTCAAAAAACACAGCTGCTAGGGCGGGGCATTGGCCCTTCTACGACAGGCGAGCCCATCTGACTCTGACTGTTGGAGATCATCGCCATCATCTCAGCCATTAGACGCTCCTCACGTGCCACCATTTGGGCCTCACGTGCCATCATCTCCTCCTTCAATTTGGCCTTAAGGCATTCCTCACATGCTTGCCACGATCTTGCTCTGTCACTGCAGCGTCCTCCTTGTCTTGGAAGAAGGGCCTCTTCGTATGCTCCGCACCTGCGGCAAGCACCTGCCCCTTATAGTCGGGCTTCTCGATTGCTGAATACATGATGTCCTACGACCCTTGGCTCTGAAAGGTCCCCTACTGTTTCCGCTGGCTTATTCCTCCTGCAAGAAGCTGTATAAATTAGTGCTAAAATACAACGGGAAGGGTTAACTACAATGTAGTAAGTTAGATGTCTTACGGTGGTGGAGGCGATCTGCGTGGTTATAGGGTTTGGAACTACAAGTCGATCATTGGGTTTTTTTTGTCATCACTAAAACCTAATCACGTGCCCACTCCTCACATATCTCGGAGTAAGGCATCACTGTCCTAGAAAGGGCACACTCCTCGACTAGTCGCGCTCACTCTGCCTTCTTCCCTTCATAGCCGATGGAACTGAGGTGGTGTGCGTGTGTGTTGTGCCTCTGGATAGCGATGTTCTTCTCTCTTAGCACCTGCGTCCAAGGCGTACTCTTCATCCTTTGAACTCCTCTCAAACATCGGGAGTGACAAATGGATATTTTTTGAATGGAGTACGACCTTTCAGCACGTACTCAGTCATCATGATAACCCTGAAGTGCCTCAAAGACACACCTATTATTTTCAAGGCGTACGACATCGCTTTGCTTTCATGTTCCTTTTGTATAATCCATTTCCCGTCATTGCAACATCGAAAAGGGTTAGAGCATTTCACGATTAGGTCACACGTTGAGAGAAAACAATTACTATTTTACCTTAACTTCGTTCCACAGCCGATCCTTCTGCTCGGTACTAACATCCTTCCTCTAGTCCAAAACCATGATCGGCACTCTCTCTCCCTCACTAATTGCCAGAGAAAAGATTGGTACCCCGCCATATACTTGGGAGGACCTGTGCAAAATCCCATGGCATCAATCTGGAGAACCGTTCAAAATGGTGTTTTGCCTTCAGTTCGAACAATGCAAGGACTGAACCCAACTTGGTGTATTCCACTTTGCAACTCGAGAACAATGGTTTAGCATCATCTTCCATCAAGCTTTTACAATTTTTCAAATTCTCTCTCCATGTAATTTCCCTCCACATCCCGCAATATTTGATCTAAATTGTCCTCAAGCATATCACGCTGCAAATCGTGATCGGATTCCAACATGTCTTTGTTGTATACCGAGTGTTACTACTTGTTTCCCCATGATGGCTCTAACACGTGTAATTCCTCATGATGCCACGTTGAATCAAGTGGTCTTCAATTTGAGCTAAGTTGTTAAATCTCCTGAGATTGGTTCAATCAAAGTAAGGACAATATATGAAGTTTACACCCCTCTTGACCATGTCTTCTTCGGCAATTTTCTTTAACTCCTTAAACCTCTCTGAAATTTAGCACTCATATGGTTTTTCTGATACATCCATTCTTCACGGTCCATCTGCAATTAAACTACACACACTAAATTAAGAAAAAACTGGAGCTACCGCTAGCTAATATTGAGATTATTTAATTACCTTTGCAAACTAGAGGACATGTCCCTATACCTTCTCTAGTTATGAGCTTTCAATTCCCTAGTTATGGACATACATTTACAATATCAACAATGATATTGAATTACCTAGTACAAAATTGAAGGGATTTGAAAGAATTCTCACCTTTTGAAGAAAACCACAAATGAGGGCAAATTGAGGGGAAATCTCTTCAAGCTAGAGCTTTAACTTTGCCCCCTTAACACCCATCCCAGAGGATATCATAAATTCTCAACCCAATTATTGCTTCCAGCCGTAGAGTCACTACTACAGAACGGCATATCACTATCGCTTTATCTGTGTCGGTTCTTAAGTTTTTAGGAAAAAACGATCGTGATAAATAACTTCGGAGGGGTGTTAGTAATAATCACTATCAGTTCTGAGATTATAAGTGACTGTGATGTAGCACTGGGCATATCACAATCGGTTCTCAACTAAAAAGCGATAAACATCACTATCGGTTCCAACAAAAGAAGCGATGGTGATGATCACGTCCACATCACTATCGGTTCTTTTGATAGAAGCGATAGTGATGTGCATATACATCACTATCAGTTCTAAGAAAAGAAGCGATAGTGATGCGCACGTGATCATCACTATCGATTCTTTCGCTTCTATAAAAAGAACCGATAGTGATGACGATGCAGATCACTATCGCTTTTTAGTTGAGAACTGATTCTGATGTGCACGTACTCATCACTATTGCTTCTATAAAAAGAACTGATAGTAATGACCGTGCACATCACTATCGCTTCTATAAAAAGAACCGATAGTGATGACCGTGCACATCACTATCACTTCTCGAAAAGAACCGATTCTGATGTGCACATGCTCATCACTATCGCTTCTATAAAAAGAACCGATAGTGATAACAGTGCACATCACTATCGCTTCTCGAAAAGAACCGATTCTGATGTCTACTTGCTCATCACTATTGCTTCTATAAAAAGAAGCGATAGTGATGACCGTGCACATCACTATCGCTTCTCGAAAAGAACCGATTCTGATGTGCCTCGCTAGGTCATATATACCACTCATGTTTGAACTCTTCTCTGTTGTTGCTCGGAGGAGATTTCTTCACGCCACGAAAAAACAGCTCATATTGTGTGGTTGGAAGCAATACTTGGGTGAGAAAATTTGAAGTCCTCATGGGTGGGTATTAAGGGGGCAAATTTGAAGCCCTATCTTGAGGAGATTCCCCTCTTTTTGCCCTCATTTGCGGTTTTCTTCAAAATATGAGCAGTTCTTTAAACCCTTTAATTTTGCACAAGGTAATTTCGATATGTCGTGAATAAAGTTTAGGTTACCACCGAATTGTATACATGCTTTTAGATTTCACACTCTTTATTTGACAAGCACACATCTATTTAATTATTGTAGTGCTCTCGTGTTAATATGGAATTATTGTTGCTATCATGTGATAAATATTAGAGTTTAGGCTGCGGAACTTACGTCTCCCGTTCGAGGATGCTTGTTTATAAATATGTCGAACGAAATGGCATATTTATAAGCGAGCAGTCTCGAATTGTCCACGTTCTTTTAGACAGTTTGAGGATATGTGGTTCAGACAAGTTCCTGAGCTGTGTTGTACAACTTCAGAGTAGATTTCGGTAGCGTCTCCCTGGTGTTCTCCATATGCACACCCCTCTTGACCTATTGTCGAGACGTGTATATGTCATGCAACACATGTTGGTTGTGGTCGGCGGCTCACACCTTTTTCCTAAGGTATATGCATGCATACTTAGCCTTTTACAAACAAATTTTGAAACTTAAATTCGTGAACTCATTTCTGTTTTGCAAAAGATCAATATCCCCTAGAAGAGCTTAGACAGCAAAGCACTGAACAATTTACGAGACCACTTATGTCAGTGGTACTGGTTAGAAGTTATACCGGAGGATGGTAGGTTTAGAGATCCTGAAGCGTCCTACTAGTCCATATGGAAATAATATTAATTGTATATGTCAATGTGATATATATGCACGTGTACTAATTGTTAAGCATGTTTTTGTTTGTATATTGTGAACGAATGTGCTATATGTATTGTAATTTAAGTGTTCGTGTTCTGTGAATGTGATATGTGCATTCTGTGTTCTGTATTGTGTATGTGATATATGCATATTGTTAATATGTGCTATTTTGGATAATATGCAAAATTGGCACACCCCCCATGAGGGTCATCAGAATCAGTTCTTATGTGGAACCGATTCTGATAACCACATAATTGGAATCAGTTCTTATATATATGATTCTGATGACGTCTCATCAGAATCGGTTTTTTGAAGAAAGAGATTGTGATGACCCTATCATTAGAATCGGTTCTTATGTGGATGCATTTACGATGACTTCTCATCGAATCGATTCTTTTAAGCAGCGATTGTGATGACCACATCAGTAGAATCGGTTCTTTGACAGAAGCGATTGTGATGACCACATCAGTAAAATCGGTTCTTTGACGGAAGCGATTGTGATAACCATACCATTACAATCGGTTCTTGGAAGCAAGCGATTGTGATGAGCCATCATTAGAATCGGTTTTTTGAAGGAAGCGATTGTGATGACCCCCTCATTAGAATCGGTTTTTGTGTGGAACCGATTCTGATAACCACGTCATTAGAATCGGTTCCACACAAGAACCGATTCTAATGATGGGGTCATCACAATCGCTTCCTTCAAAGAACCGATTCTGATGATCCTTTATTAGAATCGGTTCTTCGAAAGAACCGATTGTGATAATATGATCATCAGAATCAGTTTCACCTAAGAACTGATTCTAATGAGGCTTTATCACAATTGGGACAAAATCGACTGTGATAGCTCCACCTCATCATTATCTAAAGACTTCGTATCGCCACTTGAACTGACTGTAATGACAAAAAAGAACCGATTCTGATGTACAATTCTGTAGTAGTGAGTATGCTGTGTTTTTTGGGTGGTGGCGGTTTTTTTGGACTTGTAGACCAACAACAGATGAGGGTTGCACATCACGGTCGATTTCGAGATCATAACCGACCATGATATATGTACTATCATGATTAGTTCTAACTTCATAAACCAATCTTGATGACTATTGTCATCACTATCGGATCATATGTCAAAATCGATAGTGATACACAGAATATCACAATCTGTTCTGACTTGAGAATCAATAGTGATAACGATAGTCATCACTATCAGCTCGTCACTATTAGTTCTGAGGTCCGACCAATAGTGTTGTTTAGCACCATATTTCTCACCTACGTCGAATCATCTATCACTATCGGTTTTTTTCCTAAAAAGTTAGGAACCGATCCAGATAAAGAGATAGTATTGTATCATTCTGTAGTAGTGTATCATAACAAATCGGATAATCAGAAAATGATCATATGTAATATGTAATATGCAACGGATCAATCGAGCCAGCCAGTATGTATGCGCAACCACTCCTTACTACTACCTGTAGCAAGCTTCCTAACGGAGTAAGGCCTGTTTGGGGGCTTAGCTTTTAAGTGGCTTTTGCAATAAGCTAGAAGCTACATATAACTAGCAAAAGCTGAAAGCTAGGTTGAACCTATTTTTGTAGTTTATTGCTAGAGAAATTAGTTGTTTATCAAACAACATCTTATAAAAAACTACAGTTGTTTTTTAGTCCAGAAGACAAAAAAAAAAGTTTTTCAAAAAGCTACAGCTCCTCTGAACAAGCCCTAATCTGATACACAAATTACATCTGCTTATTAGAGGATATGTAATACATCCATCACTAGGAAAGGTCCCGCGCACTGTGCTAATTATTCATTGTTCAATTGGTGCGCGCATGACGCCTACAATGCAACTACTTCTTGGCCATTTTTTTTGAAACAACTTTAGATCACACGGCACTGTTGATCTGATCCTTCGGAGGGTGAGCCGTTGCCATTCTTTCTGTTGAAATATGCAAGCTAGCCTCGATTCTTTCATCCATGATTACGCAAATTAACTCTTTCGCGTCACTCTTCTCTACTCCATCAGCACAGAGATTTTTCCTTTCGAAACTCCTTCGGCAACAATGCTAGCCTAATTTCGACATATTTTAATTTGTATATGTAGATTTCATCAGATCGATACATATGCAAGCTGATGCAACATATATGTAGGAAGCCTCTTTTTTCTCTCTCTCGAGTAGTTACTCCTTATACTGTATCTCATAATATAGGGAATATCTCGTGTAACGAAGGGTATGTACATGTAGTATACGAGTATATAAGACTATCTAGGTAGTATGTATATTTTTTCAGATATGATATGCATAATTTTTGGATATACTCCTTTTTATGTGCATATACGAATTAAGGTATTTGCAAAATACGCAAAATTATAGATTTCCTTGCAATTTTTCCGTGTTGTTCATATTGGAGTATCTTACAATTAGTGTATGAGTGTACCTAAAGTGATAAAGTAGTATTTCAAATTCATTTAGTTGATATATTTGATGTGGGAGTAACTACACTAGGGAGTAGAAGTTATTTTTCCTATATATCGCCATGATTTTAAATGCGTGAAGTCAAGCCAAATTTAGGTATATTTTTTAAAAATTCCAGTCTTAGGGTATATATCTATCTATAACCGTTCGAATGAAATACATACCTTTGAAAAAAAATATGATCGAATTAAAAAATTTGAATGAATTAAGATCAAGTGCTTTGCTGATTTATATATATAATCAGCATATATCTACAATCAAACTACCATAAAAAAGATAACTCTATTTTGAATTTTAGTTCAAGCTTGTTTGAACTAGGTAGAAAACTAGTTAAGCTGGACATCAAAAAAATTTAAAATTATAATGGGATGCTGAATCAAATATATTAATTATGAAGTCCGAAACTATATGTATAATGGTATTCTCTATGCATCTATAGACTAATTAATTTTGTCTTATGCACAATAAGTTCAATTTGTACGCCATTAGATCAAAATCAGACTATACCTAGATCTCTCACACCTTCTCCACCCTTTTTATCCATGCCTGTGACTCATCAAAGTACCCAGTGCCATCCTACACCTGAGCATATCGCTAATCGTGCCTCGTCATGCATGCATGGCCCGCCGGCCCTTAATCGCCATGCACCGCCTCCTTGCTGCCGTCTCCAACAACGGGCACCGCCTCCGGCAACTCCTTAATACAACAAAAAGAGGGTATTCGGCACGGTAGCATACGCAGAGAAAAATATCGATCAATACTAGCTGTAGCGTTTTCTTGCGTTTATGGCAGACAGACAGTACGGTACAACTCTAGCCCCTTCGCGTCTCCTCCTTGCTTCCATCCTCGACGGCGTTGCTTTGCCGAAGGAGGTGGGGGCGGCTGTGCGGCAGTGCATGAGTCATGGAGCACATTATAGGAATTGTTGGACATATTTTCTCAAAAAAATTATTCGAGCGAAGGTTAGAAAATCACTACTGCGGATCGGGCATGCACAAGCGGTTCGAAACCGCTTTCAGAAGCGGTTTTAGAACCGCTTGTAAGCAACCGGGAGTGATACCCCATCGGGTATCACAAGCAGTTCCCCGAACCGCTTGTAGTTCGATATTTCCATAAGCGGTTGGTGTTACCAACCGCTTGTGGAGAGGTTCTCTCCAAAAGTGGTTGGTGTAACGAACCGCTTGTGAAGAGGCTCTCTCCACAAGCGGTTGGAGTTACCAAGCGCTTGTGAAGAGTCTGACAGCATAGCGTTTTGATTATATTCAATATAGAATATGTTTTCAGAGGGTTTTGATATAGATTTTGACAATTAAAATAAATAGAACTTCATGAGTTTTTTGACACACTTAATATATATATATATATATATATATATATATATATATATATATTAGTCATGAGTATTCATTCAGATAATTCTGAGACTAAAAATGAACAAGTTGATGAACACATGAAATAATAAGCCACTTTTACAAGTTTCAAAGAATAAAAGGCGAATCTTGAGCTTATTTCTTGCGTCGTCGCTCTTTGTGCCCTTGGTCGAGCGTTGATGTTAGTTCACTGCCTTATTTGGGACAATCTCTCCAACCATTTGCGTAGAACTCGCCTTTGGTGGATACAATCTAAATCGACAATAAAGCCGATGAGTTGTTCTTGGATTCTTTGCAACCCGGTGCGGCGGGATCACGTCTTGCACATCGATGTTGGGTTGACAAAGCGGGAGGTAAATAAATCTCTGGACATGTAATTATTAAAGTGTAAGTACTAAGAAATTGACATGTGCACACTACCTCGGCGTTGGTTGTCGGCACATCACCGTGGGTAATACTTTGCATATAGTGGCACACATAATAGCCACATAGGTTGTTTCCACCCGTCTGTTGTAGAACCTGCGATGAAATTTGAAAAGAACACGATTATTGGGATGAAAAACTGTTACGGCATATTAATATTCTTTATCGTTACTCGAGTGCTTAATTGTACATTAAATTCGTTCTCGAAATCTCCTTGTTGCTTCTTTGAAACCGTGCGAATGTCTGTGTGATGCGTTAGTATGAATGGTAATTATCGAGTTGGAATTAGCAAGGTATTTCAATATATATAATAAGGAAAACTATCGTATATATATGTGCTATATACTGCTCAGAGTGTCAATGATAAATTGATATTTTTCACCGAGTCCTTTTGAGTCTTGAACAATGATCCGTTGCTATCAAGCTTGATGACAAGAAGGATCGAGTGAAACCTATTCATGTATTGCAACATATATGTAACTAGCTAGTAGTATTATAAATGCCTTGGAAAATATAAGAACGAGAGGTTGTATATATACGCACTCGAAGTTGAAGGGCGTAGTATGTACGGTTTGTAGTCTTTGTCCCAAGAATGCATCAAGAATGTAATCTTCAAGATCCTTTCGGTTGTATCCAAAGACGAACTCGTTAACAATCTACGGGTCGATGAAGCCCACGTTGAAGATATTCTCTTTTCTACATCGTTGTATCTCCATTCTACATAGAAAGGTATAAGTTTAATAGTTGCAATTTTATTGTACGAGGAAGCACACGGTAAAGGTATGAGCTTGACACTTACAGGCACTAGCAGCTCATGAGAGACACGTTGATGGAGTCGGTATGGTAAATATTGTATAAGTCGTCAAATTCGAGCCATATGGTCTTGTCCCGCGATAAAAATCATCTTTTTTGATACGGAGGAACATCGTTCTTCCTTGAGCGGACTCTGTCATGTACCATTCGTGAAATTGCCGCATCTTGGTTGGCAGATCTTTTATCTCATTTGGGTCAATCAGCTCCCGGCCCAACTGAAATTGCCATCTGACCTTTGTTGCCATTAGGATATCATCTATTAATCCAAGAGCTGCAGCTGTGGAACTGAGTCCTGCCTCCTTCATAAACCTCTCGAGGTTCTCCTGATCTTGGTCTCTCTTCTTCTTCTTTGCCGCCGCCTTTGACCACGTTTATTCTTACGTGTAGCCTTAATTATTGTCCGTTCATAGTTGGGCCGGCACAGAGCATGACTTTGTACGGCATGTCGCGAAGTGTTCTGCGCTTTTGGATCGATTGGTACCTTTGGCTCTACCTTCTTTTTGCGAAGTGTGCAGCCATACGCTTTAGTGACGCGTCACTCTCCTCCTTATTCATATCATATGCCCTCTTTGGAGGTTCCTTTACCTTGGCCGATCGGTGGACTCCGCCTTCTTGGGAGCGGTGGGGAGCCTTCATTCTGTTATCGAGCTTCTTCCTCGGAGGAGATGGTGGGCGTGGTTTTCCTAGAGGGTTCTTTTTGTTTGAGATCTTTGGTGGTGGAGTAGGGCCTGCGTGGAGCGGGTGGAGACACAGAGCCGCTGGTGGTGGAGTAGGGCTTCGCTCTGTTTTATTGGCAAGGTATTGCGTGGCGGTGACGTTGGAGGAGGCGTGGGTTGCCGTGGTGGAGATGACGCGTCCATAGCGGTGGAAATATGATGTCCGTTTGCTAAAGGATGATATTGTGGAGGGCTGCCCAAGCTTGGTCACGTCGTCGCCTCCGGCAATATCGAGGTGAAGTTCTTCAAATCCGCTCAAGACCTCCTCCACCGCGACCTTTGAGTAACCCGGGGTATCTCGTTGCGATGGAACATCCGCCCGACTCCACCGGATATGCCATGCCGTAAGCCACCTTGATGGAGAGGTTACGCGCATCAGCGCAGCTCACATCGGCGGCGAACCCTTATATCATCCACGGGATAGCGGGATAGCAAGGTGTCCGCTCGGGGGCCCGGTGGACGCTGACTACTTCGCCGTGTGGAGGGCGATCACGGCGTCCGGCTGATTGCTCGGTCCTAGTCCTTGAAGCTTGCTGAGGGCAATTTGTACTTGTTGCGCAACTATGTCGCCGATGCTAGCCTGGGTTGCTCTGAGCTCTTGTTCTAATTGGTATACTTTACGTGATTCTCTTGATTTGCTTCTATGCCGGCTCCTGTACGTATGTGCGTCCTTAGTGAAACCATACTTCCACGGCGTCAGCTTGCCCATACCTCGTGTCCGTCCTGGGTGCTCGGGGTTTTCAAGGGCATGTGTTAGCTCATCATTCTCTCTGTCGGCACCAATGTACTGCTCGAGGCGCTCAACAGCTTGTACAATCCTTTGGCGACCTCTTGTACTCTGGTGCCATCACCAAACCGACGTCATCTGAAAGGCTCCCCATGACCCATGAACCAATTGCGCAGCGCTGTTCCCCAGAGCGGTAGCGGTGTGGCGCCCTTCGCCATTAATTCTTCTTCCGCTTCTCCCATTTTGGTACAGCCTTGATGTAACCACCGGTGCCAAGATGGTAGTGGTATTCCTTCATCGTGAATTGGCCTTGTTCTTGACTCGCGGCTGGCCTCACCGACAACTTGAACTCCTCGAATGCTTCGGTGATCCGCCAACTTAGGAAATTGGTTGAAGTCGGGTCTTTCTCCTTCGCATGTACTTGCGGTGAGAGACGTCTTCCAAGCCCTGAAACATTGTTGCCATCTTCTTCAAAGTAAATTTCTTGGCCTTGTCTTCGGACCCTTGAGGAAATGTGAAATTTTCCTTAATATCTTGCCAGAGCAGGTCCTTGGTAGCTTGAGGAACTTCGGCCCATTTTCTGATGCTAATTGGGACATGATCCCTCACGTGGTAACCGCAAGCATTGTTGTACGGCCCAACTGCTAAAAGAGGGGCAACCGGCATCCCTTCGTTGTTAACATCGGTAAACACATACTTCGTGGACGGCTTCTTGTTAGGTCCCCGATGCTTGGATTGGTTGCTCGATGCACGAGGCTTGAAATACATAAACATATGTACAAACGTGTCAGAGTGTATTATATTAATGAATTGCGATTAATTAACATGTCTACGGGGATTATATTCTTACGCTGCACCTCATCTGGCGGAACAAGTGTTATCGGACTCGGCGGCTCCGCGTCAATGGCTTCATCATTGCAGCCTCAGCGGCCTCACCGAACCACCATTAGCCCGGTGGCGGCAGCGTTACCATCACCTTCGATGGTACCCGGTAGCGATGGAGTCCAACAGGAACTGTTCTCCCTCATCGAAAGTAGGGTCACCACGTCCTGGTTGCACCATCTCTACTAATTCCAGAAAAATGTTGACATAAATATCATATTACTTTGAAACAACCATATTACTGATTACAACACAAGCATATTATTACATAAATTTCTACAAACAAGCATTAAGTACTACGGCGTGTTGGAACTAGCCCAAGGATCAAACACGAACTCGTGGACACAAGAACAAGAAATACACTAAGAACATACACGAGGACTTGTGTCAAAAGTAAATGTGCAACATTGACCGTGTTTGATCCTTGTGTTGTATAAAACTATAATCGGGGCAACGCTAGGATCATGTGCCTTTCTATTAGAGCAAGAGGTCATATTAGTTAGTCGTTTTGATCGTGATGATTAGATCTATCTGGTAGAACCCTACATGCTAGTTTATGATCTTGAACATATATCGTGCCAATTATCACAAACTAGGAATGTTTCTTTAAACGAAGAATATAGGCGGATAATCTTTGATTGGCTAGGAGCATTTGCTTAATGATATTTGTTATAGAGATTTATATATACACGTGCATACATAAACACAAGAGGAGCCTCGTGCCCATCTATTACGTGTCAAAAAAGAATGTAACGGCGGTGTGTAGTCCACGATTCCATATACGTGCGTTTACGACATAACATGAAGAGAGTATATATGTAAGTTCATCGTGTGGTATAAATGACCGTCCAACACTACATTGGACGATCGCACAAGGCACTTATTTAGTTATTTTACAATGAGAAGAATCAAAAGTTTAGCAAGTCACGGCTTTTGTGCGGCCGACAAAGTTTTGCAAGAAAGGTAGTCTAAGCAGTAAACTTCTAAAGCATGTGACGTGTAAAACTAAGCGAAGTTATATGACCAACCAAGCAGATAAAAATTATCAACTGGATTTGTATATGAATTCTACCTAAAATTGATATGCAAAACTAAATAAAACTAACAATGAAAATTAACATAGATTTGAAATAAAAATTAGATGAAATTAGTAGTTAAATTAATATACAAATCCTAAACTAGAATGAAATTCAAAATTAAATAAAAACAACAAAATAATAAAAAGAAAATATGCATTGTTCTGTAATTCCATACTAAGTGAAAAATATACATTTTGGTTTAATTTAGAATTAAAATTTCAAGCAAGCACAACACTTGTGGGCATTTCACGAACATGTGGTGGACGGTAGAACTAGAAAGGAAGGACGAGCGTGCACTCAAATACCTCGGTCCTCTGGGTGGACGCGGTGTGGCGGCGCTTTGGTGGTAGAGTAGGCGTCGGCGGGTGGTAGAGAAGGCTTCGCGGCCGGGGTGGAGTGACGGCGGCGACGAGGCAGCTAAGCGCGCGCGTGGACTAGCGCCGGCGAGGTGGTGAGTAAGTCGGAGAGGTGGCGGAGGAGGCCGACGGCGTCGACGAGGACGGCGACGCTGGTCCGGACGGAGGCGGCGCGGCGCGCGGAGAGAGACAGAGCTGCTGGCGCTGGGGTCGGCGGGACTTAGAAAATTTGGTGTGAGAAAAGGGCGGGCGTTTCAAATTTATACAGGAGCACTTCTACAAACGGTTCTAATAACCAACCGCTTGTAGCAAATCTCTACAAGCGGTTTTAGAACCAACGGCTTGTAGAGGATGACTTCTACAAGCGGTTCAGAACGAACCGCTTGTAGAATATCTCTACAAGCGGATTTAGATCAACCCGCTTGTAGAGGATGACTTCTACAAGCGGTTGGTGTTACTAACCGTTTACGAATAGTCCACTCTAGAAGCGGTTCTTTTCTAAAACCGCTTCAATGTTGCGTTCTAGAAGCGGTTCTTATTACTAACCGCTTCGAATGTTGCGCTCTTGAAGCGGTTCTTTTCTCAAACGCTTGATTTAATTTCATAATTTTTAAAGAGTGCTTTTCGCACTACTGATTTCATTTCATAATTTTTAAAAATGCTTTTAGCAATTTAGTTTCATTCTATATTTTTGAAAAACTTTTAGCACTTGATTTCATTTGAATTTTTAAAAATGCTTTTAGCAATTTAGTTTCATTCTATATTTTTGAAAAACTTTTAGCACTTGATTTCATTTGAATTTTAAAAATGCTTTTAGCACTTGATTTCATTTTAATTTTAAAAAAGCTTTTAGCAATTTAGTTTCATTCTATATTTTTGAAAAACTTTTAGCACTTGATTTCATTTCGAATTTTAAAAAGCTTTTAGAACTTTACTTTCATTCCATAATTTTCACAAAATGCTTTGATCACTTTAGTTTCATTCGAATTTTGGCACTTTACATTCATTCCAAATAAACACTTCATCTTGTAAAAGACTTACATATACATAGTTCATACAAGAGGGGTACATCTTAAGTAATGCGTACTTTGTCTTTACAAGTGTTCCTTCATTATGATCGCGACGTATGAAAGGAGTATCCACGTCTGTGTCATTGAAGAGGCTTATGTCGACATCCACAGTGAAAGGAGGGATCTCGTCGAATCGACTATACTCTTCCTCGCCCGTGACGCCCTCAACTCCAACAATCCTTCGTTTGCCTTGTAGAACCACATGTCGCTTTGGCTTAGTACTACAATCTTTACGCTTATCCTTATGCTTCTTAGGTTTGCTTGACATGTCCATTACGTAGAAGACTGTCTCACATCGTTCGCGAGGACGAACGGTTCGCGCCTATAGCCGACTTGTGTGAGGTCCACGATTGTCATACCGCATTTGTCTACCTTCACACCGCTTGAAGTCGGTTTGACCCATTGGCACTTAAATAGAGGGCCTTCAAAGGTCCATAGTCAAGCTCCCATATCTCTTCTATGAAACCATAATATGTATCCACCTTGCCTTTGTTGTCTTGGCGTCTATCACGGACACCGCTATTTTGGTTGGTGCTCTTGTTATCCTGCGATCGGTGTAAAATGTGTAACCATTTATCTCGTACCCCTTGAATATCACGATTTCACTAGATGGTCCCCGAGCCAAGCGTTGCAAGCTGTTCATTGTCGACCCTTTCAAAAGGATGTACTTTTGTAACCAAGCTACGAAAGAATCCATGTGCTTGATGTTATCCAATCCTCGGACCTCCCGGAAATCGCGGCGTAGAATACTCTTGTGCTCAAGGACATACGGGGCCACTATAGTTGATTGTTTCAAAATCGTGAAATGTGCTTGCTTAAATGTAAGAAGATCATTGCATGCAATTGCTTTCCTTCCTAGTGTCCCTTTTCCCGTAGCCTCCCTCATGGCGTGATATAGGACGCCGATCGGGTTTAGATCATTAATGTAATCCACACAAAACTCAATCACCTCCTCTGTCCCATAACCCTCGGCAATGCATCCTTAGGACGAACGGTTACAAACATACTTCTTTAGCACACTCATGTACCTCTCGAAGGGAACATGTTGTGTAGATACACGGGTCCAAGGATAACTATCTCTTTGACAAGGTGAGCGTGAGATGAACCATAATATCAAAGAATGCAAGAGGAAAGATCATCTCAAGACTAACCAAACTTTGTACCACGTCATCCTGCAGCTTACTTAGTTTATCCGGGTCGATGACCTTACGTGAAATCGCGTTGAAAAAGAACACAGCTTTGTGATTGTCCTCATACCCACTCAGGCAAGATGCCTCTCACACCATCGGGAGCAATCTGTGTCATTAACACAAGACACCATGGGATTTCATGTATGCGATTTTATTCTCTTTCGTGTTTACGAGTCTCTTTACATTCGAGGAGTATCAGGAAGGGACCTTCACACTGCTCGGGAACTCTATCACGCTTTTTCTCTTCTTTACTTAGAGTGTAGCTCGCAGGATGTAGGTAATGTTGTCCTTTCTCTCTCTTTCGGGATGTAGGTCGTTCCTCGGCCCAAGAGTTTAAGGTCCTTCCGAGCTTGCGGTGTATCTTTCGATTTTCCGTACATATCTATGTAGCCTAGCGAGTTCAAGCGGACATTCTTCGTGATGTGCATGAAGTCAAGTGAGTGACGAACCTCCATAACTTCCCAATAAGGCAAGTCCCAAAATATTGATTTCTTCTTCCACATGGGTGCATGACCATCCTCATTACGCACATGTTTGCTTCGAGGACCCTTTCCAAATACTACTTTCAAATCCTTTACCATAGCAAACACCGTGGCCCACTACGATCTTTGAGGCCTTGCACGAAGGTGCAGTTGCCGTTAAATTTCCGCCTTCCTTCCGCAACGGGTGACTCGTAAGAAGAAACCTCACGGTGACCCATGTACACAACCTTCCGAGAGTTTTTCGGTATGTGCCGTCCGTTTCATCTAAGCAATTGGATGCGTGCTCTATATCCTTTGATAGTTAGGTCGACGAGTTACCAGAGCAAAGGCGATCGTTGATTGTTACAAATAACAATGCACGAGGGTGAAATACTCCCTTTGTACTCATCCCATACCCTTGCACCATCGTCCCACAACATCACAAGATCTTCAACCGATGGTTTCGGTAGACATCGATGTCATTTCCGGGTTGTTTGGGGCCTTGGATCAACAACGACATCATGATATACTTTCGCTTCATGCTGACCATGGAGGAATGTTATAGATACATAGTGTAACGGGCCAGTGCTATGGTGCCGCTCAATTCTCGAAAGGATTCATCCCATCGGTACTCAACCCAAACCTTATGTTTCTCACCTCATCTGCGAAGTCCGCACGTCCGGCCGACTTTCCTCCACCGTGAGCCATCTGCAGGTGTCTAAGCATCCCGTCGTCCTTACGCTCTTCTTTGTGCCAACGCATCATCCGGGCATGCGCTTTGTTAGCAAACATACGCTTCAATCGGGGATCACAGGAAATACCACAACACTTTTTTGGAGGTCTCTTCTTCTTACGCTCCCCATCTATTTCACCGGATCATCACGCTTCACCTTATACCGTGATTCTCTCGCACATGGACAAACATCCAAATCGGCATACTCATTACGATACAGATACAATCATTAGGACATGCGTGTGTCTTCGTACTTCCAATCCCAAAGGATGACGACTTGCTTGGCTTCATATGTAGATTCAGGCAGAGTGTTATCTTTCGAAGCAACTTCTTTACGAGTGATAACACCTCATCGAATCCCTTATCGACACACCATTTCTAGCCTTCCATTGCATGAGTTCCAGTGTGGTACGCAGCTTTTTGTGGCCCTGCCCACAGTTTGGGTACAAAGGAGTTCTGTGGTCCTCTAACATGCGCTGCAACTTCTCGAACTGTCTTTCATCTGTGTAGTCTCCTCTCATCACGCAAAGATCCGGTCTAGCTCATCATCACCAAAGTCACCAAGTGTTTCTTCCACGGAACAATATTGCGTGTCGTCTGGGATACTGTTGAATCCATCTTCCTCTTCTTCGTCTTCTTCATCGTCTTCTTGGCTAATCACCTCAACTTCGCCATGGTTGCTCCAACAGGTATAGTTTGGCATGAAACCTCTCATGATCAAGTGGTTCATAACTTGCCATCGCTGGGAGTGCTCCTTCTCATTCTTGCAATCTACACACGGACAACATATGAAGCTGCCTGGAGGCAAGAATGCAACGGCCGCATCGAGAAAAGCCTGCACGCCATCAATGAACTCTCTCGAGCGACGGTCCGCATTGTACATCCATTGCCGATTCATCTATACCAAGTTATAATTTCATTAAAAATTATAACAAATTCGTTAGAAAAATTATAACCTAACTTAAATTTCGTAACATTTAAACCCAACAAAAAAACTCCACCTACACCGTCATCCAATTAAAGACCTACCTTTCTAATTATTTTGTATCCCTTCCTACCTTTGTAATTATTTTTATCCTTCTACATGTTTTTCTATTTTATTTCATACACCAATAATTACTTCCTTGCAATGTTGTACCTAGATCTCTCCCAATATTGTGATATTTAAGATTCTAAAGCTAACAACCACATAGATCTAAAGCTTCCAATCACCTTTACCTTGTAATGTCATATTTTGAACTAGATCTTCATCTACATCTTCATACAACAATAAAACAAGGCCTGTAAAACAAATTTTCGATAATGCTTAAAAAGTTCAAGATTTCTCCACATCCATTGAAAAAATAGCAATATCTAGGTGAGAAGGATGTTCACATGATGTTACTAACTTTGAAACACTTAATTTAGAGCTAATCACCTCCAATTAAAAATTTGGACAGCACCTCCCCAAGAACAGTAGCTTGGTCGGCCTTCTCTGCTCGATCGATTCGCACCTCTCTCACGCGCATGGAGGAAGAAGGGTTTAAATGCTGCTGTGGAGGGCTTCGAGCGGTTGGAGACACAAACCGCTTACGAAGGTTGCGTTCTAGAAGCGGTTCTTTTCTCAAACCGCTTCTAAAAATCGAAGCGGTTTGAGAAAAGAACCGCTCGAACGCAACCTTCGTAAGCGGTTCGTGTCTCCAACCGCTCGAAGCCTCTCCGACCGTTGCCAACGAACCGCTTCTGGTGCGAAGATCACAACGGGTTCGCACCAAACCGATTCTAATAGGCCGGTTGTGATGCCCAGTTCTGTAGTAGTGCGAAGATCACAACGGGTTCGCACCAAACCGCTTCTAATAGGCCGCTTCTGGTGCGAAGATCACAACAGGTTCTTTTCGAGAAGTGATAGTGATCACGTCCACATCACTATCGGTTCTTTTGATAGAAGCGATAGTGATGTGCATATACATCACTATCAGTTCTAAGAAAAGAAGCGATAGTGATGCGCACGTGATCATCACTATCGGTTCTTTCGCTTCAATAAAAAGAACCAATAGTGATGACGATGCAGATCACTATCGCTTTTTAGTTGAGAACTGATTCTGATGTGCACGTACTCATCACTATCGCTTCTATAAAAAGAACCGATAGTAATGACCGTGCACATCACTATCGCTTCTTGAAAAGAATCGATTCTGATGTGCACGTGTTCATCACTATCGCTTCTATAAAAAGAACCGATAGTGATGACCGTGCACATCACTATCACTTCTCGAAAAGAACCGATTCTGATGTGTACATGCTCATCACTATCGCTTCTATAAAAAGAACCGATAGTGATAACCGTGCACATCACTATCGCTTCTCAAAAAGAACCGATTCTGATGTCCACGTGCTCATCACTATTGCTTCTATAAAAAGAAGCGATAGTGATGACCGTGCACATCACTATCGCTTCTCGAAAAGAACCGATTCTGATGTGCCTCGCTAGGTCATATATACCACTCGCGCTGAACTCTTCTCTGTTGTTGCTCCAGAGGAGATTTCTTCGCTGCCACCCGAGAAAACAGCTCATATTGTGTGGTTGGAAGCAATACTTAGGTGAGAAAATTTGAAGTCCTCATGGGTGGGTATTAAGAGGGCAAATTTGAAACCCTATCTTGAGGAGATTCCCCTCTTTTTGCCCTCACTTGCGGTTTTCTTCAAAATATGAGCAATTCTTTAAACCCTTTAATTTTGCACAAGGTAATTTCGATATGTCGTGAATAAAGTTTAGGTTGCACTGGAATTGTATACATGCTTTTAGATTTCACACTCTTTATTTGACAAGCACACATCTATTTAATTATTGTAGTGCTCTCGTGTTAATATGGAATTATTGTTGCTATCATGTGATAAATATTAGAGTTTAGGCTGCGGAACCTACGTCTCCCGTTCGAGGATGCTTGTTTATAAATATGTCGAACGAAATGGCATATTTATAAGCGAGCACTCTCGAATTGTCCACGTTTTTTAGACAGTTTGAGGATATGTGGTTCAGACAAGTTCCTGAGCTGTGTTGTACAACTTCAGAGTAGATTTCGGTAGCGTCTCCCTGGTGTTCTCCATATGCACACCCCTCTTGACCTATTGTCGAGACGTGTATATGTCATGCAACACATGTTGGTTGTGGTCGGCGGCTCACACCTTTTTCCTAAGGTATATGTACATGCATACTTAGCCTTTTACAAACAAATTTTGAAACTTAAATTCGTGCACTCATTTACATTTTGCGTAAGATCAATATCCCTAGAAGAGCTTAGACAAAGAAAGCTTGAACAATTTACTGAGACCACTTATGTCGGTGGTAATGGTTAGAAGTTATACCGGAGGATGGTAGGTTTAGAGATCCTGAAGCGTCCTACTAGTCCATATGCAAACAATATTAATGTGATATATGCACGTGTACTAATTGTTAAGCATGTTTGTGTTTGTATATTGTGAACGAATGGGCTATATTTATTGTAATTTAAGTGTTCATGTTCTGTGAATGTGATATGTGCATTCTGTGTTCTGTATTGTGAATGTGATATATGCATATTGTTAATATGTGCTATTTTGGATAATATGCAAAATTGGCACACCCCCCATGAGGGTCATCAGAATCAGTTCTTATGTGGAACCGATTCTGATAACCACATAATTGGAATCGGTTCTTATATATATGATTCTGTTGTCGTCTCAACAGAATCGATTTTTTGAAGAAAGAGATTGTGATGACCCTATCATTAGAATCGGTTCTTATGTGGAATAGATTCTGATGACTTCTTGTAGCAGCCTCAAAAATTATAAAATAAAGAAAAATGAAATAAAAATCTTTTGTGTATTATTTTCGAAATTTCTGAATTTCCTGGATTTTCTGGATATTCTCTTGGCTTTTCTTTAATGCAAGAAAGTGAAACAAAGAATATAGTAAATAGAAAATGGTAAAAAGTAAAGATGTTAATTCAACAAAAATTTTCCAAAGCCACCATAAATATCTGAGGGTTCTCCTCAGCTTGCTTAAGGCGGTGGGCAACCTGGATTTATAAAAATATTAATTAATCAAAGATAATCATGAGTAAATATCTCAGGGTAAAATGGTAAAACAATTTGGTAAAAATATCTGTAAGTCATCCTGACCCAATATTTTTATCTTGCCGACATCAAAACAGTATCAACCTTCAGTAAAAATATCAAGAATTTATTAATTTATTTTATAATTTTAAAAATTCAAAAACAGTGAATAAATAATCTGTAAAACAGAAATGTCAGAATTTTTAAAAATTTAAATATTAATAATTAAAGTCTTTAATTTTTACAGAAGGTGTATAATATCATTTCAAACTACCATAAAAATTTTTGTAAAATAATCACTTCATTTAAATCGCAAATTAAAAGAAAAACCGAATGGGCAATGCAGCAACTGTTGCAATGTCAGAATTTTATAAAAATCTGCATGCATCATAAAATATCGAAACTTTTTCAGGAGGCTGGTAATTATCTTGCCGACTGCTGGTAAAATTTTTATAAAATTTCGTGCTCTTTTGACTGTCGAAATTTCCGTTGAAATCCCGTTCGGTCGTGAGCCTTCTCCAGAGTTCTTTTCTTGCCGTCGCTGACATGTGGGCCCGGTCTGTCAGCGAGCCAACTCAGCCGACAGCGACCGCCATCTGGCCCCCGCGTGGCAGCCTCTCGCCCGCGCCTTCTTCTTCCCCTCTCTCTGGCTCTCTCCCGCACCGACGCCGCTTCTCGGTTTTTCGCGCGCCCTCTTCGCCCAACCGCCTTCGAGCCTCTATAAAAGCCTCCCCTCGCGTCGCAGCCGACCCAGTTCGCCTCCTGAAAAACCCATTCCGCCGTTGCTTTGGCTTTCTTCCCCGGCGACGGCAAAAACCGCAAAGAGGGCAAAACTTCAAATCTTCGCCTCATCTGCTCCAACCCAATTCCTTCGACCAAGCTTCCTTGAGCCTCCAGAACTTGTCCCAAGCCTCGCCAAGCCCTTTCTTCCCGGCGAGCTCCTCCGCCGTGTTCTTCTTCGTCGCCACCGCAGACGGTGAGAACCCTCCTCGCTGCTCATTCTTCAACCAAAGCGAAATGGAATCCTTGAAGCTCACGATGCGCGTAGGGGTGATCTTCAAGCTCGGGATAGCCGTTTGCGTGTTCGCGGCCGCCGTGAGTTCCGCCGCCCAAGCTGCCGACCGCCTTCCCGCCACCTCGGCCACCGCGCCACCACCCAAAGGTGCGCCTTGGTCCGCTGGTGCTTCGTGGAATCGATTCGCCGCCGCGGTGATGGTTCGCCGCCGGCGAGCTCGCCTTGCCGCAGCTCTGCTCTGGGTCACCGCCAAGCGGGCTGGCATCGCCACCGCGACGCGCTGTTGCTTGGTCGCGCCACGCTTATCTGGGCCCGACCGGTCGATCGCGTCTTGCCGGCGATCATCCGACACGCGGACCCGCTGTCGACCACGCGCGTCGCGCTGGGCTCACATACGTCCATGCGTAGAATGGCAGGCTAGCTACCGACGGTGGACCCGTTTATCGTCGCCTCGATGCGGTCTCGCCGAAATGGAAAGTGCGTTTTCCCATGAAAGCGCATTTTCCATTTTCGGCAGTTTTCTGATTTTCAGTGTTTATTCAAAACCTAGATATTCATTTAGCCATAACTTTTGAATCATTTAACCAAATTTGATGAAATAAAATTTTAAATTCATATAAAATTCAGTAGATTCAGAATATGCAAAAATATTTCAGAATTGAATTTTATTTGAAATTCGAATTCAAATTCAAAAGAAAGGTTAGAAATATACCATCCATGAAAATTTTGCAAATAACCTCCAAATTTAGTAAAATAAATTTTATTAGAATCCATGTAATCTCAAAAACTAGAATCTGTAAAAATACTTAGGGTGTGTTGTAAGAAAAAGTTAAGTTATAAAATGGGTAGTAAATAATGCCATAATGGTTTAAATAAACTAAATCTTTAAATTGTAAATGGGAATAAATAACTCATGTAATCATTCCTGAATTTGTGAAATCATTTTATTTGAATATTTCCATCTGATTTCTTTTTGGCCTTATCGAAATTTGGTATTTGTTATATGTCGCCATACGACGTGTAGAATCCGATTTAAACGGTGTATTCGATTTAACAGGAGTTCGAAGTCGAGGATACTCAACAAGGCAAGCAAACCCCTTTGATCATATTGATCCCAATTTTATAAATGTTTTCATTAAATGTTTTGCTGCATACTTTATTTTGTTAAAGTCTGCTATATTTCGGGTAATGGTAATTGTACCAGTAGACTTATAGAACTTCCTTGATAAGTAGAAAATTGTGAACCTTGAAAACCCTAGAATAGCTTAGACAATATTTAATGTCAATCTGGGTTACTCACATTTAGTGAAATGCTTAGCCAAAGCTAAATGAAGATAAAACTGTGACATGATTAAAGACTTTGGACATGATATTTAATTGGGTATGACCATTTTTGTGGTTGATATTTGGTTGGAAAATAAAAATAAAACTATGGTTTAGATGCGGGCAATTATTGGCAATAGCCGGTTGTGCATGTCTTTGCACGTAGTGTAGGGTGGAGATTATTGCCCGTGTCGGATTAAGGACCGAACTATGAGTTGTTTTCAGGCCAAGAATATTCATACAACCACAAGTGCTGGTATGGGATAACTCTAACTTATTAAGTTGTTTAAAACTAGCTTTGCACTTGGAAGGCCGAGTAGTACGAGTGTTTCTTAATGAATTGCTCGACGGACGCCCACACCGAGGTGATCATGGATTAAACGTCTACCAATATAACGGTGTACACCATACTGTAGGTAGTTCCATCATTTCTATGCTCTGAGTTCTTACACCACAGAATGGGTTTATCGTCACCGTGCTGGTGCAAAGTTAGGTTTAAATAATGTAACAGTTATAACATGACTCTCTGCGGCACACCAAAGGCAGTGTGCAAATATCGATTGCTCAAAGAGTCGGTCATGTCTTGTGGGGAAAGTCAGATACCTCTGCAGAGTGTAAAACTAATCGATTAGCCGCGTCCGCGGTCATGGACACTTGGTAAAGTCATCACATAGTTAGCAGTTTTGCTTATTTTCATAAAAAGTGGTTTCTACCACGTGTTGGTCATTTCCGCTGTGTGCGGAAGGAATTGGTTTTGAGTATGATCAGTTTACCCAAACATTCGTGATTTATTGATGCTTACAATCTATCACTTTCAATATTAAATTGCTTTTATTTAAATTCCATTTTGCAATCTATTATTCTCAGATTTACATTTCAAACCACTTTATGCAAATTAACCTTAATAGCCTTTCATTGGAATGGCTCTGCATGTATTTTAGGATTTGCATAAGTCTTATGAGTACGTAAGTACTCAACTTGCCAATGTTGATGTTTTTAGGTGAAGAAACAGATTTCCGACGATTCTTACGTTGATGCAGGATACGGGGAATTTAACGATGAATTTATCTAAGGATTTTCCCTTGTCAGTTGCCTGTGGAACAATGGGTTAAAAAGGCATACTACAAGAAGTTGTCTCCACTGCAGTTTTATTTTTGGTATTGTAAAAATAATATGTAAACTTACTTCCGCTGTGAAATAAAGTTTGTGTATGACTGTGATATCAATTTGTGTTTGTGCGTACTAGCTACTGATCATGGGACTAGTACTGTATGCACATAGTATCCATTTTTGGTATTCATTTATCAAAAATGGGGGCCTTACACTTCTCATCAGAATCGGTTCTTTTAAGCAAGCGATTGAGATGACCGCATCAGTAGAATCGGTTCTTTGACAGAAGCGATTGTGATGACCACATCAGTAAAATCGATTCTTTGACGGAAGCGATTGTGATAACCATACCATTACAATCGGTTCTTGGAAGCAAGCGATTGTGATGAGCCATCATTAGAATCGGTTTTTTGAAGGAAGCGATTGTGATGACCCCCTTATTAGAATCGGTTTTTATGTGGAACCGATTCTGATAACCACGTCATCAGAATCGGTTCCACACAAGAACAGATTCTAATGATAGGGTCGGCACAATCGCTTCCTTCAAAGAACCGATTCTGATGATCCTTTATCAGATTGTGATAATGTGATCATCAGAATCAGTTTCACCTAAGAACTGATTCTAATGAGGCTTTATCACAATCGGGACAAAATCGACTGTGATAGCTCCACCTCATCACTATCTAAAGACTTCGTATCGCCACTTGAATTGACTGTAATGACAAAAAAGAACCGATTCTGATGTACAATTCTGTAGTAGTGAGTATGCTGTGTTTTTTGGGTGGTGGCGGTTTTTTTGGACTTGTAGACCAACAACAGATGAGGGTTGCACATCACGGTCGATTTCGAGATCATAACCGACCATGATATATGTACTATCATAATTAGTTCTAACTTCATAAACCAATCTTGTGACTATTGTCATCACTATCGGATCATATGTCAAAACCGATAGTGATACATAGAATATCACTATCTGTTCTGACTTGAGAATCAATAGTGATAACGATAGTCATCACTATCAGCTCGTCACTATTAGTTCTGAGGTCCGACCAATAGTGTTGTTTAGCATCATATTTATCACCTACGTCGAATCATCTATCATTATCGGTTTTTTTCCTAAAAAGTTAGGAACCGACCCAGATAAAGAGATAGTGTTGTATCATTCTGTAGTAGTGTATCATAACAAATCGGATAATCAGAAAATGATCATATGTAATATGTAATATGCAACGGATCAATCGATCCAGCCAGTATGTATGCGCAACCACTCCTTACTACTACCTGTAGCAAGCTTCCTAACGGAGTAAGGCCTGTTTGGGGGCTTAAATCTAGCCTTAGTTTCCGAAAAGCAGGTAAGCTCTCCTAAATAGCTTAGCTTTTAAGTGGCTTTTGCAATAAGCTAGAAGCTACATATAACTAGCAAAAACTGAAAGCTAGGTTGAACCTATTTTTGTAGCTTATTGCTAGGGAAATTAGTTGTTTGTCAAACAACATCTTATAAAAAACTACAGCTATTTTTTAGTCCAGAAGACAAAAAAAAAAGTTTTTCAAAAAGCCACTCCTCTGAACAAGCCCTAATCTGATACACAAATTACATCTGCTTATTAGAGGATATGTAATACATCCATCACTAGGAAAGGTCCTGCGCACTGTGCTAATTATTCATTGTTAAATTGGTGCGCGCATGACGCCTACAATGCAACTACTTCTTGGCCATTTTTTTTGGAACAACTTTAGATCACACGGCACCGTTCATCTGATCCTTCGGAGGGTGAGCCGTTGCCATTCTTTCTGTTGAAATATGCAAGCTAGCCTCGATTCTTTCATCCATGATTACGCAAATTAACTCTTTCGCGTCACTCTTCTCTACTCCATCAGCACAGAGATTTTTCTTTTCGAAACTCCTTCGGCAACAATGCTAGCCTAATTTCGACATATTTTAATTTGTATATGTAGATTTCATCAGATCGATACATATGCAAGCTGATGCAACATATATGTAGGAAGCCTCTTTTTTTTCTCCCTCGAGTAGTTACTCCTTATACTGTATCTCATAATATAGAGAATATCTCGTGTAACGAAGGGTATGTACATGTAGTATACGAGTATATAAGACTATCTAGGTAGTATGTATATTTTTTCAGATATGATATGCACAATTTTTGGATATACTCCTTTTTATGTGCATATACGAATTAAGGTATTTGCAAAATACGCAAAATTATAGACTTCCTTGCAATTTTTCCGTGTTGTTCATATTGGAGTATCTTACAATTAGTGTATGAGTGTACCTAAAGTGATAAAGTAGTATTTCAAATTCATTTAGGTGATATATTTGATGTGGGAGTAACTACACTAGGGAGTAGAAGTTATTTTTCCTATATATCGCCATGATTTTAAATGCGTGAAGTCAAGCCAAATTTAGGTATATTTTTCAAAAATTCCAGTCTTAGGGTATATATCTATCTGTAACCGTTCGAATGAAATACATACCTTTGAGAAAAAAATGATCGAATTCAAAGATTTGAATGAATTAAGATCAAGTGCTTTGCTGATTTATATATATAATCAGCATATATCTACAATCAAACTACCATAAAAAAGATAATTCTATTTTGAATTTTAGTTCAAGCTTGTTTGAACTAGGTAAAAAACTAGTTAAGACGGACATCCAAAAAAATTTAAAATTATAATGGGATGCTGAATCAAATATATTAATTTTGAAGTCCGAAACTATATGTATAATGGTATTCTCTATGCATCTATAGACTAATTAATTTTTTCTTATGCACAATTAATAAGTTCAATTTGTACGCCATTAGATCAAAATGAAAGATCGAAAAAGGCGACTAGAGGGGGGTGAATAGGAGCCAAATAAAATTTTCGAATAAACTCTCCCCCTAAAATTCAAACCACCAAAAGACCGTAAAGAAATCAGACTTTGGTTGGGTATTTCGTCGGATGAGCAAGACTCGACCTACGTAAGTCGGATGAACAAGATTCGTAATGAATAGTGTTCGGTGAAACGAGATCCCGACCAAAGATCGGTCGGATGAAGCAAGATTCGACTGAAGTGGTCGGATGAACAGTTCTCGGGTGAATAGTGTTCGGGTGAATAAGACTTCACTGTGATGAACAAGACTCGACTGCGGAGGCGGATGAACAATACTCGGGTGAATAGAAAATCAAGACGGTCTCAAAAATGAATCGATGTAACTTTTGATCGGCTGATCCAAAAATAGTGAGAATTGGTGTGCACCTCCCAAAGGATGTCAGGAACCTATTTCAATCAACAATCGAAGGAATTAATACCGTTCCGTCCTTTTCAGTTTAACAAATGCAACACCAAAAACAGAGTTACGAACACAAACTTCACCCCTAACTTGCTGGTGGGAGTTGATGGTCAGAAATCCTTGGATGACTCTCCACAAATCATACCAAGTAAGTACACGAAGAAACAACCCTTCAAACAAATAGAAACACTATCTGAAAACTAGGCACAGAAATTGGTTTCTTGCAAAACTGAATAGAAGAGGTTGTAGATTTCCTAGATGATTAGGATATGATCTATAGAAGATTCATCCAGCAATCTTTCATCCTTGGCAACAAGAACCGTAAGCCAATCAAGACTAAATAAGCGCAAGTCACACATTTACGCACTTTAAGAACACACAGATTTACAACTTGCAACAAGAACATAAGAATTGCCTAAAAGATTGAAAGCACCGAATCCAGAGAAGAGTTCATCAATCATGAATTTCAACAAAGACTCAATAGCATGTAGAAGGAGATGAGGCAAATCCAAATTACGTAAAGTAAATTGCAAGTAAGTAAATGCGAATTTAGATAATGTAATTCAAGTGCGTAATGTAAATACGTAAGAGAAATAAAACAAGAATATAAATGAAGAACATTTCATTTCGGAAGGGAGGTTTACAAAGCCTCACAACAAAGTGGGCAAAGCTCAAATGAGCAAGAAAAACCTCGAACCTTCACAGAGGGAGGCTGCCCTACCCTCTATTTATAGTGACATGGGATCAATTCCCACCTTTGGATGTCCCGCTCAATCCTAAGCCAACATCCAAGAGGCGGATTTGATCCTTACATCGCCACTCTCAACAACTCTCAACTACTCACGTACACTTTTCTCACCGCCACCCCCAAGGAGACACCCTCTCCCTGCCTATTCATAGCGTGCTTGAACACCTACCACCCTTGGATGAGCCTCTAAACCCTAGAGCACTCCATCAAGGGCTGAGATTTTACCCACTCACACAGCTATGCATGGGCTCACCCAAACCCAACAACCCAACGGGTTTTGCACTTTAACTCACACTAACTTGACCCGCTACTCTATCTTCCCGACCGCGATCCAACGGTCCTCCTTGATCGAGCGGCTCCAAGTTAGCATCTCATCCATTCCTTTGTCTTCTCGGCTTGCGGCTACTCCTGCCTCACCATCTTTGGCGACACCTTGATCATCGGACCTCGGCTCTCCCACCTAGTCCCGATCCCCTTCGCCTCACCATGACCTAGCTCCAAAGTCCCGCAACCATCATAGCCAAGGAAACCACATCACATAGCAATGTCCAACAACACATATCCATCTCAACAGAAGATATACACTATGTCGACCAAAGAAAACCCCGACCACACGTGGTCCGACCATCGGTCTCCATCCCGACCAACCATGGTCCGACCATCGATCTCCATCCCGACCAACCATGGTCCGACCACCGGTCTCCATCCCGACCACTCGAGGTCCGACCACTAGTCTCCATTCCGACCACTGAGGTCGGACGATCGGTCTCCGACCAGCGAGAGACTCGACCACTGGTCGACGACCGGGTCTCCGACCACCACAGACTGCACCTCTGGTCGGACAACCGGTCTCCGACCAACCAAAGACGACCACTGGGTCGACGACCGATCTCCGACCACCAAAGCCCGCACCACTCGGGTCGGACGACCGACCACCCGGGTCGGACGACCGGTCCGCAACACACCAAAGCCCCACCACTCGGGGTCGGACGACCGGTTCGCAACACACCAAAGCCCCGACCACTCGGGTCGGACGACCCACCACTGGGTCGGACGACCGTCTCCAACCACCAAAGCCCCGACCACTCGGTCGGACGACCACCACTCGGTGTCGGACGACCGGTCTCCAACCAAGAACTCAAATTGCTCTAGCTCGAAAAACAATCCAAATCAAACTCAAACTTGAGCACACCTTGCTCAAATAAAGTCAAATACTCATCACAAACATGGATGGACCTCCACATGGTCCTTCAATCTCCCCCTTGATGAGTATATTGACAAACCACACAAAAGGCATAAATTTGAGTTTGAATGAGAGAAGAAGAAAGCAATTTGATTGCAAAGCCAAACTTGGTCCAGAGAGAAAGATATAAAATTATGACCAAGTTGGCAGAAAGAATTTAGAGCAAGACCATAAAAAGAGCAAGTTTTCAACAAAAGCTCTAAAAACCAATCATAAGTGTCAAATGTGATTATGATCCATAAGAGATAGCAAAGATTTACAAAAATCATAAGAACCAACAAGCTTTCACATTTCTATCTCCTCCTTTTCTACATTTTAAATGATGCCTTTTTCTGCATTTTCTCCCCCTTTTGGCAATATAGGCATCAAAAAAGAATTTTTTTTGTTTTCTCCCCCTTTATATATGTATGCATGAAATGCATCCTAAGTGAGCTTTGAAGATTATCCAAATGATCATAATGACAAGATATGACACTAAGCTTATTAATCTCATATTATGACCAAACTAAGACATGTCCAAGTGCAAATAACAAATTTTGCTCATAAGCGAAGTTTTGAAAATGTATCATTTTTAACAAGATTTGACAAGTGCAAAACTTAGCAAAGTTTCAAAACTAGAAGCAAAACCACTCAGGGACCAAATGGAAAACCTAGAGTCCAACCTACTCAACACTTTGGGGAATTTTGAAGTGCATATAAGGTCCTTCGAGCCCATTTTTCAATTTATGCAAATTTTCTTTAAGACTTCGAAAAACATAGCGGGGTGCAAATGTTTGACATTATTTGCATTCTTTACCCACTTATGTGTTTGATATTTGCAAAAAATTTTTTGTTGATTGACTCAAGCCATTTTCGATCATCTCAAGAGTAACTCTTAAGAGAATGATCTTGGTCATACACAATATATTCCAAGTTCATCCCAAATGCAATGGGAGGAAGTCTCGAGAATATAAAGTGCTGAAATCAATTTTGTACAAAAGTGTCAATTTTTTTTTAATTTTCAATTTAGCACATATAAGCAATTCTGAAGGACTCAAATGTGGATCAAGCAAATTTCACCCAAGTTGCTATAGGGACTCTAGAGAATTCCAAAATTTCACAATTCATGGTAAAAGCTCTTAGAGAAGAAACTTAGTAAGTAAAAGCAACATGTTTCATCAAGTTTTCATTTAAAGCTTTTAAGTTTTTCAGATTTCAATGAACATTAGCTTGATAAATGAACTTGGACATATCTAAGCTAGTGATTTTCTTCGAAAGATATAGCATGATGTATTTCACGAAGATTGAGTCAAATGCATAATAGACAAAGCTCATAAAACGAAAAATGCAGTCTAAATGCAATACATGAACAGATTCCCAAACTCCCCCTCAACAAAAGAATCAATTTTAAGCTCAAATCTGGTTAAAGTTGAGTTATTATCAAGGTTAGGCATAAAGAAAAACCGAATGAACTCAATAACAACCAGAAAAAAAACAGAATGAGGAGAAGAAGTCGAGAAACTGCAAAACTGGATGGCTATTGAGCATAGATAAGATAGAAGAGACTCACTACGGCTGTGCTCGCTCTTATCTTCCCAGAGACTCGACATAGGAAAGTCGACTCTAGATCCCAACTAAAGAGTGCACATGCACTGCCTACCAGGAGGCCACAAAACCGCTAGACTTATAAGACTGTGAGGGAACTCAACCTAGAGAGAAGAGAGAACAACTAATCACGCATGATAGCAACCTAAAGCACAAGATAAGAGGTCCATGCGAGGCATGCGTAAGTCTAAGTGAGTGAACTCAACTTAAGAAAACAAGCCCAAAGACATCCGTAAGAAGAAAGGAAATTTGGAAGAGAATATATAGTACATAATATACAAACCGGCTCCCCTCAAGATAAGCCGTATGGGCTCACGACTCCAAGCTCACTCCTCCTCAACACACTCTACTCCCCTTGAGGCACACTCTAAAACTCTCACCTCACAAGAGATCGGTAGAAAGCTAGAGGAAAAGAGATAAGATCTAAAATCACATGGTCTCTAAGGAGCAAGACGGCTCAAGGTAAAAAGCAACCTAAATATGCTAGAAGCCCAACCAAAAGACTCTAGACAAACAGGACACAAGCTCTACCTACAAAAGAACTACAACCTCCTAAGAGACCCATCACTATCATCAACATTTTCAGAGGTACTTACCTACTGCAGTGTAGTGCAAGTAGTGGCAAATGACCTGAAGTGGATCCAAAAAGCAGAGGAAGAAGACTTAGAGATATTCCTAGGATGATGGTCTCTCACCGTAAAGCCTACACACATGCATCCAACAAATCTATGCTTTCAAATCAAGTTAGTGATCCAGTTCCTAGGCACGAATGAACAAGATACAGGAAAAATATGGCAAACAATCATCTAGAGCATGAACATGGTGCAGAAGGTAATGTAATATCATGTATCACAACCAAGCTAAAGATAGCATCAAGATCCATATATCCATAGACAACAGTGAAAACATATCCACATGATAAACAACAGCAAGGTGTATCATAGCACTGTCATGCTGGCATAAGAAGCTAAGCATGGTGTATCACAGCAACAAAATGCTAGCAGGGATCATGTGAAAGCCTAGAAATACATGGATCAAGATACTACCCTAAACATGGCAATGAGCATGTAAATGAGGAAATACCACAATGAAGCACAACAACATGCTATTAGATATAACATAAGCAAGATGAATGAAGACAGCCAAAGAGGATCATGCATAAAACAAACCAATTAGCAACATCAAGATCCATTTATCCATAGTCTCAATAACAATATTTACATGCTGCGAAAAGGCCCGTCAAAAGAAGACCAAACAAAAGGTCATGAGGACACAGATAGCATGAAAGTAAATGGTGACCATGGACACAAAGATGAGAAGCTACTTATGGCAACACTCTATGCATGATGATGAATACATGCCATGAATGAAGAACACAAGCTCATGCAAAATAGGTATGAAGCATATAAGCATGAAGGACAATAAAAGGTGATCATGAATAATATAAGTCATATAGCGGCAGCAAGATCATATGACCCTAATCTCATGAAAGGCATTCACATATAGCACAAAGTCTGACAAACAAAGTCTAAATAAAGCTAATCATGGATGTAATAGAAAATCAGGGTCATATAACCTAGATACTACTCATGACAAAATAAAGTAAATGATATATAGCACGTGCCCATAGTTAACACAAATGTTCATACCAAATGAACAATATCATGGACAGGATAAAAAAAAGAAAATCTCATGCTGGGAAAGAGCTCATGAATTTAGGATATAATACATGAAGCACAAAGATGGTTGGGGAAAACATGCTATGGCACAAAACAAGACAGACAAAAACTAACAAGACTTAGCAAAGTACATATAATACACAAGGGAGCAAGAGCAATCACAACATGTCATGGAAATGATGATCACAAGAATAACCGACAAGAGGGTATGAGATAGCTCACCATGGAAGTGAAAGTCCCCAATGCTGTTATCATGAAGCTCAACACTTGTGGAGCGAAACACGAGGCAAACAAAGTTGAAAGTACATGCAGGTTAGCATGATGCTCATGATGGTCATGCAGGAAGATCCAATCCTCTAGAGACAAGCCGCAAAGGCCAACTCGGAATTCACATCGAGTGCCAACATTGAAAAGCGACAAAACAATCCTAGATGAGATTAGTAAAGATCAACATGACCAACATACTTACCTGCAACTCTTGCCGTGAGTGGGTACCTCGAGGAAAAACGAGGTCCACTACTTATGCACGGCGAAAATGATGCCTCAGGACAACTCATGGACTAAGAATCGAACTAAGAAAAGATAATTCCACAAGATGACCCAAATCCACTCCACTAGGCAGTGATCACATCCTCAAGCTAGCCTCAAGCGACTCATGCCATGAGAAAGGCAAAAGGCACTTAAAAGCATCATCGCATAGACATGACACAAGGAATTGACACAAGAGGGAAAGATGACTCAGTACTGGGATAGAGTGAAGACTTGGGGACCCAATCAACCACTCCACGCTCTCAGTACCAAACCATCAAGAAGATCGGACTCGAGTGTCTCTCGACGCCAACTCTCACACGATCAGAGCAACTCGTAGATAATCTAGGAGTCAAAGCGGGTTGGCACGCCGTGGTGCAAAAGCCGACCATCCCAAGAAGGTCGCTCGATCTCCTACCGAAAACACCTCACGCCGCCGATATCTACCTCGATGGGAAAACGAGGAATATCAAGAGGACGGCGAAAGACCGACTACGAACAGCTCCGTGACTAAAACTCAAAGAACTAGCATGAAAACCGAGTCCCGGACGCCGCCCAAAAACAGCGACTTTCTAACCTGTCTAGAAGCGGTGTGTGCCTTAGGAGCACTCAAAGTCCGGGATGACCTTGAATACCCTTAAGGGCGAATACGCCACGCCGATTGATCTTGGCGCTCAAGCGTAAATCTACTAGGTGACCATCCTTCTTACGTAAGGTGTGTGTACTTCGCCTTGCTAGAGACAGTAGCAACAGAGTAACATCCTTCCGGTCAAGTCCTATGGACAACCCCAAGAGACCTAAACTTGGTGGTGCTCACTGGGAGCTACCACAATCTCACCACTCTTGGAGCCGCAAGACAATGGTGGGAGGATGCGCCGAGCGTGCTCCAAGGATCAAATCCTAGACCTTGATTGAATCTACTAATCTTGGATTGGTCTAGAATAAGATTGAGCTTCTTCTTGCCTCCAACAAACTTCTTGAGAGTGCTCATAAGATACTGGCAATCTCGAAAGAAAGAGGCACAAGAAGAACATGGGGAAGAAGAAGAAGAACCAGAAAGATGAGCTCTCTCAGCACGTGCATTTTTCTCCCTCAGCACGGCTGCCTCAATCTTGAGGGCCTCACAAGAAACGCAAGACGCATTTCTAATTCTATGGGCTTGGTCTTCTAATTTCTTCCTAAGCTCGACATGGATTTGATCCACATCATCCTTAACCCCAACACACAGCAAGCAACCAGTTTGTGACTTAACTAGTAAATCCTTAGCAAGTTGATCACACTTGACATTCAAAGCATCATTGTCAAGTTTTAGTTGCTTATAGCCCTCACATGAGCTGACTGGGTCCTTAGAAGCATGCAATTCAAGTTCATCATTTCTAGCAAAAAGCTTCTTAAGGTGTGAACTCATGGCATCAATTTCAGCAAGCAATTTAGAGCAATTAGAGCATGATGGAGTGGAGTGAGCATGAAGAAAACTAGCCTCAACAGAATAGCATCAATGTAACTAGTGCTAGCATTCTTCAACCTAAGACCATCAAGTTCAAGCAAGCACACTATCATGTATGGTCCTTAGGTTCTCCAACTCCACAAGAACAAAGATCACAGAGAACACAGTCATCGCTGACTCGGGAGGAGAAGATCTAAGTGAAGCTAACTCCCGAGTCAAGGTACCTACTTCCTTCTCAAGCTCAGTACACCTAGCTCTAGCTCTAGCATGAAATTTTCCTAATTTGCGTAAAGCTTCGCTGAGCTGGTCATAGGAGGGTACCTCATCCGAGTCATTTGAGAGCTCTGAGTCGCTGATGTCGTTGGTGTCGGCCATGAAGCACATGAAGAAGTCGCCGCCGCTTCTTCTTCTCTTGCGGATCATCCTCGCCTCGTCGCTCCATGTCTCCGTGTCGGAGAGGTTGATGTCGCTGCCGCCGCGAGGACGCGGTGGAAGAGCTTCTTGTTCTGGAGAAGTTGCGGTACTTCTTCTTCGCGCTCATGAGTGGGGCCTTCTTGTTGCGGTTCTTGTCGGTGTGGTCGTTCTTGCCCGAACCGCCTTGTTCGTTTTTGCCCTTCTCCAGCTTGGGACAGTTTGCTCGAATGTGGTTGGGGCCACCACACTCGAAACAGGTGATCATCCCACCTCTCTTCCTCTCTCTCACTCTCTTGTATGCATGAGAAAACTTATGAGCGAGAAGAGCAAGCTCATTTTCCGAAATTTTTCCAGCTTGGTCATCGCTAGCTCGCAAAGGGCGAAAGAGAGAAACCAATAGAAGGATCAAGAAGAAGATCCAATGGGATCGGTGACCAAAGCCATCGATCGAGATTTCGTCTTCCGAGAGACGACATCGATCTCATGAGTCTTGAGGCGGGAATAAAGCCCGCCAAGAGTCGAGTCGATAAGTCGGTGGTGTCCTTGATGGTGGTCACCTTCATCTCCCAAACCCGAAGGTCGAGTGCGGTCAAGAAATGCCGAGCATTATCCGAGTCGAGGTATATGCAACCGATCGCTCGGAGGTCGCCAAAATCTTCGTAAACCGACCAAAGCACTCGTCAAGATTCTCACCGCGCGGTTGCTCAAACTTGTTGAACTCACGCTTGAATTGGTCCTGTCGAACCGTCTTGATTTGGGTAGAGCCCTCATGATAAGCATCGAGGGTCACCCAGATTTCATGAGCAGAACGAAGGTGAGAAATCCTATCATACTCACTGCGGCTAAGACCCTGTATGAGGATGTTCCTTGCTTTAGCGTTCGCCTCAACGTCAGCCATATTTCCGGCCGTGACGTTTTCATCAGCAGGAACCTCATACGGGAGTTTCACCTTCTGCCATATCAGGAAGCCCTGGGCAGTGATGTATGACTCCATCCGCGATTTCCAAAATGGAAAATCAACTCCAGCAAAAATGGGAGGCTTGGTGGAATACTTGTCCATCGCCATGGCTCTTGAGACCGGTCAAGATCTAGAAAGAGCAGAACCTGCTCTGATACCAATTGAAAGATCGAAAAAGGCGACTAGAGGGGGGTGAATAGGAGCCAAATAAAATTTTCGAATAAACTCTCCTCCTAAAATTCAAACCACCAAAAGACCAGAAAGAAACTGCACTGGTCGGATATTTCTGGTCGGATGAACAGTACCCCCGACCTACAGAGGTCGGATGAACAGTACTCAAAATGAATAGTGTTCGGGTGAATAAGACCCCACTGATCGGTCGGATGAACAAGACTCCGCCCCGAAGTGGCGGATGAACAGTACTTGGGTGAATAGTATTCAGTGAAGCAGACTTCGACTGTGATGAATAAGACTCGACCGCGGAGGTCGGATGAACAGTACTCGGGTGAATAGAAAAATCAGCACGGTCTCAAAAACAGAAATCGATGTAACTTTTGATCGGCTGATCCAAAAACAGTGAAAATTGGTGTGCACCTCCCAAAGGATGTCAGGAACCTATTTCAATCAACAATCGAAGGAATTAATACCAAGGTTCCGTCCTTTTCCGTTTAACAAATGCAACACCAAAAACAGAGTTACGAACACAAACTTCACCCCTAACTTGCTGGTGGGAGTTGATGGTCAGAAATCCTTGGATGACTATCCACAAATCATACCAAGTAAGTACACGAAGAAACAACCTTTCAAACAAATAGAAACACTATCTGAAAACTAGGCACAGAAATTGGTTTCTTGCAAAACTGAATAGAAGAGGTTGTAGATTGCCTAGATGATTAGGATATGATCTATAGAAGATTCATCCAGCAATCTTTCATCCTTGGCAACAAGAACCAGAAGCCAATCAAGACTAAATAACTGCAAGTCACACGTTTACGCACTTTAAGAACACACAGATTTACAACTTGCAACAAGAACATAAGGATTGCTTAAAAGATTGAAAGCACCGAATCCAGAGAAGAGTTCATCAATCATGAATTTCAACAAAGACTCAATAGCATGTAGAAGGAGATGAGGCAAATCCAAATTACGTAAAGTAAATTGCAAGTAAGTAAATACGGAATTTAGATAACAGAATTCAAGTGCGTAATGTAAATACGTAAGAGAAATGAAACAAGAATATAAATGAAGAACATTTCATTTCGGAAGGAGGTTTACAAAGCCTCACAACAAAGTGGGCAAAGCTCAAATGAGCAAAGAAAACCTCGAACCTTCACAGAGGGAGGCTGCCCTACCCTCTATTTATAGTGACATGGGATCAATTCCCACCTTTGGATGTCCCGCTTCAATCCTAAGCCAACATCCAAGAGGCAGGATTTGATCCTTACACTCATCACTCTCAACAACTCTCAACTACTCACGACACTTTCCTCACCGCCACCCCCAAGGAGACACCCTCTCCCTGTCTATTCATAGCAGCTTGGAACACCTACCACCCTTGGATGAGCCTCTAAACCCTAGAGCACTCCATCAAGGGTGAGATTTTACCCACTCACACAGCTATGCATGGGCTCACCCAAACCCAACAACCCAACGGGTTTTGCACGCTAACTCACACTAACTTGACCCGCTACTCTATCTTCCCGACCGCGATCCAACGGTCCTCCTTGATCGAGCAGCTCCAAGTTAGCATCTCATCCATTCCTTTGTCTTCTCGGCTTGCGCTACTCCACCGCCTCACCATCTTTGGCGACACCTTGATCATCCGACCTCGGCTCTCCCAACCTAGTCCTCGATCCCCTTCGCCTCACCATGACCTAGCTCCAAAGTCCCGCAACCATCATAGCCAAGGAAACCACATCACATAGCAATGTCCAACAACACATATCCATCTCAACAGAAAGATATACACTATGCTGACCAGCAAAAACCCCGACCACACGTGGTCTGACCACTGGTCTCCATCCCGACCAACCATGGTCTGACCACTGATCTCCATCCCGACCAACCATGGTCCGACCATCGGTCTCCATCCCGACCACTGAGGTCCGACCACTAGTCTCCATTCCGACCACTGAGGTTCGACGACCGGTCTCCGACCAGCGAGAGACGACCACTGGGTCGACGATCGGTCTCCGACCACCACAGCCCTGCACCCTCTCTGGTCGGACAACCGGTCTCCGACCAACCAAAGACTGACCACTGGGTCGACGATCGATCTCCGACCAGCCAAAGCCCGCACCACTCAAGTCGGACGACCGACCACCCGGTCGGACGACCGGTTCGCAACACAGCCAAAGCCCCGACCACTCAGGTCGGACGACCCGACCACTCGGGGTCGGACGACTGGTCTGCAACACAGCCAAAGCCCCGACCACTCAGGTCGGACGACCCGACCACTCGGGGTCGGACGACTGGTCTCCAACCAGCCAAAGCCCCGACCACTCAGGTCGGACGACTTGACCACTCGGGGTTGGACGACTGGTCTCCAACCAGTAACTCAAATTGCTCTAGCTCGAAAAACAATCCAAATCAAACTCAAACTTGAGCACACCTTGCTCAAATAAAGTCAAATACTCATCACAAACATGGATGGACCTCCACATGGTCCTTCACAAAATCAGACTATACCTAGATCTCTCACACCTTCTCCACCCTTTTTATCCATGCCTGTGACTCATCAAAGTACCCAGTGCCATCCTACACCTTAGCATATCGCTAATCGTGCCTCGTCATGCATGCATGGCCCGCCGGCCCTTAATCGCCATGCACCGCCTCCTTGCTGCCGTCTCCAACAACGGGCACCGCCTCCGGCAACTCCTTAATACAACAAAAAGAGGGTATTCGGCACGGTAGCATACGCAGAGAAAAATATCGATCAATACTAGCTGTAGCGTTTTCTTGCGTTTATGGCAGACAGACAGTACGGTACAACTCTAGCCCCTTCGCGTCTCCTCCTTGCTTCCATCCTCGACGGCGTTGCTTTGCCGAAGGAGGAGGTGGGGCGGCTGTGCGGCAGTGCATGAGTCATGGAGCACATTATAGGAATTGTTGGACATATTTTCTCAAAAAAATTATTCGAGCGAAGGTTAGAAAATCTGAAACATTAGGAATGAAAACACCAACAGAAAATGTAGTAACATACTGATACATGTAGTAAATATATATTTCTTCTTGAATTTAATTACCGTTCAAATCGAATGACATGCATGCATGCATGATTGTCAGCAACACACTTTATTAGCCAAATGGGCATATTTCTCACCACCAAAAGAAAATAAATAAAAAAGCCCAAAAAATAAAAGGAAACAAAAGAACAGTATGTATCCAATAAGGCACATACTTACAGAGACAAATCAATCAACAGATGATGCAGCATGCACGCACGCACACGCAAGCGATCGAGTAGGTCACTGTACGTGTGTGGAGTGCAACTGGCGCCTCGCCGATCGGTCGATCTATACGTCGTTCACGAGTTCACCTTGGAGCAGTTCAGCCTGATCTCCCCTTCGCCGCCGGCGAGCACGTCGAGCTTGCTCACCTTCACCAACGTGGCGGCGAAGCGTCCGGCCCACACGCCGGGCTCCTTGGCGTAGAGGTCGACGAGCGCGGCCATCTCGGGGCTGTCCAGCAGCGCCATGTCGGAGGCGAACGCCACCTTGCCGGCCAGCACGTTCTTGTAGTACTGGTTGTCCATCTTGAACGGCGTCACGTCGTCGAGCTGCACCATGGTGGGGTCGTCGTGCGCCTCCGTCGCCGGCGGGCACTTCTTCTTGAGGTACGCCGCGTACGCCTCCGGCATCGACGGGTCCGTGCCGTACGTGCCGTTGTAGTAGTACTTGTACAGCCGGTCCGTGAACGACGAGCAGTGAGAGGTGCCGATGGTGTGCGCCCCGGACAGCGTCACCATCTCCTCCACCGTAAAACCTATTTATTTAACATGGTATTAGAGCTTAATTACTTTAGTACATAATACGTAAACTTTAGTACGTACGTAGTACATAAGACGAATGCATGTATGCATCCATGCATATTACCTTTTGCGGTGAAGTTTTCGACTAGTTGGTTGGCGTTAAAGTCCGGGTGGGGGACGTTGGGGAGGACTTCCTCCTCCTTGGAGACAAGGCCGTCGCGGCGGCCGGTGGGGACGGCGAAGTCGAGGCCGCTGGCGAGGTAGGCGCCGTCTCGGGCGGCGAGGGCGAGGATGTCGGCGCAGGAGACGGTGTGGGGGCACTGCTTCTCGAGGAGCTCCTTGGCGTCGTCGATGACGTCGAAGCCGTCCAGGCTGGGGTTGTTCGGCGTTGAGTCCCTCTCCGCCTTGTTCCCCGGCGTGGACTCCAGCAGTACCGACGCGTCGCAGCCCTAGAAATTAACACGCATGCCTGCACTAATCAGTACTATTGGCATGCATATGTGCATGCATGTATATGCGACGGCCAAAGTACTCGGACGAAGCAGTCGTGAAAGAAGAGGCGGATGATGTCGGCGGGGGTGCCAGGCTCCTTCTTGAAGGCCTTGGTGACGGTTCGCCGGACGACCTCCTCCGCCTGCGGGCACGACTTGCTGTAGAACCCCACGGACAGCCCGGACGCGTGCGCCGGCGGCGACGACGACGACATGACCAACAGCAGCGCCAATGCCGTTGTCGCCACTGTCGACAGTACAGTCAGAAATGACGAGGCCATTGTTGCTTTAGCTCTTGATTTGGAGCTGATCAACGGCGACCGGCCGGATTAGGAAGGGGAGGAGAACGAGTTCTAGGTTCTAGCTAGATGGTGTGGCCGTGCTACAAAGGCGAAGGGCTTTATAATTTTATATAGGTTCATGCTTGCTTGATAGATAGATATGCATTCATGGCGCCATGGAATGTAACTGCCACTTGATTAATTTTCTTCTTCGATCCATCGCGCGGTTGTTGGAGAAGGAGCCCACACGCCGGTGTGCAGGGCATTTCCGCGAAAGGACGACGGATCGATCCATACATATGTGTGTCATCAGCACGCATGTACGTACGTACAATCGACAGATCGAGTAAATTGTCCGTATCTATATATGAGCAGTATGAGGGCCTGTTCGGGGGCCGTGGCTGAGCGCTGAAAAACTGCTTTTCGCTTGCTGAACTGAAAAGCTAATGTAGCTGACGGCTGTGATTTTTCTTGTGATACCATTTGGTAAACTGGCTGTAGCTTTTCCCCAAATCCTCCCCCAAATCCCCAAATCTATCCCCAAATCTTCTCCCGGTGGTCCTCCATCCTGATGGCAAAGGGCGAGGCGGCGCGGTGAACGGTCGGGCGAAGGCGGCGCGGTGAATGGACGACGAGGCGGCGACCGAATGGGGGATGACGAGGCATCAACCAAGCTTGGTCGGGCGGAGGCAGCAAGGACGAAGATCTCCGGACCGAGGCAGCTCGGTCGGGCTGAGGCGGCGAGGATGAAGGTCTCCGAGCAGAGGCAGCTCGGTCGGGGCGGAGCGAGGTCGGCGTGGAGCACATTCGGTGCGGGGTGACGCGAGGCAAGCGAGAAGAACCGAGCGAGGCAACAAAGGAACTGACAGGGCGAAGCAAAACTGCGTGAAAGCACCTCAGGGCCGGCTGTGGCTTTCGATCGGCTTTTGCGTGCGCTTGGCTGGCAAGCCGTTTCAAAGCAGGCCTGTTTGGGGGCTTTGGGCTCATAGCCGCAGCCTAGCCCCCCCAAACAGGCGCTGATACTCGTGCGTCGCAATGAGTCTCAGAAAAATGTGATACATATCATTTTCATGCCAATAAATAGCTTTTGAGAAAGGTGTACAGTAATTAAAAAAAGAAAAAAAAGGTTAATCGAATTAAACGACCACTGATATAGGTATTGTAAATGTTGAACATGCACATTTTGGTCCAGACTTACAAAAAGAGCACTAACATATATACCATTAATTGAAGCTTGTCAAAACTGAAAACATGAACAACTATACTATAATGTGCATTCAGCTGAACTAAGTTTTTGATCAACTCTTTTAATCGTGGTTTGTTGTTTTAATCCTCCAATTCACGGATTCTATCATCTCTATGTGTAAAACTGCTCTTGTAACTTTTTCTTCCCTTCTTAATGTGTTAGCAGAGCTCTGCCCTTATTTAAAAAAAAAAGAGACGCAATGTCTATATCGAAGGATAGTTATATTCTGCCCGTACTAATAAATAACTAACCCCTGAAGCCCCTTATTTTTCCCATTCAGTTATCCACATGGTACCATCTGCCATGATGGAATAATGGTATATTCATCATCGCTTGGAGAAAGAAACAATAAATTCGGAAGATATATACGATGATACACAAAAGAACAATCTAACTCGCCCAACAGTCTAGCAACTGAAACATCAAGGATCTTGTCAGCTTGGGAATTCTGACCAAATACCATTGTTTATCACACAACCAAGAACCAAGATGCCAGAAACAACTCCAAACTAATTTTTGCCCCCAAAAATCACAAAATAGAGGTGAAAAATTGAAGTTGGATGGGACCTCGAGGACGTGGGTGGTGTGGCCAAATCCACGGTAGAGAAGTGGTAAGTGAAACCCAGGTGCTACGGTGACCTTGAGTGGTTCAATCGCGCGCCGGGTTGACCTGCACTTTGTAACCATGGCAGTGCAGTCATCAGTCCACCCACACCGTCGCCAAGCCTCAATTGCTGCCCCATCGCACGGCCTCGTCAAGATGTTGCCGTAAGCAAAACTCAAAGATAATTCATGAAGACAAGACAAAGGTGCAGTTTCTTTGGTGAAACAAAATCTATAGTTCTACACACAGGAAGTTGCTGGAACAACTAACAGAAATACACATAAGCCGATACTTGGCAGTTCATATTGCTAAAAGCTGACCAATAATTTTATTATGGCAAGGTAGTAAACAATAGACTGTAATACATTGCAACAAAATATGCTAATCTTATATGTTTCAGGTCCTGTGAAAGAGGACTGTAGTATATAATTTAGCTTTGAATTTCTACAAGGGATATGATCATTTCTTTCCTTGTTGCACCAGGAACATATAATTCACACTATAGTATATAAAAATATTGTGGTCAAAGAGCATGCAAAATGAGCAGAAACAAGTTGTATACCAAAAAGAAATCAAATTTAGTTTTTTTTTCCTAATGGATATGAACCAAAGTAGGAGGGATATATGCAACTACTACACAAAAGCTCATCACAGACTGTTCGGAAACCTCGTCACTGACGGTTTTGTGAACCGTCTGCAAAAATGTGTCAGTGATGAGAAAGCACATCACAGACGGTTTCCGAACCATTAGTAAAACTAATATCAGAGACGGTTCTATCTACGAACTGCCTGTGATGATCTTTTGTCTTAGACGGTTCTACAATAGAATCGTCTCTGATGATAAGTAATCACAGACGGTTTATAATTAGAACCGTCTATGATATTATTATCACAAACGGTTTTTAAATAGAACCGTTTGTGATATCATTTTTTCCCCTAACTCTCCTGGCAGAACTTACATGATTAGTATTTGATGTTCGAAATTTTATTCTCCTTAGATATTTATGCAATGACATTTACAAGACACAACCAATTATAGATTTTGCAATTCAACATCAAAACATTCTTGATGCATTGAGGCAACAGCTTGTCTGATGAGAGGGTCATAAAATATGAACATTTGTGCCCTAAGCAATTGCATCTAGAGTAACCACATCGAATTCAGTACTAGAAACCTTTATATTACCTCTCTAAGCTCAGCTTTGGCTTCTTCTAGCTTTACATTTGCCCTCCGTTCCTTACTGATGAGTGCCATGTTAAGGGATTCGATATCTTTCAAGCGATCATCTATGTCTTTCAGTTCTTGTTTCATCTCATAAATCTTTTCAGCTAACTCAGACTTGCCCTTTAGTTGTTCGATCTCTACCTCAAGTTTTTGTTTAGCTTCTAACAGCTTTTTCATATTGTCTATTTTGCCAAAATCATATTTCAATATTGTCAATTAATTATAAAAGTGCAAATCATGAGTAAGACATACAGTTTTATATGCATGCATAATGTATAACATCCATACATGAATTACATACAGTTTTATACGCATGCATAATGTTCCCACAATGGATTATTATTGCTTATGAGGAGCTACATACTTGCGACAGAGAAGGATTTTGCATACACCATAGCCTCATAGAATCATACACCATAGCCTCACAGGAGCATACACATACACAGTAGAACTTATTTATGAGACTTAGGTAAAAATAACAAATTAATTAAATTGACTCATCACACGCAATCGACACCAGATGTTTGCTGTTTCCATGACTATTCCAATACACTTTCCTATGCATATCGCATACCTTGGAAGATGAAAATTAGGCAAAACATCGACATACAATAACTTCATGATACATAATAACAAAAGGTACTTTCTTTAGAAAACCATGCATACCGACATCAAAATTATTCACACTCCAACGTATGCAAGTATGGCTGCATAACAACCTTTAACCTTTTTTCTGTAAGTTTCTGTGCATCATGTAGACATGTAAAGACATATTGAGCATTGAGTATCCCAGCTACTATAGACATAACATCTATCTTGTATCCATCTATGGCAGTATAATTCATCCATGCAACCATTGATCTATTAGCACATGATGATGCTTCACAATCACAAGCATGCCGTAGGTAGAGATCGATGCTTCATAATCACAATCACGATCATTAATCTATTAACATAAGGACACGGGACTCACCGAGGAGGAGTTCGATGGGGAGGAGGTCGTGGGGAAGTAGTTCAGCGGGAAGGAGGTAGCCGAGGAGGAGGTGCTCACGGAGGAAAAGGTGCTCGCTGAGGTAGCCGATCGAGGAGGTCACTGGGGAGGAGGATTGCCGGGGCGCTAGGGTTTGCGAGAGACGAAATGCATAGGTCTGCGCTATGAACCTCTATCGCTATGATTATATAGGGGTCTGAGGTCATATCACAGAAGGTTTCTAGTTAGAACCGTCTATGATGTGAACTTATCATAGACGGTTTATATTTAAAATCGTCTGTGATATGATCACAGATGGTTTATGAAGAGAACTGTCTGTAATTTTATCACTGACGATTTCACTATAGAACCGTCAGTGATGTTCTTTATCATAGACGGTTTTTCCCCACTGTTTGTGTTGAGGCGTCTAATATAAGCCTTTCTGTAATAGTGGCAATTGCAAACTCCCAAGACACAAATTCTAAAAGGATGCAAACTCATTGAAAATCACAAGTTCATCCAAGAAGACATGAACTTGAGTGGCGAACGACTTTTCCCTGTGTAACCAAACTTTGGTTAACTCTGGATGCTTTCTTTCAACCACGTACCGGTCGAAGCAGTCTGAGATAAATGTTTACTTTTGCAAAGGACAAACAAAGCTGTCTAAAAGAAGAAACTCATATGCCACCAAAAATGCTACCAAAGAATCTCGAATATGGGTTATTTCAAACCACCTAAAACACAGTGTCCTCGAGTTGTCTCTTCAAGATACTGTCTAGAAGAATTTCAAATTGTCTTAAACTAATAAAACTTGTCAAAAAGATTCTTAAAATTGTAATTTAAGGCATATAGTATAAGAGGAGCACAAACCAATCTAAGTATTTGATGGGATCAAGATCTCATTTCATTCAGAAAGATTTCAGCACTATGCATTTGAAAGACCATGTGGAGATCTATCATTAGTGGTGATGAGTTATTAATTGTGTTTAAGCATTAGGTGCCTAAGTTTGAGTTTGTTTTGAGCGTTATTCTAAATTTGAAGCAATTTGAGCTCTGTCTGGAATTTGCGGTGCTACCGGGAAGCGGTAGCACTGGCCCCCAGAGCGGTGTGTAAAAACCCGAGAGAGTGTTTTTGGGGGATCTAGCAGGCTGGTACTACCGGCCATGGTAGTCCGGTGCCACCAGCCGAGCGGTAACATCGGCCTCGCAGAGCGGTGTAAAAATTCCAGAAGGGTGCATTTTTTAGCATTCTAGCGGTCCGGTGCTACCGCCCATGGTAGTCCGGTGCTATCTGGGCATGTAGCACCGCCCAAATGACCGTGTGAAAATTCCGAGAGCATCATTTTTGTTTGATCAGAGGCGGTGCTACTGGCACGAGGCGCGAGCACTAGCCCTTATGAGCGAGGATGAATTTTTAAATTGTAATTTTTGATGCAATTCATTGTATATCTTTTTAGACATTTCTATGTGATGTGTTTCCTTGTTTTTGATGGTTGCAGGATGTCTGAGCTTGATCATGGTGAGGCAGAGGATGATCAGGACTAAGCGAGGTGCGATGTAGGTCCAGATGGTCAAGGATCGCCGGAAGATGATCATAGACGGAGTTATGGCAAGTCTAGAAGACATGGAACAGATGAGATGCTAGCTAGACACTGCTTAGATCAAGGAGGGCCGTCGGATCGCGGTCTAGTTGATAGGATAGCGGATCTAGTTAGTGTGCTTTGAAAACCGTGCAAAAAACCCAGTATGCTTATTGGGTTTCGGGTTAGCCCATGTATGGCTGTGTGTGGGAGTCATTCCTAGCCCTTAATGGTGATCCTTAGGATAGAAGGAACTCATCCAAGGGTGGAGGGTGACTCAAGAGTATAAATAGAGGGGGAGGGGTAGCCTTTCTCCTCTTGAAGGTTTTAGAGGTTTTGTGCTCCTTTGAGCTTTGCCCACTTTGTTATGAGGCTTTGTACTCCCTTGAGCTTTGCTCACTTTGTTATGAGGCTTTGTAAACCTCTCTTCCAGAAATGCAAATCATTTTCTCCTATGCTTGAATTTTCTTTATGCATTTACTTTATGTCTTAAATTCAGCACTTAAATTCCGCACTTACATTCTTACAATTTACATTTATGCAATTTGGATTTGCCTCCCCTCCTTCTGTATGCTTTTGCTTCTTGTGCCAAGGATGTTGATTGATAGATGAATCTCCTATTATCCCTAAATCATCTAGGCAATCCATGTGTTTTTCTTGCAAGAAACCGATCTTGTGTTCTTGAGTGAATCATTCTTCTAGATCGCGTTTGTGGGGTTTTGGACTTATGTTCTTGCTTGCTATGATGTATGGGAGGTAATCCAAGATCATCTTGATCATCATAACTGTAACATCCCAAAAATTTGCCAAATATTATTTTATTGCTTAAATGTGCATTTATGATTTTCTGGAATTTATTTGGATTTTTCCGGATTTATTTGAATTAATTTTAAATTAAGAATATTGACCTTTTGTTCAAATCTATTTAAATTTGTGCAAAGTTAAAATAAAGTTTTGCCAAAAATATTTTATTTGAGTCCAGAATGTCTCAAAGTATTTTTGAGATTTTTCTTAGATTTTTCCTATTAGTTTTATCGCTTAAAATAAATAAAATGAATTTCTGCAATTGTTTAAATTAATAAAACCCAGAATTTCGCAAGGAACAGTAATGAGCCAAGCCCAGTACTGTGCCTGCGTCGGCCCGCTTCTGGAAGCAATCGCCGCAGCCGTAGGATCTCGATCGAAGGGTTGAAGGCGCGCCGAAACCCTAATGAATATTGGGCGCCCGCTTGCACGCCTCGGATTCCTCCGCCGAGCGCTTGGTGGCCGTCCGCTGCGACATGTGGAGGGCCGGATTGCATCGTCTCCGTCGTGTTCGACCGGACTTCTCCGCGCGCCGCCTCGCGTTCAGAATGACTCGCCTTGAGCACGCCTTTCGATGCCCTATAAAGCCGTGATGCGTCGCCGAGGTTCTTCGCCGCCACCGCGCACTTTTGTCGACTCGCTTGGTGAGGAACGCCGGGTGAGAGCGTAAAAGCTCGCGGAGTGGTGGTTCGGACCGTGGGGTTTTTCGCTCGGCGTCGCCGCCGTTGGGCCTTCGCGTCACCGGTGCCATCTTCGAGCTTGCCGCAACGAGCCGCGTTGAACCGCAACTTTCGCCGCCAGAGCTCGCCGGAGCACCGCAGAAGCGCCGCCTTCTTCGTCACCGGTAAGAACCCGCCGCGTCTCCATCGCCTGATCCGAAGTTCGGGCCGCCGATCTAAACTTGACGGTTGATGCGCCGCCACGTAGCGAGCGATCACGACCGTCGTCGATCGCCTTCGCGGATCGATCAAGCCGCGCTTGGCTACCAATTTGCGGCGCGTGTCGGCATCGTATCGGCGCGCCGTGGATCGGTCCGCTGTGGTCCAAGATCGCGCCGTGGACCGGTCCATACCCGAGACGCGCGTGGCAACATCTGATTGGTTCGGGCCAGGGCTGACGTTAGCATGACGTCATGCTTGCGCAATAAATCTGTTTTCAATTTAAAAATAAATCTGTTAATTCTGATTTTCTGATTTTGCAATTTCAGTATTTATTTCAAACTTCAAAAGGCTATATCTTTTGCATCGTAACTCGGATTTGAGTGATTCAAATTTCTAAAAATTTGTAAAATTGAGATATATTTAATTTTATTTGATTTTTGGAGTTCATTTGCTCTCTGTTTTGGTATTTATTTGCTTTTCTCCTTGATGACGCTGTAGACGCGTTGAATTGTGCGACGCTTCGAGGAAGATCCAGAACTCAAGAGCAAGTTCCAGAACTAGATCAGGACCTATTCCAAGGCAAGTTGTGCTTTGATCATGTTGAAACCATGTTTATAAAATTGCTATATTTGTTTTACCATATTGCATATATTTCAAGTATACAATTGTTTCAAATTAGATTGGGTTTAGCTAATATACCAGATTGATCTATACCCTACCTTGTCATTGTATGCCTTGATCCATTGTCACCATAGATTGGTTCAATATAGTTGATTAGTAAATATAATCAACATGGGATTGTTAGATCGTATTAGTTGCTTAGCCATGCCACGTCATCACATGTGTTGGAATCATTGATAATTAATCTTGATTAATGGAATATGGAACAATGTTATGAACTTGTGTGTCATGTGGGATCACACAACGAGATTGAGTTGTTGTGGCGAGTCATGTCACGCAACGATGTTGAATTGTTGATAGCACGTGGTGCTTGGTAATCAACTGGGTGATAATCATTTAGATTGGGGCAAGTGACAAGGGGCGAGGATGCCAAGGTGGGCCCGATGGGCAGAGGGTATGTGGATGTCTTGCCTTGATCACTCTAAGGACTTAACCTTGAAGCCTTTGACTGAGTCAATCATGCAACCACATGTCCGTATGGGCCACTTAATGAGTAATTTGCAATATCTTAATTTTGGTACTATCGTGGTCGGTGTGAGTTCCCGAGTTATGGAGTAATTCACATGGCGCAAGAGGGGGCCCCGGATGTGGTAACCACCTCACCAGTGTTGAAACCTTAGCGGTGGTTCCGGGTTAAGCCGCGATTGTAAAGGCTTTGTTATAATCACTCGCCTTGGTGGTGTTTGGTTGTATCACGTGGGTAAAGTGCATAACCTCTGCAGAGTGTGAAACTATTCGGATAGCCGTGCTCGCGGAGCAATGCTCGGGAATTACAGTTAAGGGTTAGCTTAATTAAATGGACAATTTGGTTGGGATGGCGAAATGCCATGTGGAAGATAGAATTTGACTTAGGATTGGAAACTTGGTTTACTTGAGAAATACTGAATCTATTTATTATTGCTATTTGTTTTACAAGTCTTTACAATCTAAATATTATATTTGTTCATAAATGCTGCTTATTGCAAAATAGCCATGATAGCCTATCCATTGGAATAAGCCTTGCATATAGATACATAGAATTGCATTACGGCACGACTTGTTGAGTGCTTAAGTACTCACCCTTGCCAAACAACAATAATCAACAGTTGAAGAATCTACACCTGTGTTGGAAGAGGAAGTCCAGGAAGACACGAGTCATTAGGGTCCGAGCCTTGTCGGTTGCTTGTGGTGAACTGATGAGCTATCTACGTTTTCTACTTTCCACTGCTTAATTATTAGCTTATATTTCCAGTCTTGCCCTACGTGGCTTAATAATGTAAGTCGGTCATAAGATCATACATTTAGCTATATAAATAAATGAACTATTATTCTATTATCGTTGAGTATGATGTGATATGTACCGATGTTGAGCCGTGTGCACTAGCGTTGATCCCGGACTAGTGCGGTAAACACAGTGGGTTCAATCGATGGATTCGGTCCTTACAGAGGTGGTATCGAGCATACCGATCGTAGGTCTTGGCCCTAGATAGTATGGAGGTGTCTGTGTGAGTCCAAAACTATTTTCTAAAGGAAATTTTAAACTTGACTAATAAAACACTCTCGACTCATCTCATTCTCTACTTCTCGCCTTTGCTGAATTTTCCCTTTTTACTTGCCGTTTCGGGAGGAGAACTTATTCAAAGTTCTTGTGGAGCAGATGCCGATCGTTCCGACCTTCGAGGCGTCAGCTGGTGGCTACGCCATGGAGCTGTGGAGAGTTCTTCAGACGCTTGGAGGCTTCTACGTCCGCTTTACCGAGGAGGCAGCTGGTCAGTTAATGGTGTACACCGAGAATTTATTTGCAAGCTGATTATCTACGCCCGGGAGAATGATGAAGCTAGCAGGCCAATCAACATCTCCGCCAGAAGATTCTCGTACGAGGTTGCAATTCAGGAGGTTGCCCGACTTGCTCTTCGCCGTGTCTGCCGCGACTACGCCGACGAGCTTCACGACTCCGTGTTCCGACTTCACCCAGACGTTCAAGCGTGCCGAAGCCGACGGATCGTGGAGGACGAGTGTGCTACTGCAACTCACCTTGCGGAGTTCACCCTTGCCCAGGAGGAGCATATGAGAGAGACTACTCAGGAGCTGGAGACTGTGTACGAGGCACTCAGAGTGGCAGAGTAGGAGCTTGAGGTGACCCGTGCTTCAGCCATCGGGATGATCACCGAGCTGGGAGATGCCCTAGAGGCGGTCGAGGACGAGTTGGAGCGTGTGACCCGAGGAGCTCAGGAGCCAGCCGAGGAGGAGTCAGAGGAGGATCCCGAGGAGCGAGAGTGGGAGCCCGAGGAGGATCAGTCTTAGAGTTGTGTTGAGACTCGAGTGTGGAGTCGCGTCTTTAAGTTAGTCTTTTACTTCTTTAGTGACGTTAAGGTTTCGTGTTTAGTTTGCTTCTTTGTAATGCTAAGTGTGCAGTATGTGTTGCAAAGCTTGTAGGCTTAAATAAGCAGCCATACCAAGAATAAATAAAGAATTATTTCAGTTGGGTATAACCTATCTCCCCGCTTTAGAAATTCTTACTTCTTATCTATATGCTACATCTACCTTTCCTAACCCAAGAGGCAATCATCAGATGGTGAATACTCGAGGGAACAATAGTGCTTCAGGAAGTGGACTGCGCTAGAATGACAACCCCAATGACGGAGGCAGCCCTCAACCACCGCCAGTGGACATGCAGAATCTGGGAGCATTTCTTGCCGCGCAGACTCAACTAATACAGACTATGATGTAGCAGATGCAGCAGATGACCAATGTAGCAGCAACCAACAACAACCATGCAGCTCAGAACAACAATGGTGGACCTCGACCTTACTCTAAGCTGTCAGATTTCATGAGGACTCGGCCACCAACTTTTTCAGGAAATGTGAACCCTTTGGAAGCCGATGACTGGCTTAGGACTATTGAGAAGAAGCTGCACATCGCGCAATGTGAAGGCAATGAGAAGGTGCTCTACGCCTCTCATCAACTGGAAGGAACCGCCGCAGAATGGTGGGAGAATTACTGTGCCGCACATGGAGCCCCGCAAGAGATCACACAGGATGAGTTTACTATCGCTTCCGCCAGCATCATGTTTGGAGGGAATGATGGATCTTAAGAAGGAAGAGTTCGTGGCTCAAACAAGGAGGCCAACCAAGTGGCCGAGTATCTGAATAAATTTACCCAGTTAGCTCGCTATGCCCCTGAAGACGTAGCGACATATAAAGCTAGGCAGTCTCGTTTCATAAAGGGACTAAATTCAAGACTGCAGGTGGGACTAATCACCCACAATTTTCCAGATTTTCAGGAGCTAGTTAATAAGGCTTTGATCCTAGAGGATAAGCGCAAAGAGTCGGGTGAAAACCGTAAGCGCTTGATGACTAATCGGTGGACGCCCAAACCATCTACGCTTGAGAATGTCACCACAAAGAATTTGCTAGATTCCAACCGCCACCGTGAATAAGACATCAACCCCGCACTCGCCCCGCCAATCGTAACTTTCGGACACCAAAGACAGGTAACAATGCGCCAGAGGAGTCAAGTCGATCTGCAGTGAAAAGATGCTATACATGCAATGAGCCAGGCACTTTTCTAATAGGTGTCCACGAAGGGAGGCATCACGCCGGTTCGTTTCAACTTGGGAACAACACCGCCAAGGCACCACCTCAGAGGAAATCGTGCGCCAGTCAAGCCGAGCAACACCGCAATCAACAAAGGCGCGGAGGATCAACCACATCACCGCAGATGGAGCTCAAGAGGCTACTGAGACGTCGTCGGGTAAGTTTCGTTAACTCGAGACCGCTACGCTTTGTTTGATTCGAGCTTCGATTCGCTTGTTTCTCAAAGTTTTGCAACCAAGAATGGATTTAAAGTGGTGAATCTTAAGTGTGTGCTCTTAGTCCAAGCCCCAGGATCTGAGCTTAGATCTAGCCTTGGGTGTTTGGGAGCTAAGTTGCTTATGGATGGGATAGAGTTTCTAGCAAATCTTATCTTGATAGATGCGCAATCCCTAGACGTCATCCTTGGAATGGATTGGCTGTCTAAGCATAAGGCTGTTTTGGATTGTGGTCGAAGGATTGTAACATTGGATGGCCCTAATGGCAAGAAGGTAGAATTTCAAGCGACCGCAGTTCGTGATGGGAAGTTAGTGGTCAACAGCGTGAAAGCCATCAGTATGAAAGATGTGCCAGTAGTCAGAGAATACCCGGACGTGTTTCCAGAAGATTTACCAGGACTGCCGCCAGACCGCGATATTGAGTTTGTTATCGAGTTAGCACCAGGGACAGCACCAATATCAAAGAGACCATATCGGATGCCTACCGACGAGTTAGTGGAAATGAAAAAGCAGATTGAGGAACTACAAGAGAAAGGTTTCATTAGACCAAGTTCATCACCGTGGGGAGCACCAGTGTTGTTTGTTCGTAAGAAGGATGGAAGCCTTAGGATGTGCATTGATTATCGTGCACTTAATGAAGTAACGATCAAGAATAAGTATCCGTTGCCCAGGATCGACGACTTATTTGATCAGTTAAGAGGAGCTAGAGTTTTCTCCAAAATAGATCTTCGCTCAGATACCATCGATTGAAGATCCGAGCGAGGATGTGCCTAAGACTGCGTTTTTACGCGATATGGACATTATGAGTTCACAGTCATGTCATTTGGATTGACAAATGCCCCGGCATATTTCATGAACATGATGAATAAGGTTTTCATGGAATATTTGAATAAGTTTGTTGTAGTCTTCATAGACGATATCTTGGTTTACTCGAAGACTGAGGAAGAGCATGCAGAACATCAGAGGATGGTTTTGGAGAGGCTACGAGAACATCAGCTGTATGCTAAGTTTAGCAAGTGTGAATTTTGGAAGGAAAAAGTCGAATTTCTTGGTCATGTAATGACTACTAAAGGAGTGGCAGTCGACCCAAGCAAAGTGGACGCAGTGTTGCATTGGGAGCAACCAAAGTCTGTTACTCAGATCCGTAGTTTTCTGGGTATGGCGGGATATTACCGTCGGTTCATAGAGGGATTCTCGACAATTGCTAAACCCCTTATAAGGTTGTTGAAGAAAGAAAAGAAGTTTGCATGGACGCCAGAGTGCGAGAAAAGTTTTATGGAATTAAAGAAGCGTTTAACAGCGCACTCGTATTAGTGTTGCGGATGTGCGTAATGGATTTGATATTTATTGCGATGCTTCAAAGCAAGGCTTAAAAGTGCGTGTTAATGCAAGAAGGTAAAGTCGTTGCTTATGCGTCGAGACAGTTAAGACTGCATGAAGTGAATTACCCAACACATGATTTGGAATTAGCTGCCGTAGTGCATGCTTTAAATATATGGCGTCATTATCTCATAGGAAATAGATGTGAGATATATACAGACCATAAGAGCCTGAAATACATATTCACTCAAGCAGATCTTAATATGAGATGAAGGTGGTGAAGCTAATTAAGGATTATAATGTGGAATTCATTATCATCCCGAAAAAGCCAACGTGGTAGCGGATGCTCGAAAGAAAGAGCCATAGCGCGAATACATTGACAATGGAAGAGCAACAGAGCTATGTAAGGAATTTTGTCGAGATTGGAAGTTGTTCCGCAGGGAATGGTAGCCGCTCTGGAAGTAAAGCCAACACTGGAGGATCAGATTAGAGAAGGCCAGAAAGATGACGATAAAATTTCTAAGATCAATGCTAAAAAGGAGGAGGACCTAGCCGTGGAATTCACTCTAGACGAGCAAGGAACCATGTTCTTCAAAGGCCGAATTTGTGTGCCGGATAAAAAGGAACTAAAACAGTTGATTCTTGAGGAAGCTCACGATTCTATGTACTCAATTCATCCAGGAAGTGCTAAGATGTACCAGGACTTGAAAGAGAGATTTTGGTGGCCCAATATGAAGCATGAAGTAGCGGAGCATGTTGCTTTATGCGACGTATGTCAGAGGGTAAAAGCCATGCATCAGAGACCAGCCGGTTTGTTGCGTAGCTGAAAATTCGGAATGGAAGTGGAGGAAATCGGAATGGATTTTATCACCGGTTTACCTAAGACTCAGAGAGGTTATGATTCGATTTGGGTTATTGTGGATCGTTTGACCAAGGTCGCTCATTTTATCCCGGTGAAGACCACATACTCAGGAGATCGTTTAGCTGAGTTGTACATGTCAAGGATTGTATGCTTGCATGGAGTGCCCAAGAAGATTGTGTCGGACAGAGGTACCCAATTCACCTCAAGATTTTGGAACAAGTTGCATGAAGCAATGGGGACCCGTCTGAATTTCAAGATAAAGATATATCGCATGCATGATGGTCGATGAAAGAGTAAATCAGATTCTAGAGGATATGTTGAGAGCTTGTGCTTTAGCCTATGCTACATCTTGGGATAAATGTTTGCCATATGCGGAATTCAGTTACAATAATAGTTACCAAGCTAGCTTGCAGATGTCGCCATTTGAGGCATTGTATGGACGTGCTTGTCGTACTCCGTTAAATTGGAATGAAACAGGAGAGCGTTGGTTTTTGGGCTAGAAATTCTCGAGGAAGCCGAAAATCAAGTTGCAATGATCAGAGAAAGGTTGAAGATAGCACAGTCAAGGCAAAAGAGCTACGCAGATAACCGATGCCGAGATTTGAGTTTTGAACCAGAGGATTATGTGTACCTTAGGGTTACCCCTCTTAAGGGTGTTAAAAGGTTTCATGTGAAAGGGAAGCTTGCACCAAGATATATTGGTCCATTCAAGATTCTGAGCCGTCGAGGAGAAGTAGCTTATCAGTTAGAGTTGCCTCAGTCTTTGGCAGGAGTGCATGATGTATTTCATGTGTCGCAGCTCAAGAAATGTCTCAGAGTGCCAACGGAGCAAACCCCGTTAGATGCAATAGAGCTGCAAGAAGATTTGACTTACAAAGAGCAGCCAGTTAGAATTTTGGATGTTATGGAGCGCAAGACTAGAAGCAAGTCTATCCGCTTTTGCAGAGTTCAGTGGAGCAATCATTCTGAAAGTGAAGCAACATGGGAGCGCGAAGAAGATTTGAAGTCGGAATTTCAAAACCTATTCTCTAGTTAGCCCTGAATCTCGGGGTCGAGATTCTGTGAAGGGGGGAGGTTTGTAACATCCCAAAAATTTGCCAAATATTATTTTATTGCTTAAATGTGCATTTATGATTTTCTGGAATTTATTTGGATTTTTCCGGATTTATTTGAATTAATTTTCAATTAAGAATATTGACCTTTTGTTCAAATCTATTTAAATTTGTGCAAAGTTAAAATAAAGTTTTGTCAAAAATATTTTATTTGAGTCCGGAATGTCTCAATGTATTTTTGAGATTTTTCTTGGATTTTTTCTATTAGTTTTATCACTTAAAATAAATAAAATGAATTTCTGCAATTGTTTTAATTAATAAAACCCGGAATTTCGCTAGGAATAGTAATGGGCCAAGCCCAGTACTGTGCCTGCGTCGGTCCACTTCTGGAAGCAATCGCCGCAGCCGTAGGATCTCGATCGAAGGGTTGAAGGCGCGCCGAAACCCTAATGAATCTTGGGCGTCCGTTTCGTGTACGCCTCGGATTCCTCCGGGTCGAGCGCTTGGTGGCCGTCCGTTGCGACACATGGAGGGCCGGATTGCATCATCTCCGTCGTGTTCGACCGAGACTTCTCCGCCGCGCCGTCTCCGCGTTCGTAAATGACTCCGCCTTGAGCACCCCTTCCGATGCCCTATAAAGCCGTGATGCGTCGCCCGAGGTTCTTCGTCAGCAGCCGTGCACTTTTGTCAGACTCGTTTGGCGAGGAACGTCGGGGTGAGCGCAGAAAAGCTCGCCGGAGTGGTGGTTCGGACCGTGGGGGTTTTTCGCTCGGTTTCGTCGCCGCCGTTGGGCCTTCACCGTCACCGGTGCCATCTTCGAGCTTGCCGCAACGAGCCGCGTTGAACCGGCAACTTTTCGTCGCCAGTAGCTCACTGGAGCACCGCGTAGCGCGTCGTCTTCTTCGTCACCGGTAAGAACCCGCCGTCGCGTCTCCATCGCCAGATCCAGAAGTTCGGGGCCGTCAGATCTAAACTTGACGGTTGATGCGCTGCCACGTAGCGAGCGATCACGACCGTCCGACGGTCTTTCGCGGATCGATCAAGCCGCGCGCTTGGCTACCAATTTGCGACGCGTGTCGAACGCATCGTATCGATGCGCCGTGGATCGGTCTCGCCGTGGTCCAAAGATCGCGCGTGGACCGGTCCATACCCCGAGACGCGTGGCAACATCTCGATTGGTTTGGGCGGGGCTGATGTCAAGATGACGTCATGCTTGCGCAATAAATCTGTTTTCAATTTAAAAATAAATCATTAATTCGATTTTCGGTTTTGCAATTTTGAGATTTATTTCAAACTTCAAAAGGCTATATCTTTTGCATCGTAACTTGATTTGAGTGATTCAAATTTCTAAAATTTGTAAAATTGAGATATATTTAATGGTAAATTTTATTTGATTTTTGGAGTTCATTTTCTCTGTTTTGGTATTTATTTGCTTTTCTCCTTGATGACGCGTAGACGTTGAATTGTGCGACGCCTGGAGGAAGATCCAAAGAACTCAAGAGCAAGTTCTAGAACCAGATCAGGACCTATTCCAAGGCAAGTTGTGCTTTGATCATGTTGAACCCATGTTTATAAAATTGCTATATTTGTTTTACCATATTGCATATATTTCAAGTATACAATTGTTTCAAATTAGATTGGGTTTAGCTAATATACTAGATTGATCTATACCCTACCTTGTCATTGTATGCCATGATACATTATCACCCTAGATTGGTTCAATATAGTTGGTTAGTAAATATAATCAACATGGGATTGTTAGATCGTATTAGTTGCTTAGCCATGCCACGTCATCACATGTGTTGGAATCATTAATAATTAATCTTGATTAATGGGATATGGAACAATGTTATGAACTTGTGTGTCATGTGGGATCACACAACGAGATTGAGTTGTTGTGGCGAGTCATGTCACGCAACGATGTTGAATTGTTGATAGCACGTGGTGCTTGGTAATCAACTGGGTGATAATCATTTAGATTGGGGCAAGTGACAAGGGGCGAGGATGCCAAGGTGGGCCCGATGGGCAGAGGGTATGTGGATGTCTTGTCTTGATCACTCTAAGGACTTAACCTTAGAAGCCTTTGACCTGAGTCAATCATGCAACCACATGTCTGGTATGGGCCAGCCTAGCTGAGTAATTTGCAATATCTTGATTTTGGTACTATCGTGGTCGGTGTGAGTTCCCGAGTTATGGAGTAATTCACATGGCGCAAGAGGGGGGCCCTGGATGTGGTAACCAGTCCCACCAGTGTTGAAACCTTAGCGGGTGGTACCGGGTTAAGCCAGCGCATTGTAAATGCTTTGTTATAATCACTCGCTTTGGAGGTGTTTGGTTGTATCACGTGGGTAAAGTGCATAACCTCTGCAGAGTGTGAAACTATTCGGATAGCCGTGCTCGCGGTATTGAGCAATGCTCGGGAATTACAGTTGAGGGTTAGCTTAATTAAATGGACAATTTGGTTGGGATGGCGGAATGCCATGTGGAAGATAGAATTTGACTTAGGATTGGAAACTTGGTTTACTTGAGAAATACTGAATCTATTTATTATTGCTATTTGTTTTACAAGTCTTTACAATCTAAATATTATATTTGTTCATAAATGCTGCTTATTGCAAAATAGCCATGATAGCCTATCCATTGGAATAAGCCTTGCATATAGATACATAGAATTGCATTCTGTGCACGACTTGTTGAGTGCTTAAGTACTCACCCTTGCCAAACAACAATAATCAACAGTTGAAGAATCTACACCTGTGTTGGAAGAGGAAGTCCAGGAAGACACGAGTCATTAGGGTCCGAGCCTTGTCGGTTGCCTGTGGTGAACTGATGAGCTATCTACGTTTTCTACTTTTCGCTGCTTAATTATTAGCTTATATTTCCAGTATTGCTCTGCGTGGCTTAATAATGTAAGTCGGTCATAAGATCATACATTTAGCTATATAAATAAATGAACTATTATTCTATTATCGTTGAGTATGATGTGATATGTACCGATGTTGAGCTGTGTGCACTAGCGTTGATCCTGGGACTAGTGCGGTAAACACAGTGGGTTCGAATCAGTGGATTCGGGTCCTTACAATAACCCCACGAGCAAGTCCAAGATTGAGTTCTTGAGTTTTGCTCAAATTTAGTGTGTTCTTCCTTCAAAGTGAAAAAGGTTAGAACTTTGATGTCAATCCTTGCGATTGAAGGTTGGAATAAGTTCCTGACATCCTTAGAAATACATCTACCAAGTTTCGTGAGTTTTTGTCCAGTCGATCATAAGATTCATCAAAATTTTCTTGATGTACGACTCCATCGACACTTCCAAAACGAAAATTTGAACAACACACTGGTGAGAGTCTTGACGAGTGCTTTGGTCATTTTACAAAGATTTTGAGTGACCTCCGAGTAGTCGGTTGCATATACCCTGACTCAGATAATGCTCGATATTTCTTGATCGCGCTCGATCTTCAAGTTTGGGAGATGAATGTGACCACCATCAAGGACACTACCGACTTATCAACTCTGACTCTTGACGAGCTTTATTCTCGACTCAAGACTCATGAGATTGACATCGTCTCTCGCAAGACGAAATCTCAGTCGAAAGCCTTGGTCACCGATCCCACTGGATCCACTTCTGATTCTTCTGCTGGTTTTTCCCTCTCCTCCCTTTGCGAGCTAAGCGATGAACAATTGGAAAAATTTCAAGAAAATAAGCATGCTCTTTTAGCACGCAAATTCTCTCATGCATACAAGAGGGTGAGAAAGAGGAAGAGAGGTGGCATGATCACCTGCTTCGAGTGTGGTGACCCCAACCACATTCGAGCAAATAGCCCCAAGCTGGAGAAGGGCAAGAACGACTCCGGTGGTTCGGCAAAGAACGACTACACCGACAAGAACCGCAACAAGAAGCCTTCAGTTCGCGAGCCGACGCTTGAGAAGAAGTACCGCAACTTCTCGAAGAACAAGAAGCTCTTCCACCGCGTTCTCGCAACCCTCGACAACATCAACTTCTTCGACATGGAGACCTGGAGTGACGAAGGCGAGGATGATCCACAAGAGAAGAAAGGCGACGATAACTTCACCAGCATGTACTTCATGGCAGACGCCAACGACATCAGTGTCTCCGAGCTCTACAGCGACTCGGACGAGATACCCTCCTATGACTAGCTCAATGAAGCTTTTTGTAAATTAGGAAAATTTCATGCTAGAGCTAGAGTTAGGTGTTCGGCTTGAGAAGGAAGTAGGTACCTTGACTCGGGATTTAGCTTCTCTTAGATCTTCTCCCTCTCAAGTTTTGGACGACTTTCTTTGTGTGATACCCTGCTTGTGGAGCTAGAGAACCTAAGGACCATGCATGATAGCGTGCTTGCTGAACTTGATGGTCTTAGATTAAATAATGCTAGCAATGAACTGTTAATGCTATGTCTTTAGATTCTAGTTTTCTTCACACTCACTCTACTCTCTCATGTGAAAATTGTCCAAAATTACTTGCTGAGATTGATGCCATGAGCACTCACCTTAAGAAGCTCTCAACTAGAAATGATGAACTTGAAATGCATGCTTCTAAGGACTCAGTCAGCTCATGTGAGGGCTGTAGTCAACTAAAACTTGACAATGAATCTTTAAATATCAAGTGTGTTAAACTTAGTAAGGACTTACTAGATAAGTCACAAGAAAGTTGCTAGCGATGTGTTGAGATTGAGGGGGATTTAGATAAAATTCAAGTCGAACTTAGGAAGAAGCTAGAGGACCAGACCCTTAGAATTAGAGATGCTCCTTGTGTTTCATATGAGGCCCTCAAAGCTGAGGCAGCCTTGTCTTCCTGGTTCTTCTTCATCTTCTTTTCTCTGCTCTTCATGTGCCTCTTTCTTCCGGGAGTGTGAGTATCTCATGAGCACTCTCGAGAAGTTTGTAGAAGGCAAGAAGAAGCTCAATCTTATTCTAGACCAATCCATGATTAGCCGATTTAATCAAGGTCTAGGATTTGACTACTTAGAGCACGCTCGAGTGCATCCTCCCACTATTGTGCGTGGCTCCAAGAGTGGTGAGATCGTGGTAGCCCCCAGGGTAAGTACCACTGTGTTTAGATCTGCCGATGTTGTCCATGGGATCTCTGATCAGAAGGTTGCTCTTCCTGCTACTTCTGCCTCTAATAAGGCGAACATGCACATTCTGTTAGAAGGCTAGACATTTGACAGATTTTTACTTCAGGCAAGTCAAGATCACAAGGCGTGAGCGTGTTACTGCTCTTAGGGGTATTCAGGGTCATCCTCAGACTCTGAGTGATTCTAAGGCACATATTGCTACTAGACAAGTTAGAGAGTAGCCTGTTTTTAAGCAACGTCCAGGACTCGATTTTTAGGTTATTTAGTCGAGTTTTAGTCCTAGAGCTTCTCGTGGTCAGTCTATCCGTCGACCTCTTGATATTCCTCATTTTTCCCATCGAGGTAGATATTAGCGGCGTGAGGTGTTTTCTGGTAGGAGATTCAGGCAGCCTCACTGTAATGCTCCGGCCTTTGCACCACGACGGGCCAACCCAGTTTCGGCTCCTAGATTTTCTACTAACGTTGTTCCTAATCTTGTGAGAGTTGAGTGTCAAAGAGACACTAGAGTCCAGTCTTCTTCTTCTGTGGCTGGTACTTTGAGGCATCGTGTGATTCAGTATTGGGTTTCCAGGTCTTTACTTTATCCCAGTACTGAGTCATTTCTCTCTCTTGTGTCTTGATCAGGTTCGTCGGATAGGGAAGGGAGAGGTCATCTCTGTCGCCCAGGCAAAAATTTGCAGCTGTGTTCAAATCCTGTTGCACCGCCTTAACCCCTCTATAAAGACCACCGAGTCGACCCAGAGATTCCCCACACATCCCAGCACACCTCCCCGAAGCTCTCTCTACCCGAGCTCCTCCCAATTGCACCTCTCTCTACCGCCATTGCCGAAGGATTGCAGAAAAGGATCAAAGCTGATTGCAGCCACTCGGTGAGAAATTCTCAAAACCCTTGAGCTTAGAGCACCTCTGTGTATCACTGATCCTAGTGCGTGCCTTGGTTTCAACTGCTATCATCTGTAGCACTGTAACGACCCCCATTTTTACATAAATGCAAAATGGAAATCTAATGTGCATTCCGTACTAGTCCCATGATCAGTAGCTAGTACGCACATACACAACAATTGGAATCACAACTATACAACATATTATTAAGCGGAAGCTATTATACAAAGAAAATCTTACAACTCAGAGCATATAGCAGTGAAAGAAGCAAAGTCTTGTAGTGTGCCCATCCAAAACCCACAGGCAACTGACAAGGCATAATCCCTAGAAAGATTCGATGAAGAAAATCCCGCAACCTGCGACGAAAGGATTCCTCGAAGCTTCGCTAACTTATCCACCTAAAAATAACATATAAGCAAGGGTGAGTACTTTCGTACTCCGCAAGACTTTAGCAAAACCTATAGTATATGCAGGCCATTTCAAAGGAGGCTACTACAGTTAATTTGCTAAAGCAGAATTGATATTGTAAAATCAAGTTATTTGTAAACGGAATTTGAAAGAGCAAGTTGAATGATATAAAATAAGTAAAGCATAATTAATACTCACAACCCATTGTGAGTATCGAATAATCCAGAAATGGAATCCAACAATGTCGTCCCATTGACATAAAGCAACAACTGCTAAAACAAGTCCAGACCAAACCCATTTTAGAAAATAACAAAGACTCTAACATTGGAATGACTTCACCAAGTGTCCTTGACCGTGGACGCGGCTAATCGATTAGATCTTACACTCTGCTGAGGTGTACAACTTTACCCACAAGGAATGATCAACCTTTTTGCTAGATCAATTAACACACTTCCTTTGGTGTGTCGGCAAGGAGATCATACAGAGCCGTTACATTACTTAGATATGGCTTTGAACCAACCCGGGACGTTAACCCTCATCATAAAACAGAAACACACACACAAGACGTGGTTCCTTTCACGTGATACACAACACTCGTCTCTGTTTTATGGCGAGGCGTACACCGTTGCGCGGGTATGCATTTACCCACACCGAGGGTTAGAAAAGTTCGGTGTGGAAGCCCCTCACAAGCAGTCCTGACCGGAAAGCTCCTGCTATACTCCCGCCTTCCTTAGATGAAAAGCCACATCCAAATAACTTAATAGGCTAAGACTGTCCCACACCATGCCTCGTGGTTGTACGAGATTCTTGGATCTATAGCGTCCCATTGCTCGGTCCTTAATCCGACACGGGCGATACTCCACCCTACACTACGTGCAAATCCCTCTCCACAACCGGCTATTGCCAATAATCGCCCGCATCAAAATCATAGTTTTATTTTGGGTTTTGAATCAAAATACCCATAACCAACAACTTCATTTCCAACATTTTTCATTTCTCAAGAAGCTAATTTTGATCTGATCATCAACCTCATTAGTTCTAAAAGCATGGCTAAGCATGGATAAAAAGTAATCGCATATACCCATGATAACATTAAATAATGTCTATGCTTAATCTATGGTTACCAAGGTTCACATATTGTCGGGACCCGGATTTGCAAATCCGAAACCCTCTGTGTATACTGCACTAGTCCAGGATCACGCTAGTGCACACAGTGAAAATATAGATGAAATATCATTCTATACAAAGAATTAACTAAGAAGAAGCAAATTATTATTGAATAAAGCAAACGACCTTATGGTCAAAGTTTACATCATTATGCCTTAAGGCTTAAGAAACAAATACTATTGCAGCGGAAAAGATAACTTGAGCCATTCGACATGCCACAGGCAATCGTCTGGGGAACGCCTTCCTAATCCACGTAGTCTTCATAGAATTCCTCCTCATGACATTCATTATCTCCTTCAAAGAATCGATCAACAAGGGCATAAAGCCGTGAGTACAAAGGTACTCAAAGAAGTCGTAGGGAATTGATGCAATATATTCATGCACGGCTTGACAAGGATGGCTATATGTTTCATTTGCGTAAAGCAAGAATTTGAATTGAAATACAATAAATAGATTGAAAGCATATTTATGAAAAGATAAATAAATGATTGATAGATCAATGATAGACAACAAAACAACGTGAACTCCCGCTCACAACCCAAAATTCCACATTTCACATTTTATGAAACACTCTATACCCGTGTGAAATTCCTGTGCTTTGTCCATGACCATGACGCGCTATTCGAATAGTTTTACACTCTGCAGAGGTTGTACAACTTTACCCACAAGACATGAACATCTCTTTGTGCAAACGTTAATAACACACTTCCTTTGGTGTGTCGCAGAGATATCATAACAAAGCCTTTACAATGCCTTTGTCTAAACTCTCAGACGCTCGCTAAGGTTTCGCCATTAGGGCCCCTCTTGCGCCTTGCTAATCTACCCGTCCATCCGGAACCCACACCACCAACCGGCAAAGACTCAAGGCTAGACATTGCAAATTAATCGCCTAAGTCTGTCCCATTCGGACATGTGGTAGTACAGTTAGGCCCAGTTCAATGGCGCACAAGATTAAGTCCTTAAATTGTCTCAGCAAGACATCCACATCCCAATGTGCTAGAAAGCACCCCTTTATCGCACGATCACTTGCGAGGGAAAACAATTCGCTCAACCAAGACAAATGGCAAACCCACCATGGTACAACAAATTTTACAACGGTGGCTACCGCCACGATTCAATATCTCATTAAGTCAAGATTAACATTATTCAACCTGTGATATGAATCCCAACGCATATATAAGCATGTCTAAGCATAACTACGATAACCCAATGTTGGTGTAATAATTATGTCCAACTAATAATGTCCCAACCTAGGTCTAACAATGGATACATGGCATACAACTAATCAAGGTGGCATAATGTCAACTAGGTATACATCTACTCCCATTAAATAAGCATTGATACACAAAATAGCATGCAATTGTAATAAAGTAAATTACTTTTGCAAACATAGGATCAATATGATCAAAGGATTACGACTTGCCTTGCTGATCTAGTGCTGAATCTTGGTCTTCGAAGTCTTCGTTTGCTCCCTCGGAATTAGCATCTACCGGAAAAGAAAGCAACGAAACCAAATAAATACAAAACAGAGACTCAAACAAGCTCAAAACTGAAAATAAATGGCTCTGGAAGATAGATCTTGATTTTAGAAAAATTTAGAAACATGAATCGCCTCAATCGGAGTTCGTATGAGCGAGAACGGGCCTCCGAAAGATTAAATTCAGAGAAAATACAGAAAATCAGAATTTCTGGATTTATTTTTATACGGAAAAAGGATTTATTGCGCAATCGCTGACGTCATCGGTTCACGGTGAACTGGGTTCACGGCATGGCGGTTGTCCACCGTGCACCCGGCTCACGGCCGACGTCAGCGCTGACGCCACAGGCTGACATGGGAGGCCACGTGTCGCGAAACCATCGATTGGATTGGATCGGACGGCGGGGACGCAAGGGCTCGGCCGACGGAGACGTGGCCGCATCTGGAGCGCACGCAGGCGATCGGACGGCCGCCAAGAAGCGAAGGGGAACGACGACGAGCGACGGCGCAGGCTTACCGGCAACGGGGAAGACGACCCGGCGTTCGGCGAAGGATGACCGGATTGGGCGCGAGACCTGGCGGATCTGAAAGAGGACGACGCAGGCAACGCGATGGTGCAACCGGTGACGATGGAGACGCAACGGCGATGGAGATACGAGCGGCGGAAGTCTTCGGCAAGGCGGCGAACTCCGGCGAGGGCGCACGAGCGAAGGGCGAGATCTCGGGCGGATAGAAAGGCGGCAGCAGCTGCGGGGCGAAACGGGGAACCTCGGGAGGTACGCGGCGGCTTAAATAGAGGGCTCGGGAGGCGTGCCCGACCCAGATTCCGAGACGGCGGCGTGCGGCGCGCGGACTCCTGCGGCGGCTAGGGTTAGGATTCGGGACGGCGGCGGCGGGGCGACATGGAGGCTTCTTGGCCGCACACGTGGCGCAGATCCAACGGCGGTGGCACGCGGGCTGGCTGGGCCGCAGGGTGGAGCGGGTCGGAAAAAACGGAGCAGGTTGGGGAACGGGCCGGAGGGGAAAGATTCGGCCCGAAAGAGTTTTTGGAATTTAAAAACATTTTCCAATTTAAGAAATTGCCAGAATTTAAAATAAAATCAAATAAATTCAAATAAATTCAGAAAAATCCCCAAAAATACAAAAAAAATCCTTGGAGCACAAGAAACCCAACTAAATTCTTTAGTTTGATGAATAGTTTAGTCAATTTAAATCCTTTCATTAATAGGAAAATCAAATTAAGCTTGGATTAATTCAAGAAAAGTGCAAATGGTTTATTTTTGAATTCAACCATTCCAAAACTCAAATTTTTGAGATGTTACACATATCCATACTTATCAAGGAAGTTTCATGAGACAACAGGTATAACTACCAGTACCACAAAATAGCGAATTTACAGAAAGTAGACGCATGCATGAAACATTTTAATAAACACAATGCAAATTAAATTCTGGGATCAAGATGGTCAAAAGAGGGTGCTTGCCTTGCTTAATCATTGCTTACAGTGAAGACGAGGTCGTAATAGATGAAGTCGACGATGGAAACGGCGACATCGGGTTCTACACGTCATTCAACGGAAATAAAGCAAATAACAAGCTTTAATAAGGGCAAAAAGAAAACAGACAGCAAACCAAATAAAGATTCACTGTAGAAAACAAGAATATTTTAGGGTTTAAGTTGTATGATTCCATATCTTGAGTTCAAGATAATTAAGCATTCTTATAGTTAATGGCTTTTATTATGAACAAAGCAGGGTTTCTTTTATAGATTATCTTTTCTAGAATTATGAATTCAAGAGGCTAAAACTATGATTTCTTACATTTATAACTTCGAATTATAGATGCTAAAATTATTTAGATTAATAGAATTAAGACATTAGTTAAAGGATTATGCAAATAGCATTTAAATTCCTAATTGACTTTGCATAAGAAGAAGTCTTGAATATGTTTGATCTGTTAAGCTAGGTTACTGGATTTATTTATGGTTTTCAAGAAGGTTCTGGTGATACAAATATGTATTAATTACAGATTTCTTCATTATTACAAAGTTTGCTTATTCATATTATGAGGTTCATGAATCATAATACTTAGTGTTATTTGGCTAAAAGGATTTATATGCAGAACCTGATGAAATATGGTTATTTCTTCGCAATAAGATAGCATGTATTTTGGAGAGTAATCCTATGCAGATTTCATAATTCTTTTCGTTTGAATAAGTTATTTTATATGCTGTTGAAAAGGTATAAACGACTACAAACATAACATCGCAACAAACCGGTTTTCATTTTAAGTTTGCAACTGCACCTTATAGGATTAGTTATCCATTTTTCAGGCACAAACAAGGGATGACCCTAGAATTGTTTTAAAACTAATTCCGCGATATTTGGCTTCTATTCGATACGTTTTTTCATATAAGTGATCATAAGGGCCTAATATGTACTTAGCCTAAATTTGTATAAATATGAAGTACTTTTGAAAAACTAGGAAGTATATTATTTTTCAAGATTCTAGGATTTAATCTTGTCAAATTTGAAGTTCATTTGTGAAAGTTATAACTATTCAAATTATACAAGTATTGGAAATTCAATTATTTGGTTAAGTGTTATTTATAACTTTGTTATAATTATTCTTGTTGAATCATTTAGTTTGATCACATTAGATATTTAGAACCCAATTTCTTTTCATGACTTTGCTTTTCATTAATTATGCATGTACCCACTCTTTTCTACAGATACAAGGCTTATGTCTTGATGCAAACTACACTCGTGTATATATGACATTTCATTAAAAAAATTTAACAGTGACAAATTACTCATCATTATACCAATTCATATCTTGGTACACCTATTAGATACTTTTCATATGCATATATTTATTGCTATGGATTATTATATGCACTTATACATATATTCACCTTTTCCATTAAATCATTTATCATTCATAAAGCAAGTCTAAATCAAGTTCATACCTTTAATTATTTCAGCATTTTTAAAGTAGCCTACTGACATCTAAGTGTTTATAAATCAATTTTTATTTATTTTAGAATTTCCTTTATACAATTATTCATTTTTGATCATTTATTCTATTGAGAATAACCTTTAATGGGAAATGATTTAAACAAAGGTAAAATATAAATATTTTTATATATTTGAGTTCCTGGATGTATAAAGATTCTAATAAAATTGTTTTCATTAATTTCAGAGTTTGTCTACAACATTTTAATATGTAGCATATATTGAGCCCTTTTGTTTGAATTTGAATTTCAAATGAACCCAGTACTGTTTTTCAAAATGTTTTTGCATATTATGGAAGAACTTGATTTTAGATGATTTTAGAATCTTGTTTCATTTTATTTGGACATATAATGTAAAAGTTATACATACTTTTGTGCTCTCGGGTAATCAAATTCTAAAGAAAATGAGGAATACGTTTTCACTCAATAGAAAGCGTCTTTTACCGGTTTGAACTGGAAGAGCTCACTCGTTGACAAGTCGGGCCCGCCGCGCAGTGAGCCGAAGTAGAGAAGGCGCTAGGGCTCGTCGGCAACTGCGCTTCGGTGAAGATCCGGCGAGGGGGAGGGCAGCTAGAGCATGAGCTCGGCAAGTCGCACAAGATGGTGCGGTTCTTCACCTCCGGTGATGGCCGGAGTGCCCTGCCACCGTGAGGGGGCGGCGGCAATGGTGGAGGTTCGCCGGAGAAGAAGAAGCAGTGAGTTTCAGCTCGAATGGTAACGGGGTGATCAACAGGGAACAAAGGAGGTTCCAATTTACCGATCAATCGCAGCAGAGACGGTATGTGGAAGTGCGCCACCGATGGCCGGCCGTGGAGAAGAAGGCACGCGCGGCGGGGGTGATTCGACTAACCAGAGTTGTGATTGACAAGCGAGGTGTGTCCAAGGTGTCCCAACGGAGCTTCAAGCCAGAGGAAGATGAAAATGGTTTATCAATTGGGGCGAATTGCTTTCTCCCCTCTTCGGGTTTCTGCGGAAATGGCGCAGAGAGAAACTTCGGTTGGGTTGCTCGGTTCAGCGAATGGCTAAAAGGGATGGGAGAGGCTTCAAGCGACGCAGTTGAGGAAAGACTTAGCTTAGGGGGTCGGTCTCTCCAGGGTTGCTCGCACGCGCGACTTGCGGCTCGGTCTGCGCGGACTCGGTGATGGTGCAAACGTTAGCCGGTGCAGGGCGAGCTCGACCTGGCGCGAGGCGACAAGAAGTGACCAGCGGTATGGCGCGGGAGAAGGAAAGGACGAGTCGTGGCTGAAATCGAGCGGAGGCCGGTGCTACTGATACGACAACTCGGCGAGGAAGGATCGGGAGGGCTCGATCGGCAGAGAGGAGAAGAGGGAAGGAAGGGAGGAGCGACTGCCAAGTGGGGGTCGGGACCACCGAGCAGTGGCTGAGGGTTTCTCCAGTGAGCGGAGTCACTGCAGCTTGGGCCCACACGGCAGGGACAGAGGACGAAATGAAGAGATAAGGTTGGCAGGACAGATCGGACTTTGCATTGATTTGTATATCAAATCAAGTTGAAAATTTTTGAAACTGTTTGAATGAGATCTACGGGAAGTGGTTAATCATATTTACAAATTTGAGAGCAAAATACTTTGTGGTTAATTAATAAAAATTCTGACACTGTGCATTACCCAAAATTTCCATTTTGGATTTTGATTTAATTAAATGTGCAAATGGTATTAATTATTTTTAAAACTTTTTATAAGATTTCTATTTAATATATTTATTCTCCCATAAAAATTTCAAGTTAAAATATTGTGTATTTATTTTATAATAATTCTAACATTCTATTTTGCAGATTTTCCAAACCTCTGTTTATGAATTTTAGAAGGTCTAAATGACATGATAATTTCCTGAAATTTTTACTAGAAGTATATTCTGCTCTGAGGGTCTAATGGTAATTTTTATGGCTCTAGATAAGGTCCTAATATTTTACATTAATTCTAACTTGCACTGTTTCTAGTCAAAAGTGTGGTCATTTAATTCATTTATTCATATTCCTGTACATAAAAAATATTATTTCTTGGCTGAATTCATCCACTGCATGCTTAGAGTTACCATGGTAAATTTTTCTAACTTTTACTTTTACCATTTAACCTTTTTACCATTTTCCATTTACTAATTCTATTTGTTGGATTTCCATACAATACAAAAATCTAAGAAAATTCAAATAAGAACCAATAAAGCCAATAGAACTCATAAATAAATATTTTCAAATTTAAAATATTTATTTTTATATTACTTTATTTTTCGGGATGTTACAAGCACCACCGCGCCATTTCTCACCTTACCCAACTCTAGCCACCAGTTGTAGCCCACTCCGGTCGTTCAACACCACATACAAAAGGTTAAATGGGCTCCCATGGATTCTCTGATGCTCGCGCGACCATTTCCCGAGTATCTTCCATCTTCTTCAACCTCCTCAGCCGATAGGCCATTATCACCATCGCCCAGCTACGGTGGCAGCCTAGCTCCGGTCGCCATCTATCTCCTCCAAGGTTAGGCCTAGCTACACCGGTACCTCCTCTAGCAATCCCCATCGCCGGTTGACCGCCTTCGGCCTCGCCTCACTGCCAGCAAGCTGCCCTAGCCCTCCTCTGCCTTTGGCTCACTGACTGGTGGGGTCAATTCGTCAGCCGGCGCAAAGGCATAGAGGCCATTCAAATAGCAAAATGCGCTTTCCTATTTGGAAAACGGATTTTATCAATTTCTATTGAAACCACTATAACTTTTGTATCTTTGGTCCAATCCTAGTGACATAAATTTATAAATTCATCTAAAATCCTAATATTTCATAATATATAAAAATATTTAATTTATGATCCCTGTGCAAAAATTCTTGAATTAAAATTTAAATAAACACAATATGGCCACTATTAGAAGTATGTAAACCCTAGCTCCTAAAAATATTAAATAAATTTCTAAAAAAATTCTGAGACCATAAGTAGCTCATTTCTACAAAAATATTTAGATTTTAGTTTAGTTTGTACAGAATTCATAAAAAGGTTTCTAATGCATGCAAGATACAAATACGAGTAACTATTATAAATAAGCTCTAAAAATTATGAAATAAATTCCTAAAAGCTTCTGGAAGCATGATCAACTCATATCTGCAAAAATATTTAACATTTGATGCAGTTTGAATTAAGTTCATAATATATTTTATTTTCTATATACATAAAAACTAAAACATTAATAACTTTCATAAATAAAAACAAAAATATACAAAATCAGTTTCAAGACACTTCTAAGGTCAAAAACAGCTAATAATACAAAAAATAATTACATATACATGTATTTTGCATCCTCAAACCTAAAAAGAAATCCAATCACTATTTATATAAAATTTAGAAAACATAACAGAGGAAAACAAATTTATATAATAAGAAACCAGCCCTAGAAGCTTTTTTATCACCAAAAACTTTTAATTTAGTCCATATTTAAATTTGATACTATTTGATTTCTTTTTGCCTCTATTGTTATTGCTTCTTATTGTTGTTATACGATATACACGTGTAGACCAAGACATACTCGAGTCATCTACTATTGACATCGACCTCGAGACAGTTCTTGAATCAACAGAGCAAGGCAAGCACCCCTTTTGATCATGTTGATTCTATTATTTAAATAATTTTATGTTGTTTTTGTCAAAACTATTATGCATGTGCGTATTTTCTCTAAATTTTGCTATATTGTGCACTACTACAAAAAAACCTCTTTCTTGTCGGCTATCACTGCCGGTTCATAAGCTAGACTGGCACAAATGCTCGACCGAAGAAGAACCGGCAGTGATAGTGACTTATCACTGCCGGTTCTACGAAAACCCGGTAGTGATACTGTCACTACCGGTTCTATCACTACCGGTTCTTAAGAAGAACCGCAGTGATATTATCTCTACCGGGTTTTTGTAGAACTAGCAGTGCCGATTCGGAATCCGCACCGGTAGTGATAATATTTTTGAAAAATCATAACTTTTTCATACGGAGTCGGATGGAGACAAAATCTATATGAAAATTGTAGCTCTCGATGAGATCTACAACTTTTTAGTTGATATATTTTTATTTGAAGTCATTTAGATGTCCAAATAATCGTTGAAACTTTCGAATATGAAGAGATAAAAGGAAAATATATCTTATAGTAGTTGAGATGTGTATGTTAGGTGAGATGGTAGGGGGGCCTTCGCGCGGAGCAGAGGTCTCAGGTTTGAATCCTAGCAGCTGCACGCGTGCGTATTTCAGTGAAAATCGCATGACTTGTGACTTGAAACGTGCGTGCGAATACAGGGCCCTCTAGGTGCAAATAATTTTTTTATTGTATCGAGTGTTTTTTTGGATTTTTGACTATCACTGCCAGTTCACATACAAACCGGCAGTGATAGTCGGACTATCACTACCAACTAATCACTGTCGGTTCCAATATCCGATAGTGATGCCAGTTTGGAATTGATAGTGATCACGTTTTTTGTAGTAGTTGTGGTACTGATAGCTATATCTTGATATCATGGAACTTCCTTAATAAATATGGATATGTGAACCTTGATAACCCTAGGATAGGACTAGACAATACATAATGTCAACATGGGTATATATGATTACTTAATGATCATGCTTAGCCATGCTTTAGAAACAGAAAGTTAAATAAAGAGACATGTTATTCTTTATAATTTACAAAGGTTGGATACGATAGTAAAAGATATTGATATTTTGGTAAAGATGGAAATAAAACTATAATTTGATGTGGGCGATTATTGGCAATAGCCGGATGTACATGGGACTTGCACGTAGATAGGGGAGATTATCACCCGGGTCAGATTAAGTACTGAACGTAGTATTGTATGATCCAAGGGATATCCATACAACCACAAGTGCTGGTATGGGACAGCCTTAACTATTAAGTTACTTTGATTTGGCTTTGCACATTGGAAGGCTGGAGTAGTGCGGGAAATCTGGGTAGGTTTGCTTGAAGGGGTGCCCTCACCGAGGTGTTGGGAATAGTGCCTACTGACACAACGATGTATGCCTTGCTATGGGAAGAAACGGTTATGGCAGGGATGGACTTTCTTGGTAACTGTATGAATGATATCTTGTCTTGGGTGTGTTGTTTCTGCCGCCATAGCAGGGGTTTGACATCACCGGACTGGTGCAAAGTTAGATTTATGTAATGTAACGGTTATGTTATGATCTCCTTGCTAACACACCAAAGGAAACGTGTTATTAGCCTATTGAAAGGGGTTGATCATTTCTTGTGGGTAAAACTGTACACCTTTGCAGAGTTTAAATCTTTTCAAAAAGTCGTGCCCGTTGTCATAGGAGACTTGGTGAACTGACACTAGTTAGAAGTTTTGATATTTCCAAAAAGAACTGAATCGAGAATATTTATTGGAAAGTTTCTATTTCAGATTTTATACCAGGGATCGGCTATGAGATGATGCGATACTTACAATCATGGAGGGTTGTGAGTTGTTATTCTATCTTGCTTGTTATTTTCATATCAGTCAAAATTTGCTTTTACAAAATTTCGTTTACAATCTACTACTTGTTAATTAATGTTCAAATTCTATTATATCTTTGCGATACACTACAAGTCTTGTTGAGTAGACAAGTACTCAACCTTGCTTTATTTGTTGGTTTAGGTGAAGATAGCGAATCTCCAGACGACGCATACTTTGACGCAGTTTACGGGAATTATATTGATGAGTTTTTCTAGGGTTTATGCCTTATTAGTTGCTAGTGATGTTATGGAGAAAGGCATACTACAAGACTTATGAATTTTCCGCTGATATATACTCTGTTGTGTAAGACTATATTGTATAATTAGCTTCCGCTTTAATATTATTATGTATGGATGTGCTACCAATGTTGTAAATGTGCATACTAGCTACTGATCATGGGACTAGTACTGTATGCACATAGATACTATACTTCTTAGTATTCTGTATCAAAAAGGAGGGTCGTCACATTTTGTTTCTAGAAAGTTCAGTTCCCTACCTTCAGAAGCTGAAAAAAGATTGCTCAAATGGTCATGGTCCCTCAAAGTTTCCTCAATGTGTCTTCTACAGCGTCCCTTTCAATTTGAACTTCACACGATAACATAAACTATATTGAAATAGTAAATATGGAAATAAAAAAGAACAAATTAGAATAAGGTCAAGGAGAGCATAATGGTGTACATTTCGTACTTTCCACCTCCCCGGCCACCATCTCCCCCCTCCTCCATCCTAGACTCAATTGATCCTCCCCCTCCTAGCTTTATGCCTCCGTCGTGGCCGCTCCACCATTGATCCTAGTAGCCTCACCAGTGACAGCATTGATCCTAGTAGGTGAGGTGACACAAAGGGGAATCGGCTGGGGATGGAGAGGAATGGGTGGCAAGGGAGGGAGAGGGAAATTAAGGGAGGGGAGCAGTTGCGGCGAGATAGAAGGGTGATGGAGGAGGTAGAGGGAGGAGGACGAGAGACGCATAGGGCGAGGAGAGCGGGAGGGACAAGGGGAACACGGACGACGAGTGTGTAACCATATGGCATATTAAGGAGGGGGAGTGCACTCGGAGTGGAACTGTCATTCATAGGGTAGAGTAAACTCATTTTATTATTTAAGAAGAAATGATGAGTACTGTGAACTCTCAAGAGACTATGATCACACAAGCTCATAATTAAGTGGACACCTCTGTGCAGATTTAATTAGCTTTGCATCCATATGCGTACGTATAGAGGTGGGCACTCGGGTCGGGCTCTTTTGGGCCAGCCCGAGGCACGGCGGGATGGCCCAGCCCAAAGCCCGGCATGGCACGCAACTGTAGCATGGGCCGTGCCAGGCCCAAGAACCAGGAACGATGGGCGGCATGACCCAGCACGACCGTTTGGGCTGGGTCCGTGCTGGCAAGGCACTTAGGTGGCACGTCGGCACGAACGGGCACGGAGGCACGGCGCACTATCGCGAAGGAGCGGCGTGGGGGGAGGGGGTTGTACCTGCGGTGGCCACGTCGAGCCCACGCCACCGTGTCCACACCGGTGAGGGGGAAGAGGACGCCCGTGCTACCGTGGCCTCGCCCGCCGAGGCCGTCTCCCGCCAGCCCACCGAGGCCGCGCCTCGCCGCCTAGACTCTTGCTCCCGTCGTCGTGTTACCATGGCTTGTCCCCACGCCCATGACGTGTCGCCGTGACCTCCGCTGTGGCCCGCGTCCTCCACCTCCTTTGTTGTGGCCGTGGTTAAAGAGAGGGGACCCGTGGCCTCGCGTGGTCGCGCTTAGGGGTGAAAACGGAAACGGAATTTCCGACCGTTCCGGAGAAAAACGGAAATGGAAGTCTTTTTTCGGAAACGGAAACGGAAAACATCGGTACGGAAACGGAAACGGAAAGTTTTTGTCGGAAACGGAAACGAAAACGGGAGAGCCATTTTTGTCGGAAACGAAAATGGAATCGGAAATTCCGTATAAGTGAAACCGAAAATTCCGTCGGAAACTTGGCCCACTTGGCCCAAAAAGGAGAATGGATAATTTACATTTATTTTCGAATTAAAATAATTTCAGAAATACAAATGGCTTTATAGAAAATATCAAATAGAGTTAAAAAATTCCGAAAAAATCTCAAAAATACTTTGGAACATTTTGAACCTAGAAAAATTATTTCTAGCATAATTTTGGCTTCATTTTTCATGAATAAATTAATTATATAAATCTAAAAATAGCAAAATGGCATTTATAAACTCCAGAAAATCCAGGATAAATCTCAGAAAATCATAAATGAACATTGAACAATAATATGCAAATTTTAGGGCGTTAAATCTTTATAGTTGGAGGAGAAAGAGGATGTCGATGATAATGATATGTAGCAGGACATGATGGTCTGATCTAGATGACAAATAGCGAGCCTTCAACTGACAAATTTGAGAAAAAGCTTTCTAGTGATAGCGGTGAAAATAACATTGTTCTTGTATTAGCCTTTGAGGTGAAATGAGTTACATTATTTTTGCGGTCATGTATACTGTGATCATGTACTACGTTCTTGTGGAATTTTCCACTTTCGTTTCCGTATCCGCTCCGTTCCGTTCCGTATCCGTTTCCGTCATTATTCGTTTTCGTATCCGTTTTCGGGGTTTTCGATTTCGTTTCCGTTACCGGTAAAAGATGTGGAAACGAAAACGGAACGACCATTTACCGACCGTTTCCGTTCCGTTTTCATCCCTAGTCGCGCTACCTTGCCGTGGCCTCGCCGTGTCTCCCTCGTCTTGCCGTGGCCGTGCCGTCAAGCCCACCGCCTCACCTCCCGTATGTGCCGCACCGCTGCGTCGAGCGCCGCACCCCTAGTGGAGGGAAGCAGCGGGGAGGGAGGCCGAGGGGCGGTGAGGAGGGAGGGGAGGCGCGGGGGGCTGGTCGTCCTCCTCCTCGGACATGGCGTGCGGAGCGGAGGGAGGTGGATGTTGCCGTGGCCAGGCAGAGGTGTGGCATGCTGGTGCGGGAGGCGAGGGGAGGAGGGAGGCGGTGGGGTCGCCAAGGAGGAGAGGAGGGAGGCAGCGGTGGGGAGGAGAGGAGATAGGAGGTAGACGGCTAGGCACACAAGAATGGGGGGAAGGCGAATAGGCGCACAGGAATCGGGCGTCGATTAGGGGGAAATGGGAAAAAATGGTGCTAGTTAGGGGAAAGGGGAAAGGAAGGGGGAAAGGAAAAAAAAGAGGGAAAAAAGGGAAAGAAAAAATGGGGGAAAGGGGAAAAACAGGTGGAAAAAAATGAGGAAAAGGAGAAAAGGGAGAACACAGAGGTATCATCTCCCTTGGGTTGCTGCCCTTCCGATTCTCTATGTCACACACTTGGATACAGGGACCCGCCTGACTATTTCGAAAGTAGATAAGTGTTGAAAGAGTGAAGTCTAGAGACAACGATAAATGTAAGAAAAAGGGATCTTCAAAGCTATTCGCCGTACTAAGTACTAAAGAAGTTTGCAAGCAAAAAACATGCGGAACACCTACATTTTCGACTCTCTATGTCACTCTCTCTGACTCATCTCCAACCATTGCTCACCCCCTCTGACTTTCTATGTCGCTCTCTCTGGCTCCATCCCACTCTCTCAGTCCTCCTCTCTCCCTCCCCTCGGTCAGCACCGCGCCTAGCTCTCTCCGCTCTTCTCGCTCGTCTCTCTCTCCTCGGGCGATGGCACTCCTCGCTTTCCACTCCTCTCACCACCTCGCTCGCTCATCACTAAGAGAGAGCGACGGGCGAGAGAGAGAGTGAGAGAGAGACAGGCGGGAGAGATTGAGAGAGACGGAAGAGAGAGAGGTAGAGCTGAGAGAGGAAGCAACGGACGAGAGAGTTGAGAGAGATTGAGAGAGACGGGCGAGAGAAGGAGAGAGAGCTGAGAGAGACGGGTGAGAGAGGGAGAGAGAGCTGAGAAAGACAGGCGAGAGGGAGCAGCTTCTTGCAGTATATAAGTCTTTGTACTAAAGAGCATCATGTACGCACGCAAGCACTGCAATGTCACTTTGTACATGTTTAAGATTGAATAAAATTTACTTCTTTTCCTCTAATATTTATGTATATTGCCTCACTACGTGCGTCTCTGGATCCTTTCCTCTCGTCGCAATAGTGTAATGGGCTGGGTCTGGACCGACACGACACGAATTAGACACGAAGCATAAATGGACCCTCGCCGAAGGTGAGCTGGACCGACACGACACGACGGGCCGTCATAGCCCGGTACGGTTCAGACATGAAACACGATGCACGACGTCCACCTCTACGTACGTACAGTTCCCGTTAGAGCTACATCGTTCCGATTCACGTTTTCAACAGTCAACAGTAAAAATAAATAAATGCGAAGTAAGGTCTGCATGCATTTTTTGTCACTGTGCCACCACTTCCTGTCGCTCGTACGATCAATGAAATTTTACATGAAATAATTTATTTTTATAGGAATTAGTGAAAACTTCCGTGTTGTACACAAAGCCTGAATATATATAGTTATATACTACTCCCGCCAGGGACATGAAGTAATCAATGAACATGTATCTCGTAGCAGAAACCTATATATGTCGTGCATGTATGGCGATGCTGCGCAACACCGAAGCATGGATGGATCGATGCGTGCGGCGCCATTGATGAACTTGCCGAAACCCCTCTGCGCGAGAATTTGCTAGAGGAAACCTCTGGTTCTTACTTCGTTTTCGTACGAACGCAAACACGGCACCTGCTTTTAATTATTTAACCAATTAATTCATTCATTGATCATTGAAGTTTTCTTCGCCTGGTTGGTAATCCATGGCCGTCATATGTTGCTCCATGTTCGGGCCTTGCAGGAACGGCGACGACGAACCACACGAAGCTGCATGCTGGCTGCTCGATATATAAACAGTGTAGGTACTTAATTTGCTGACGAGCTGCATGCTGGCTGCTCGATCGACAGCTCGAGCTTAATTGTACTTACCATGAATGAGGCTGGTTGTGAACTTGTGATCATGCACACTGCTTCTTGTGTGTCCATCTCTGTTGGTAAGGGTAGAATCGGGACCTAATTAGCTCCAGTGGTGAACCGGACGGCTGTTCGGAGTTGACGAAATTAATGTTTTCCAACGGAGAGTAAAAAAATCAAAATATAAATTACTCGTACTAGAGACAATATCTCAAAATAATTTACAGAAATTATTGTTTATCTTGCGATTCTTCGTGCCTCGGAAGCGCCGCTTATGTTGTCTGAAGTCTGAACTCACTCTGTGCGAGACCTTGGTGCCTGCGTGCGTAGGTGCAGTCCCAGCCTCGCCCTTGCCAGCCCGGCTGCTGATGTGCGCTACCATGTGGTGAGGCCATTCCGCTTGCGACCTTGCCGAGTGCCGCCGCGCCGCCGCCGGCCCGTTGAGGCCCCCTCGCCGGCCTTGGTCTCGTGCGTCAGAGCCAACGCCGCTCGATTGTCTGGAGCGTCACACACACACACACACAACACAAATAGAGAGGAGATAGGTTACATATAGTTTGAACCTTTGAGGTGTAGTCTTCAGATGGGCTAGTAGCTAATTATCAGTATATATATCTAATACACCTAGTAAATTCAGGCTATATATTTTGCAAAAAGATTTGGTTGTCAGCTGAACACCCTTAAACCATTGCTTACGACTCGTTGTTATCATCATCCTTGCTGATTTGACATCTCTCCCTTGCTACCTGGATGGCTAGAGCGAGCTACCATCGGATCATAGAAATTCATATAGCTGGCAATCGCAGACATTTATTTTAAAGAATGATGTATCATGCCCCGTGCCAATTGAGCGCGCACCAACTAAAAAGAAAAGACATTGATGCCTCATCAATTTTTCCTGGGGAAAAAAGAATCTTCAAATAAACTTTAGACATTTTTTAAGGAAACATAAAATACAGAGTACTTGATGGATGAATTTACCTTTCGTGTGGAAAATTTGTCAGGTTCGCATCCTCTGCCTTGCTTAAGCAAAGGGGAGGAGGATATATACGCTTCCAAATTTGGTCACCATTTGTGGAAAGAAAAGTTCTCAACGTCACCTTGCATATGTGTTAAATGTGGAATACCTGCTTAATTAGTTTACATCTTCTTTTTAACTGATGGAGATATTAGAGTAGTAAGGTACATAATTAGAAGCTTCCCGGCAGAAAGAAGAAATACAGGACATGCACATCCCAGTAGATTTCCACGGCCGAGATCATCCCGGCCAACCATCCAACGATCCAGATGATGCTCACAAGCACAGCCCGGAGGTCATGATTAATCTAGCTAGCAGCAAAGCTTTGAGGTCAATACATTGCGATGGCGCGTAACTTTCGTGGATGATGCCTTCTAACCAATTTTCCACGCTATATCACATGAATCAAGGAATAGTATAAGCTGGAGTTTCCATCTGCCCCCATAAAATGGATCAATCAGATCACCAAACTAAAGTCGATAGTTTAAGCATGCCACACGCACCAGCAGGCCGGCCAGTTGTTTAATTTGCGCCAAGATTTCTTCTATCTTATCTGTCACCATCTATCGTGGTCAATGAACTATTATCGTTTTTTTAAAATTGATATAATTTAATATAAAATTATTTTATTCACTATTTAAGTGGTTATTTTAAATTAGAGCTAGTGAGTCATCATTGAGTCGAGTCTCATTAATCTTTTTTTACTCAAAATGAACTTATTCCAATTATGCACCATTAACTATTGTAATCGAAGTAATTTTAATTTGAGCTTTAGCTTTTTTAACTGCCCTACTATTGTCAGCGATGCGTTAGATGATACGTAGTACTGCTTTACTCGTGGAAAATTATTTTTCTGCCATGATGGACAGACACGCTTAAGCGAACAAAATATCGACATTGTGATCTTTCGGATTCTCGTTGTTGCAGGGTCAGCGTCTGCAATTAACGTGCTGATGCGAAATCGCTGGGATTTGCAAAGGGACGATGGCTCGCTCGTCCTTCACATGGTCGTATGACTAATAGTCTGTTTTAGGAGCGGTAATTTTTCTAAAAAGTTTTTTTTGTTTTTAGTTAAAAAGCGGCTATAACTTTTCATAAGAGACCGTGTGACAAATAACTAATTTTCTTTAGCAATAAGTTGCAAAAGCAGGTTAAACTCAGATTTTAGCTTTTAACTTTTGCTAGTTATATATAACTTCTAATTTATAACAAAAACTGTTTAAAAGCTAAGCTGTTTGGAGAGTTTACTAACCTTTTAGAAGCTAAAATTGGCTTAAAGCCCTCTAAATAGGGTCTAAAGGTTGTCTCCTTGCAAGACACAATTCACATTATTCACACCATACATGTGCCCTACATACATTTGAGATTTATCGAAGGCACCTAAGGTCTTCTAAAATATATGCATATGCTTTTCTACTTAACGCGTATGGGTATATGTGCTTATAAAATCATGGGACATCCAACCCAAGTCTATGATTTAAACTGTTATGAGCTAGATGCACGCCCACATATTTAATCATCTTGACGCTGGACTGGCGAGCTTGCAAGGAAAGTTTTAGGGTATGTTTGTTTTTTCTTTGGATTCTCTAAAAAGCTGATTCTAAATTGTGGTGGTAGAGAAGCTGATTCTCCAAAAGCTAGAATCTAAAAGCACATATGAAGTGGAATGTGACGATTTCTAAAATCGAATTGTTTATTTTTAATTGTACTTTTGAGGCCAGAGTCTATAATCAAAAGCAAGAAAAAAACAAACGCCCTTATCGTCTTTGATTTTAGTCTGACTCGAGCTAGGCTTATTCTTCGTATGGGTCATACTTGGTCACTCCTTGATACATGGGCCTTAAAATCTCAGCCCAGGCCAGGGCTTTGTAGGCCCAGTTACTTTCGAGCTGGTCACGGTAGATTTTAGCGATCGAGCACCTATCCAGAGAATATTCTTTTACCAGACACGTTTTTGTTCTTCCATGTCCACTAGTACTGTTAAACTCGCTCTCACGTGCTAACAAAGAACTACTCCATTTCTGATTGGAACACAAGAATCTTCCTTTTCATTTGAAAGACCATGCGGAGGTCTATCCTTGTGTGTGATAAGTAATTGATGAGTTTTGAGCTTGTATTGTTTTAAATTGATTTGGATTTGAAGCAATTTGAGTGTTGGTCTACCGGCTTTGAGGCTTTGGCTGGTCGGAGACCGGTCGTCCGACCTGAGTGGTTGGGGCTTTGGCTGGTTAGAGACCAGTCGTCCGACCTCGAGTGGTCGGGTCGTCCGACCCCGAGTGGTCGAGGTTTTGGCTGGTTGGAGACCAGTCGTCCGACCCCGAGTGGTCGGGTCGTCCGACCTGAGTGGTCGTTGCTTTGACTGGTTGGAGACCAGTCGTCCGACCTCGAGTGGTCGGGTCGTCCGACTCCGAGTGGTTGAGACTCCGAGTGATTGAGTCGAAGACCAGTGAACAGACCTCGAGTGGTCGGGATGGAGACCAGTGGTCAGACCACGTGTGGTCGGGGTTTTGCTGGTCAGCGTAGTATATATCTGTCTGTTGAGATGGATATGTGTTGTTGGACGTTGCTATGTGATGTGGTTTCCTTGTCTATGATGGTTGCAGGACTTTGGAGCTAGGTCATGGTGAGGCGAAGGGGATCAGGACTAGGCTGGGAGAGCTGAGGTCCAGATGATCAAGGTGTCGCCAAAGATGACTGAGGCCAGGGAGTAGCTGCAAGCCGAGAAGACAAAGGAATGGATGAGATGCTAACTTGGAGCTGCTCTGATCAAGGAGGACCGTTGGATCGCGGTCAGGAAGATAGAGTAGCGGGTAGAGTTAGTGTGAGTTGAAAAGCGTGCAAAACCCGTTGTGTTGTTGGGTTTCGGGTGAGCCCATGCATAGCTGTGTGAGTGGGTAAAATCTCAGCTCTTGATGGAGCGCTCTAGGGTTTAGAGGCTCATCCAAGGGTGGTAGGTGGTCCAAGCCTGCTAAATAGACAGGGAGAGGGGTGTCTCCTTGTGAGCGTGAGCAGGTGAGGAAAGTGTACGTGAGTAGTTGAGAGTTGTTGAGAGGATGATGTAAGGATCAAATCTCGGCTCTTGGATGTTGGCTTAGGATTGAAGCGGGACATCCAAAGGTGGGAATTGATCCAGTCACTATAAATAGAGGGTAGGGCAGCCTCCTCTTTGAAGGTTATGAGGTTTTTTTGCTCATTTGAGTTTTGCCTACTTTGTTGTGAGGCTTTGTAAACCTCCCTTCCGTAAATGAAATGTTCTTCATTTATATTCTTGTTTCATTTCCTTACGTATTTACATTACGCACTTAAATTTCATTATCTAATTTCGCATTTACTTACTTACAATTTACTTTACGTAATTTGGATTTGCCTCATCTCCTTCTACATGCTATTGAGTTTTGTTGAAATTCATGATTGATGAACTCTTCTCTGGATTCGATGCTTTCAATCATCTAGGCAATCCTTGCGTTCTTGTTGCAAGTTGTAAATCTGTGTTCTTAAAGTGCGTAAGCGTGTGACTTGCGTTCTTTAGTCTTGATTGGCTTCGGTTCTTGTTGCCAAGGATAAAAGATTCTTGGATGAGTCTTCTATAGATCATATCCCAATCATCTAGGCAATCTACAACCTCTTCTATTGGCTTTGCAAGAAACCAATTTTGTGCTTAGTTTTGAGATAGTGTTTCTATTTGTTTGAAGGGTTGTTTCTTCGTGTACTTACTTGCTATGATTTGTGGAGAGTCATCCAAGGATTTCGACCATCAACTCCCACCACAAGTTAGGGTGAAGTCGTGTTCGTGACTCTGTTTTTGGTGTTGCATTTGTTAAAGCGAAAAGGACGGAACCTTGGTATCAATTCCTTCAATTGATGTTTGAAATAGGTTCTGACATCCTTAGAGAGGTGCACACCAATTTTCACTGTTTTGGATCGGTAGATCAAAAGTTACATCGATTTGCTTTTGTTATCGTCTTTGATGATTGTTCATCCGACCTCGTGATCGGGAGTACTGTTTATCGAACACTATTCGCCCCGAGTACTGTTCATCCGACCTACGCAGGGCGGTCGTACTGTTCACCAGAACACTATTCACTCGAGTACTGTTCATCCGATCACTTGTGTCGGAGTACATTCATCCGCCCACTTCAGTCGAGTCTCGTTCATCCGGCCGATCTTTGGTCGAAGTCTTATTCACACGTACACTATTCATTCCGAGTACTGTTCATCCGACCTCTGTAGGTCGGGGGTACTGTTCATCCGACCAGAGATACCCGACCAGTGCAGTTTCTTTCTGGTCTTTTGGTGGTTTGAATTCTAGGGGGAGAGTTTATTCGAAAATTTTATTTGGCTCCTATACACCCCCTCTAGTCGCCTTTTTCGATCCTTCATTATTGATCAATACTAATGTTTGGTACACGAACAGTACACAAAATTTCACTCGAAAAAAATTACACGATTATATGTAATTTAGGTCCTATTGGAAATACAGGAATTTCTCTTTGACCCCGGTAAAATTAAGCTGTTTCTTGTGAAATTCCCGCGCTTCAAACGAGACCTTAGTGTTACTTACCGGTATTAACTGAGAACGATGGACATATATTACGCATGTAATTAAACATGTGCTAGTAGTAAGTATCTAGTAGTGGTTCACGACGAAGCACTTCTCCCTGATCTCCCCCGCGTGGCCAGTGAGCACCTCGATGCCTCCCATCTTCACCATGGCCGCCGCGAACTTAGCCTCCCACGCCTTCTCCACGGCTGCGTGGAACGCCACGATCCCGGTGGTCCAGGGGCTGTCGAGCAGCGTCTGGTCGGAGTTGAGCACCACCTTGTGCGCCAGCACGTTCTTGAAGTACTGGTTGTCGAAGCTCGTCGGCGTCACCGGGTCCAGCGGCACCGTCGTGCGGTCGTTCTGGTCGTCCGTCGACGGCGGGCACCGCTGCTTCAGCACCGCCGCGTACGCCGGGTCGATGGACGGGTCCGTCCGCCAGGCCTTGCCGCTGAAGTTGTACAGCCGCTGCGTGAACGACGAGCAGTGCGACCGCCCAATGGTGTGCGCGCCGGAGAGCGTCACCATGTCGTCGGCGGAGAGCCCCTTGCGCTCGAAGCTCTCGACAAGCTCGCCGAGGCGGAAGGTCGGGGGCGGGACGTTGTTTACGAGCACCTCGTTCTCGTTGGACACGCGGCCGTCGCGGCGGCCGGAGGGGACGTTGTAGTAGATGCCGCCCGCGAGGTAGGCCCCGTCGCGCGCCGCGAAGGCGACGATGTCGGCGCAGGAGACGGTGCGCGGGCAGTGAGCCTCGAGGACGCCCTTGGCGTCGTCGATGACATCGAAGCCCCGCATGCTGGGGTTGTTCGCCGGCGAGTCCTTCTCCGCCTGGTGCCCCGGCGTCGAGTTGATCAGGATGGACCCGTCACAGCCCTGCACGTGTTCGATCACAGGAATTAACGGCCAGATATGCATGTACACTTGGCACCGACAAGATTGGCATGTATATATCTGACAATTGAGCGTGAAGCGTGTGCTATATGTAGGGCGTGCGCGTGCTTACCCTGACGAAGCAGTCGTGGAAGTGCATGCGGATGACGCCGGCGGCGAGGCCGGGGTCCCGGGCGACGGCGCGGCGGACGGCATTGCGCACGATCTCCTCGGCCTGCGGACACGTGTGCCTGTAGAACCCGATCTCCAAGGCCGACGGCGGCGACGCGCGCGCCACCGACGGCGATGCCACGACGGCGAGCACTACCGCCCATGCAAACACCAACCACGGCGACCTCATGGCCGGCTTAATTACACCAATTGATGATCAATTACTAAACTGATTGATCGATCAAGTGCTACTCTAGCTCACTACAGTACTCCTCGATATATCAAGCTAGCTAGGAAGTCGCAGTAGGAGCTGGAGATCGAAATGGTGATCGGATTGATTGATGGGGAGATGAATGAATTAATGGCCACTGGATTGCTATTTATACATGCATGCGCCTCTGTAAATTAACGCAGATCATATACGATGCACGTAGCAGTTGGGAATGGCGTGTGCTATTACAACACGACCCGATCCTTGCATTGCTATTAGCTTGCCCTCTCCTTCCATCAAGTCATTAACCTAACAACAACTAAATCAAACCATGTGTTTGTTTGATTACCCAGAAAGTAATTCAGCGTGCGTAGTGTCATATGCATGCATGCCCTAGTCCATGCACTACGACAAGGTGCTGCGCGTATCTCGAGGCCACGATGGACGGTGTTTGATGAATAATCATAGTGGAGAAAACGTCTTACTTTCGGTTGCAAGAAGAACTGGTAAGCTTGCTAGAGAGCGTGGCCGGTCGCCATCTACACACCTAGTATATATTGACCAAACTTTGCAGTAACAGCAGAATCATTTGCGTAAAAGAGTGATTAGAAACGGAAAAGGATGTGTGTCAATGTTACTTGTGAACATTCTTGAACGAATCAGGAGCTTTGCTTTTGAGGTTAATATTGACATGGTCGATCGGATGACCGGGACAAAGTCGTGTGAGTTTGGAGGATTAAATGTTTAATAATTTCTTTCGTTTTCGTTTACCTTTTGGCCTGCATATAGTCAAAAGATATCATCATTTTTGGGTTATCTTGTCCCGTAGTAGATAGATCTATGCATTACGTACTATTCTCCAAAGGCAGCTAAAAAAGTATACATATGCGGCTTTGTTAGTTATATGGTTCATTTGGCTACGAACGTGACTGAATGCGTGCACATAACAGCTGCATTAACGGTTTGATTAAAGGGTATATGTGTACCACAATTTAGTCCATTGATCATGCAGGCAACAATTAGCTAGCCGGAATAATATAGCAGAAGAATACACAGATTAATTTACATTTCACCTTGAGGCTTTGACTATATCGTAGCACAAATTGCATCTCGACATGTACACACACTTTTTTAAGGGAATATACCCTCCACGCACTGCAAAAAGGGCTTATCACTACTACACAAATATACATCACAATCGGTTCTTTTTTATCATCACAGTCGGTTCTGGTGACGACATAAAGTCATAAGACAGAGATGAGGCGACATTATTACAGTCGGTTCTCGCCCGATAGAGATATGACGGTCATCTCTATCGGTTCTTTGTACCGATAGAGATGACCGTCATATCTCTATCGCTTCTGACAAAGAACCGATAGAGATGAATACCATCATCTCTATCGCCTCTTATATAGAACCGATAGAGATGAGTCTATCATCCCTATCACTTCTTACAAAGAACCGATACAGATGAGCATCACATCTCTATCATTTTCTTGTGAGAACCGATAGAGATGAAGGGATGTGCTGTGCTATTTTCTAATTCACCTTCCAATCAGCACATATTCCACACAATATGCACATATCACATTCACACAGAAATTACAGACAACATATCACATCCAAAGAACATGAACACTATGTTACAACAAACACATATCACATTCGTTCACAAAATAGAACGTAAACATGCTTAACCGTACACATGCAATTGCATTCAGATATGTAATATTGTTCACATCTGGTCTAGTAGGAGCTTTCGGGATCTCTAAACCGTCCGTCCTCCGACAAGCATTCTATCCAGTACCACTGGCATAAGTGGTCTCGTATCTTGTTGAGTGCAGTATTGCCTATACTCTTCTGGGGGATATTGGTATGCTGCAAAATAGAAATGAGTGCTCTAATTTAAGTTTTCAAATTGCTATGTGAAAGACTAATTGTATAATAATGCATGTACTACCTTAGGGAAACGGTCTGAGCCGGCAATCAAGATCACCATGTGTTGCATGACATACAAACCACAGCGGTCATCGCTGCCCTGTCGATGACACTGTGAAGAAAGAAAAATAAATTAAGAGACGAAGAAAATATGTCAGAAAATCTAAATCTTATATATGATAGCCACTTGTACCATGAAGCGGACATACTCCAGCTTGGAGCCCTTTTGTCGTCGTGTGTCCCTCCTGCTTCGACGTATTCCTTGAAACCCCTATATACATTGGAGAGATGTCGTTGAGTAAAAAAATAATGAACGTAGTTAAATACAGAAAATGTTAGATAAGAGTGGTGCACTTACTGCTCCAAAGGAGGTTTGATCGCATAGGCCATCGGTCTCTTATCAACCGAATTAAAAGTGTACACTTTGTTGTCACTCGGACGGAGCACGAGTAGAACCCAGTGGTTACTTATTAAATGGTATGTAGCGAAGAAAATAAGTTCACATACGGTTTCAGTGCGTAGAAGTAATTGAACGGTGAAGTAGCACTTACTCCTCGTGGTACGGGAGTAGAATGAAGTCCTTCTTGGACTCAGCTTGCAATGCCCTCTTGATGTAGGAGGCAACCCATTCCGGTTGAAGCCTAGCCATCGTCATGACACAAGCTCGTGGTCGCGAACCCAACTAGATGTCGATTCATCACGACTCGCTGCCTCATCGCCCTGCAACTCGCATTGAATGTTAAAAAGCGTAATGCAAAATCCTATGGAAGTCATAAGGTCGTGCAACGTGGTGCGATACTCACAGCGTCCAGGATCGTACAGTAGAAATATCGATGGCTATCAGTTGGTACAGACGGAACAGATCCTCAAAACTAACTGGGAATGTCCCATCCTCCTCGCGGTGGAAATGTCCCTTTCTGTATCTAACATTGAAGTCGATACGCTCGCTCTCTTTCGCTTTGTCAACGTACCATCCATGGAGCTGTCGAGTCCATATGCCTAGAGCATTCAATTTGCTGGGAGGCAGAAAGGGCTTTCCATGTACGTAGGCCTTAAATTCATAAGGCTTCTCTGTGGCCGGGGTAGTGGGCTTTTCATGTACCTGAGGCGGCGCTGTGGCCTTTGTGAGCCTAGCCTTTTTAGCAGAGGCCTCCATTGGTTCTGTGGTTGTCATGCTAGTCCTTTTATGCACCAGCTCTGTACTTTGTGCAGGGCTCGTCACAGTCGTGGGAGTAGGTGCAGGTACGGTAGGAACCTACAAAGCACGCGCACAATTAAGTAACTTGTTGCAATACTACTGGAATGATACAGAAGACGTGAGGGATGTTTACCTTGACCAGTACGACGCCTGTCGTGGGCCACTTGATGAACGACATCCGCGCTAGCCCGAGAGTGGTGATGTCTTCGTTGGGGGGGAACTTGAGCACATGTGATAAGAAGGCTTCGTGGACGTAGTCCACCTGGACCCTCATGTAGCCCTTCCCCAAAAGCTGACCATGCACCGTGTCGGTCTCCTTGCATGGTAATGCAACCCGCGTGCTGACCTCAACAGAAATCCGTCTTCCGTCGTGGTGAGTGGCACTTGGTAGCGCTTGCAAAAGTGCGCAACTTGAGAGAAAATATATGAAGAGTTACTCGCACCATTAAGTTAGGCAAAATTAATTATTACCTTCACTGGGATTTGGACTTATCATTTTGGAACCGCAGCTACTTGGTGGGGGCACAGGTTTCTCTACACTAGGCGGGGGCATCTGGCTCTGACTCTGGGAGATCATCGCCATCATCTCGGCCCTTAGGCGCTCCTCACGTGCCATCATCTCCACCCTCATCTCCTCCTCACGTGCCATCATCCGCACCTCATCTCCTCCCTCATCTCCTCCGAGATCTCCTCCTCACCGCTCCCTAAGCGTGTCCTTTAGGCGCTCCGCACGTGCCTCCCATGTTCTTGATCTCGTACTCGTAGCAACATCTTGGAAGTAGGACTTCTTCGTATGCCCCGACCCTACGGCAAGCACCCGGCCCTTATGGTCGGGCTTCCCGATCATGAGAGGATAGGATGTCATTTGACCCTTGGCTAAGAAAGGTCCCTGCTCTTTTCTCCGCTTACCTCCTCCGCAAGAAGCGAGTACGAATTAGATCCAAATCTGATGGGAATGGTCTACAAAGAATGTAGTAAGTTTGATATCTTACGATGGTGGAGACGACTTGCGTGATAGTGGGTTTGGTACTACCGGTGCCGTCCGCGGTTTTCTTTGTCCTCGCTAATACCCATCACGCGCCCGCTTCTCACATATGTGTGAGTAAGGCATCGCTGTCCGGAGTTGGCGCACTCCTCGGCTAGTCGTGCCCATTCTCGCTTTCTTCCTTCAGAGCGCTGAACCGAGGTGGTGCGCATGCGTGTTCGACTCTCAGGTAGCAATGTTCTTCCGTCTCGGCTCCTGCGCCTCGGGCGTACTCTTGATCCTCGTGAACTCCTCTCAAACATCGGAGTCACGAATGGATACCTCTCGAATGGTGTACGGCCTTTCAAAGACGTACTCACTTGTGCATGTAGACCTGAAGTGCCTCGAGCCACACCCATCCTCTTCAAGGCGCATCACTGGCATTGTTTTCATCCTCCTCTTCTATAATCCATTTTCCCTTAACCTCGTCCCACACCGGTTCTTACGCTCGACGACCTCCTTTCTCCAATCCTTAACCGTTATGGGAACTCTCTCCCTCACAAGTTGCCCGAGGAATGAGCGGTATCGCCCCTTACACTTGGGAGGACCCGTGCAAACGCCCGTCGCATCGAAGTGGAGAATTTGCGGTGTTCTCCCTGTGGCCCCTTTGCTCGGTCCTCAGGCCTTCCTCACCTTACTCGGCCCTTCGACATTTCGAACTTGGCTCGGCTCGACACTTGGAAGTTGGCTGTGCCCCTCAGAAGCACCTTCTACTCTTTCTGGCGATGAGCCGATGCTCTCTAATCGCGATATTTTGAGTTTTCCTATCTAACATGGACAAATATTTGACATGAGAGAAAGCAATTCGTAGCTATTATGTGAACTTCACAATAAATCATCCGAAGCAACAGGTCAATGGATAATTCATAGCATGTCATTGTTCTAGCATATTGTAGTAGAGTAACAGATGATCGAATGATCTTCAAGAAAAGTCTATATGTTGACCAACTAAATCGCATTTAACGATAACTCCTAATCTCTAAATAGGTTTGGTCTAATCCCATTCAAGGATATGTGGTTCGGACAAGTTCTGAGCCGTTGTACAACTCAGAGAAAATTTAAGAAGACATCTCATTGTTCTCCGGATACACGTCTCGACAACCCGTCGAGAGGGTGTGTATCCCGAGAACACCAAGGAGACACTACCGAAACCTACTCTGTGAGTTGTACAACAGGTCAGAACTTGCTCGAACGACATATCCTCGGCTCGTCCAAAATCGTGGACAATTCGAGATCGCTTGCTTATAAATATGTCATTAGGCATATTTATAAATAAGCACTCTCGAACAGAGACGAGGTTACGCAACCTAAACTCTAACATATCTTTGAGATGAAAAAGGGAAATAATATGCAATTATAATTGAAATAGCTATCTCAATTAACAGAGTCTAAAGTTGCATAATAGTATGACGAGTAGAGAAGCACATATGACAAAATATTGAAAAAGGTATCAAAACATACTTTGGGACTACTTTGGGATATCAAAGTCTGTTGATTGCTACTTTGACATCAATGAAATATGTAAATTATATCATAACATGTCTTGCTACAAGCAGAAATTTCAACTATAGAGTACATTAATGCATATCTAAATCCCATAAAAAAATGTCTTTGCAAATTTTGCCTCTACTTGTTCATAAAATCTAGCTTGTAAAACTAAGGTTTTGTAATTTACTTGGTGCTTACATTATCGCATATGTTCACCTTATTTTGTAGAATAAAGTGATTGCTACAATAAAGTTAGATATAGTAGAGAAAAATGAGATTGCAAAAAATGCTTGCATCTTTCGAAATGATCCTAAATTATTCCCTCTGTCTCATGAACCATATCAAAATTGCTAACATGGTTTTTCTAGTTGCATATATTATAGGCGTATAGCCTTTAACTAGTTGATTCTATCTTGAAAATTGAACCTACTCTTGATATGTTAAAAATTAAATCTGTTAAACTCCTGTGGAACAGTAAATTGTTATCAAGTTGTCATACATTATTGCATATTTATTTACTAATTGTGCTTAGGGCTAGTGCTTATGAAGAAATTGATGATGAAAGCATAGAAAATTTCATAAACATCATCAGAAATACATTTTACCTTTCAAGTTAAATAGATAAACTAAATGTGGAGATTTTGCAATTGAAAACATCATTCCTGTAATCTTACGGTTCTTAGGCAAATTGTTGTTTGAGTTAACTATCTAAATATATAAATTTGGATGTCCTATTAATTCTCTGTACCTTTTCATATTAATCTTATAGGAAATTTGCATACTTGAATTGGCTTAGTGAATTTACGATATAACTTCAGTATGGATCCTTTTCACTCGCAAAGGTGTTTTGCTTTTGGGCCTCCTGAACAGGGAAAACACTCTTGGCAAAGGCACTTGCAATGTAAGTCGGAGCAAATTTTATCAAGATAAGCGGCTCCACACTCACATCAAAAGTAATTCGATTTGACTTGTTTCCTTTTTATGGTTTTATTTTTCAATTATTGCAGTAAAGCTCTCAAAGTTTGAACATCATTCAGTCTATTGTTTTCTTCCATACGTGGGTATATAATTTGGAGTTAACTATTGACCTAGTTTCTTTACTTCATGAAAGTTACCATTAGTTAGAATTCTAACTTCGTTGAAGTACCAGGCATACTTAATTAGATGTCATTCTACATGACAGATTTGTACAGAACATCCTACTCGGGGTACAGTTTACAGTACCCATCATCTGTCAGATTTCTCATGAACAAGTAGAGGCAAAATAACTGCTAGAAAAGCCATAGAAGACGGCCTCCACATAACCAGTAATGCATTAAATAACTCACGGCCGCGCGCCGGCGGCGCTGCGTGGGAGGAGGCGCCCATGGGGGCTTGAGCCGTCGTGGGAGGAGGGGCGCGCGCTGGGGCCTCAGCCGCCGTGGGAGGGAGGCGGCTGCGCAGGGGTGGGGGCTCCGAGCAGCGTGTGGGAGGGAGGCGTCGCACGGGGGCTCGAGCCGCCGGCGGAGGAGTGCGCCGTGGGAGGGCGCGCCGCGCGGAGGGGGCTCCGAGCCGCCGCGGAGGCGTCTTGCCGTGGGAGGGAGGCGCCGCGCGGGGGAGGGCTCGAGCCGCCCGCGTGGGAGGGAGAGGCGTCGTGGGAGGAGTGCGCCGCGCCGGGCCGTGGGAGGGGGAGAGGGCGTCGCGCGGGAGGGAGGGCGTGGGAGCTAGCTAGCTAGGGCAAAATGAGACAATGCGCAACTTGTCCAAAAATTCTGATCTAAGAGTGAGGGAAATATTAATTGTGTCGGTTCCATACACAAAACCGACACAAATATCAATCCAATACTATCGGTTGGAAAAAAACCGACACGAATATTTCTCTACTACTATCGGTTTTTCACAAAAAACCGACACAAATATGAACTTTTACAATACTATCGGTTTTTAAGAGAAAACCGACACAAATATGTCGATCTCTAATACTATCGGTTTTCAATAAAAAAACCGACACAAATATTAATTCAATACTATCGGTTTTAAATTAACAACCGACACAAATTATAAATAATTACTATTGGTTTTTCATTTAAAAACCGACACAAATATGAACTTTTACAATACTATCGGTATTTAAGAGAAAACCGACACAAATATGTAGGTTTTCAATAAAAAAACAAATATTAATTCTATATTATCGGTTTTGTAGGAAAAACCGACACGAATAGTACTATAACAGGTTTTGAAGGAAAAATTGACACAAACTATTACTATCAGTTTTCCTGTAAAAACCGAGACAAAAAGTTCTCTCTTACTATCGGTTTTAATTTGAAAACTGACACAAATGTAAACTTGTATAATACTATCGGTTTTCAAGAGAAAACCGACACAAATATGTAGATCTCTAATACTATCGGTTTTCAATAAAAAAACCAACACAAATATTAATTCAATACTATCGGTTTTGTAGAAAAAACCAACACTAATAGTACTATAACAGGTTTTGAAGAAAAATTGGCACAAACTAGTACTATCGGTTTACAAGAAAAAACCGAGACAAAAAGGCCTCTATTACTATCGGTTTTCATTTAAAAACCGACACAAATATGAACTTTTAAAATACTATCGGTTTTTAAGAGAAAACTGACACAAATATGTAGATCTCTAATACTATCGGTTTTCAATAAAAAAACGACACAAATATTAGTTCAATACTATCGGTTTTGAAGAAAAAACTTACACTAATAGTACTATAACAGGTTTTGAAGAAAAATTTGCACAAACTAGTACTATCGGTTTACAAGAAAAAACCGAGACAAAAAGTGCTATATTACTATCGGTTTTCGTTTAAAAACCGACACAACTATGAACTTTTACAATACTATCGGTTTTTAAGAGAAAATCGACACAAATATGTAGATATCTAATACTATCGGTTTTCAATAAAAAAACCGACACAAATATTAAATAAATACTATCGGTTTTGAAGAAAAAACTGACACAAATATCAATCACTATTGGTTTTCCACACAAAGCATGATGAAGTCTGATTTCGTAGAATTCATTGATGAAAGAGTAAAAAGGCCACAACTTTTACAGATATAGTTGGAATTATTTCAAATTTTGCAGAAACATACTTTGGGATATTACAGGTCTTTTCAGAAAAGAATTTTCGAAAAAAGAGTTAGCACTAAAAACAGATGCAAGAATTCACTTTGTAAGCATGATTCTAGCTAGCTTAAAGACTGCAAAAGTCAAAACTTATGCAAATAAAGTCCAGGTTTTTCCAAATTTTCCGTAAATAAACTTTGGACTAGTTAAAAGCTTTCCCAAAAAGAAAAATATGTAAACAAATTTTCTAATATGTAAACGAATGACCAACTAGTAAGTAGATTTCAAATATGTCACAATGTACCATGAGAGATTATAACCGTACAACTTTACCCAAACAAAAGGCACGATAAAACATATGTCTTAAACACTAATGGCTTAAAGCAAATGAACAGCATGATAAAATGAACAAACAATACAATAGTTCCTTTAGTTACAGTATAACCCTTCTTGATGATCTACGCGCACGTAATTTCTTCGATGTGTGTCGTCATCCCCGCTAAGATAGGCCCCATCTGCAAATGGAGGTATTTCATCAAATTGATTGTATTCTTCTTCATCTACGACATTTTCGACACCAACGATCCGCCGCTTCTTTGTGAAGGACAACGTGCAACCTCGGATTGGCGGATCACGCACATAGAAGACTTGATTTGCTTGCTTCGCAAGTACGAACGGGTCATCTTTATAGGCGAGTCTGCTTAGATTCACAAGAGTAAAACCTCTCTTGTCGACCTTCACTCCATGTGTTAGTCCCACCCACTTACATCGGAATAATGGAATTTGGTATATTCCGTAATCGAGCTCCCAAATTTCTTCGATCATCCCATAATACGAGTACATTGCCGTTGAGGATCCTCCTTTCGAGTGATGTACATCAGAAAGAGCATCTATGCTTACACCACTATTTTGAACAGTACTATTCGCATCTTGACTGGTTTAGATACCTAGATTCTTCCCTGGTTTAGAGCTTCCAATTTCCTAGATAAGAGACATACATTTTTAACATGAATAATGATATCAAACAATCTAATTATATAGTGATGTGAATTATCATCACTATCGGTTCTTTTGTGAGAAGCGATAGTGATGTGAATTATCATCACTATCGCTTCTTAAATAAGAACCGATAGTGATGTGTATGTGCTCATCACTATCGCTTTTTATATGAAAACCGATAGTGATGATAATGCACATCACTATCACTTCTCGCATAAGAACCGATTGTAATGTTCCCAGTGCTACATCACTATCACTTCTAACCTGAGAACCGATAGTGATTATGATTAATGCCTCTCCTAAGTCATCTATCACAATCGTTTCTTCCTAAAAACTTAAGAACCGACACAGATGAAGCGATAGTGATGTACCATTCTGTAGTAGTGTATATTAGACCCCTCATCCCTGACGGTTTTTACGAAAACCGTCTGTGACGTGTTTCAGGCACATCGCAGACGGTTTGTGGCTGAAACCATCTGCGATGTCGGATTATCACAGATGGTTTCATCCATAAACCGTCTGTGAAGTTCTTGCTTTCATCAAAGCAAGAACTTCACAGACGGTTTGTAGATGAAACCGTCTGTGATGATCACCATATCATAAACGTTTTTATGCACAAACTGTCTGTGAATCGCTCAGAGGAAACATTAAAACATCATATGCTTATATATATATATATATGAGCATAAGCATCACAATATATATATACAAAAGTTTCCCACCAAAAACTTACTGGGAAATACTACTTAATTAGTCGATCTAGTCCTCGTCGTCGTCGAAGTAGGAGTCGTCGCTGCGACCGTCGGGGTCCTCGCTTGTACCAGCTCTGTCTGGGTCATCCTCCAGCTCCCAGCTGTCACGATAGCCCTCCGACGAGTCATAGCTATCGTCGGAGGAGGAGGAGGATGTTGGCGGCGGACACTTCTGGCCGACGCTGACGCTTGAGGTGGAAGGAACGGAAGTGCCCACTTACCACGGAGGGAGCGGACGATTCGTTGATATGGCGCCGGCGTGGCACCGCAGCCATTCCCGCAGGGGTCTCAGAGGCTGGGACAGTGGCGGTGGCGGAGGGTTAGTCGGCGGTACTGGAGGTGAAGGCGATGGCGGAGCCGTCGTCGGTGGCCGGGCGGCAGAGCCGACAGAGGAGGTGCTGTCTTTTTTGTTGCTCATGGCGGCGTCGGAGGCAATTACAGTGAGGGATGTGGAATGCTATCGATCGATGCAGTATATATCGTCGCTGAAGTGCAATTAACTATCTGCATTGGGGAACGAAATGCTTGGAACACGGTCTTCGAAGTGGAATTTCAACAAATGGTTTAATTCTTCGGAACACGAAGCGATCAACTCGAAACACTGCGAGCGCCTGTCTTGGAAAGACGAAAGCATTGGGAACATCACAGATGGTTTGTGGATAAAACCATCTGTGATGACGTAATCGTAGACGTTTTTATCTAAAAACCGTCTGTGATGTCAAATCCATCACAAACGGTTTTATCCACAAACTGTCTGCAATTAGACCATCACAGAAGGTTTTATCCACAAACCGTCTGTGATGATCACTACATATATATACGAACAGAGAGCCGATCGAGCTCCTCTGTATTTTTAGGGTTTCCTAGATATTTTTGACGTGGCTGCGAATGAAAGGCGTTCTGGTGAAAGAGACCCTAGATTTGGAGGTGTAATTGTAGATCCTTGTGGTCTACGTCGTCCAAGGTTAGTAATTGCTTCATAATTACATTATATTTTAGATCTAGCTTGGTAAAGAAGGAAATGAAGTTGGCCGGTTCTACATCTAAGTGTAGATCCATTTGTTCTCTGTGATGTAAAGTAGTAATTGGTTCATATTTGCGTTATATTTAAGATCTAGCTTGGTAAAGAGGGAAATAAAGCTAGTCAATTTCTAGATCTAGCTTGTTGTAGATACATTTGTTCTCTGTGATGTAAAGTACAAACATTTGTTATAGCTTTGTGTAGATCCATTAGTTCTAATTGCATTATACTGAGAATGTAGCTTACATGCATATGTTTACATATCCATTCGTTCTTTTAGATCGACTGAAGCTGGATGTACACTGAGAACCGTGCGAGCACCGAGTACATTAATGGTGTCTCCGCATTTAGAAGGGCTGCAGAGGAAGATATGATGATCAAGGGGTGGAATTTATGCCTTGTCCATGCATTGACTGCGAGAATCTAAGGATGTTTCGGAACCCAACGCAAATCGAAGCACTTCTTGATTCTACGGTGTTTCAAAATGGGTATACATGTTGGACAAGTCACGGTGAAGAGCAGATTACGCAGGGACCAAGTAGTAGTACCATCGTCGATGAAGTACATATCGACTGTACTTTCGATGAGGATAGGTTTCACGATGACAATCTTGATCAGATGCTACGGGATGCAGAAGGGAACCATGATGAGCGGGAGCACGTAAAATTCCGAGGCTTGATGGACGACTCAGAGAAACCTTTGTTCCCGAGTTGCAACTTCAAATACACAAGGTTGTCATCTGTGCTGGAACTGCTGAAATTAAAGGCAAGCAACGGTTGGTCCGACAAGAGTTTTACGGCGCTGTTAGGTCTGTTAGTGGATATGCTTTCGGAGGGAAACGAGTTACCGACAACCACCTACAAAGCCAAAAAGGTTGTTTGTCCCTTGCGAATGGAAGTAGAAAGAATACATGCATGTCCGGATGACTGTATCTTCTATCGTAAAGAGTACGCAAACTTGCATGTATGTCCGATGTGCAATGCATCCCAGTACAAACGTAAAGATAGATCGGACGACGACGACGAGGGCATGGAGTTGAAGAAAGGACCTCCCGCTAAGGTGGTGTAGTATCTGCCTATAATTCTCCGTTTGAAGCGTTTGTTTGCTAACCCAAAAGAGGCAAAATTGCTTTAGTGGCACTCGGATGAGCGTAAGAACGATGCAATGATTAGGCACCCTACTGATTACACACAGTGGAGAAACATCGATAGGAGGTTTGAAGAATTCGCAGCGGATCCGAGGAATATAAGGTTCGGATTGAGTACGGATGGAATGAATCCTTTCGATAACATGAGCAGCCGTCATAGCACTTGTCCCATGAATCTCTGTGTGTACAACCTTCCTCCTTGGTTGTCTATGAAGCGGAGTACATATTGATGTCTATACTCATCCAAGGCCCGAAGAAACCTGGGAACGATATTGACGTGTAACTAGAACCATTGGTGGAAGATCTGAACACATTGTGGGCTCATGAGGTGTAGGTATGGGATGCTCACAAACGAGAGTACTTCACTCTGCGCTGCCTGTTATTCTGCACCATAAATGATTATCCTGCCCTTGCTAACCTGTCGGGGCAGAGTACAAAAGGAGCCAAAGCATGTATTCACTGCTTGGATGATACCGAGAGTGTGTGGCTGAATCACTTGCGTAAAATCGTGTACATACGTCACCGTAGGTTCCTTCAGAGGAATCACCCATACCGCAAGATGAAGAAACAATTCGATGACACGACCGAAGACACTTTAGCTCCAAAGCCTTTAAGCGGGATAGGTGTTCATGTCATGGTTAAGAATTTGGATGTTGCACTAGGGAAGGGACATAAATCGAGGACCCATGAGAAGAGCATGTGGAAGAAGAGATCAATATTTTGGGACCTATCTTATTGGGAGCACCTAGAAGTTTGGCAATGCATCGACGTGATGCACGTAGAGAAGAATGTCTGTGATAGCTTGGTTGGTCTCTTACTGAACATTAAGGGTAAAACAAAGGACGGTATGAACGCATGGCTTGACTTGATCGATATGGGCATCAGACATGAGTTAGTACCGAAAGAGACCGATAAAGGCCGAACATACTGCGAACCTACTTGTTACACTATGTCCAAGACCGAGAGAACCGAACTATGCCTGTGTTTGCATGGTGTGAAAGTTCCGTCCGGTTACTTGTCCAACATGAAGAGACTTATTTCGATGTAAGATTTGAGTTTAACTGGCATGAAGTCTCATGATTGCCATGTGCTTATGACACAGCTGCTCTCTGTGGCAATTAGAAGTATTTTACCGAGTAAGGTCTGGGAGACAATCACAAGGCTGGGGACGATTTGTTGAGTTGAAGATGACGAAAGAGTTCATACTTCAAAGTGCGGCGCATAAGACCGTCTAGTCAAAAAACACCCACCCACATAGACTCGGCTCAACTGGGTACACGGGCAAGATCACACAATGGATGAGGGAGGATGACAAGGCAGTCCAGAAGGAGGTCGCGCCGCCGTTTGCCTCGATCGTGGACCCGTTTGCCCGAAACTGGGTAAGAGCGAGGTCACGTCCCACTTCTTCGGGCGGCGTATCCTTTGCAAACCCCGCTGATGAGGAAGTGGCCCAACGTCTAATATCGTTGAGCACGGAATCTTTCCAAGGCTCTATCACTTCGGACAGAAAGAAAGACATACTCTCCAATGCCTTGGGAAACAAGGAGCACTTGAGTCGCACCCGAGGCCTAGGTGTTTTCGTTCCTTGAAAAATGGGATTCCCACATGACTCGAACACATACCGGAGTAGGAAGAGAAGCAAAGCCAAGTGTGAGAAACAGCTAGTAGCCCTGATTGAGGAAAGGGTTGAGGGAAGACTCAAAGCGCAGTTCGATAGTCAGCTACGAAGCCTTGAGGAAAGGATAGAGCAAAGGATGGTTGCGGAGAGGCAGGCATGGAACGTGCAAGCCCAAGAAGCATATGCGCAGTTCAGCCCAACCAACCGTCGGAGCAGCTGCGCGTCCGCCCCTGAGATGGACGTGGATGAAGGCAGATTTCCTCCTAACGACACCATGGTAACATGTCTGCAATGCTCCTTAGATAGACTTTAATGTTGTACGTGTTAGCTAATTACTTTTGCACCCTTGTGTAGATGGCCACACCGTGCAATCTATAAGTGAGGCTTGCCAACGGCTCTGTTCCCCTGCAGGCTGCTTAGGGACGTGCGTATGCATCCGGTGCAGGGGCGATTGTGCACGATCCTGCTTTAGAGCCGAGATATGTGAAGGTCTATGTCGACGGTGTACATGAAATTTGTAAGGCCATCATGCTGTAGATGCTCCCAAATGATGAGATCATCACAATAGAGGATGCCATCGGCACATTCATCCAGTGGCCCAAGAAGGACATCTCCTTCGATGCCCGCCTAGTAGCATCGAAGCTACAAGCACTACTAGAGCCACATGATGCGCTGGAGCTACCAACACTACCAGAGCCATGTGATGCACCGAAGGAGCCCACCAAATTGGCTATCGTATGCCGTCAGGCACAGACCATTATTGTAGTTCGGGCCCAATCGTCTCATGTGAAGACGACATTTGGTACAAAGGGAGGTGGAAACAAGGGCAAATCGAAAGGGACCACGTTAGCCTGTAGCTCTCTGTTTGCCCCATTGGTGCGGCAATTCGAGCTGGGCAGCCATTCGTACCGGATGAGACCAAGGAGACGCTTACATTATCCTGCATTAGATTGCAAGATTGGTACATGTAATAAGCCAACAAGCCGGTGACACAACAAACATCGAGTATCTTGGTGAGCTTCAACGAGGAGCATTTCTTACACTGGTTTTTAGATGGCATCTTCGTGGTCGACTTCTTCGACTTGTTCGATCTGTACAACCTCAGAGCGCTCGATGCCTCACTCATAAGATACTGGACATTGTAAGTGTGTGCAATCACCATGTATATATATATATATATATATATGATCCTTGATTTTGTATATGTAGATACATGACCATGGAAGCAGACGCAAGGAAACAATCGGTGGGTTTCGTCGACCCACACATGGTGTCCAAGCAAACCATGGACGAAAATATACGAGCCGTCCACGAGTACGTTGAAAAAGTAATGCTGGATCATTCGGACAAAAAAATTCATACTTTTACCACACAACCCGGGGTAAGTGCTTCGTTTAGATTCTACACTTGTTGATTTGGACTATATATCGCACCTCGAAGGTAGGTTCAGTGACTATGACGACATACCTGTGTAGGTTTCACTAGGTTCTACTCATAATTATACCGAGAGAGAACAGGGTAATTTACCTTGATTCCAAAAAGGGTGGCACCCACGACTGGCAGCCTATCAAACAATTACTCGACACGTCGTTCGGTGTTTACAAATATAGGGGAGGGAGACACAAGAAGGGCGGCCCAGCAACTCTAAAGCATACTTATAACTTTTCGGTATCCAATAGTACGCAATAATCCTTACATTCCATAATAATACCTTAGGAACTAATTAGCCTATTATGTTTTGGTAGTGCCACCAGCAGCCAAAGGGCACTGACCTATGTGGATTCTACGTTTGCCACAACATGGAACTCCTCGTTGGTTCACACAATACCAATGACATAGAGATATGTCAATCTTGCAACAATTGTCTCCACTTATCAATTTATATTCACGCATGACTTTAATCTTCTCATCGACAGGCTTTGCAATGTGCTAAATCTGCATTGGAAAAGGCTGACCTGCTAAGTATTCGAGGACACCTCTGTGCCTTCTTGCTGCATGAGGTCTTACATCCAAAGGGTAGATGCTACTCTGGGCTCAACTAATGAGTTGTGAATTTGTTACCTACCATGCATTCAGAATTAATTAATTTGTGAACCTTATGCTGTGAATTTGTCATTTGTAGTTCTGAATCCAATTAGTTAGTATATATGTGAGTTGATTTCTGAAATGAATGCGATCTAGATATGTTATAATGTGCGATCTGAATTGATTTATGAAATGGATGCGTTGTATGTTGTGTAACATGTGGTTGGAGTTCATTTTTTAAATGTATGTCATAATAATATGCTGCTGATACTGTGTACTACCTTTTGTTTCAGAGGGCATGGCTAGCATTTCCTGATGCTAGCCAATAAATTAAAATTTAGTAAAAAAATAAAAAATTAACATCACAGACGGTTTGAAGGAAGAACCGTCTATGAAGCTCAACACAGACAGTTCCAATTAGGAACCGTCTGTGATAAGGTAACCATCTCAGACGGTTCCACATTGGAACCGTCTGTGATGAGGAGATCTTCACAGACGGTTATTCCTTAGAACTGTCTGGGATGATAACCTCATCACAGACGATTCCATTTTGGAACTGTCTGTGATAATGCTACATAACAGCCGGTTCCAGTCTGTGATGAGTTTTTTTTACTGACGGTTGCAAACAGTCTGTGATGACTCTTTATGATTACTGACACTTCGATACAGACGGCTCACAAAACCGTCTGTAATGTGGTTTGTGAACTGTCTGTGATGGCCTTTTGTGTAGTAACGTATGCATGTACTATTCTCCAAAGGCAGCTAAAAAAGTATACATATGCGGCTTTGTTAGTTATATGGTTCATTTGGCTACGAACGTGATTGAATGCGTGCACATAACAGCTGCATGAACGGTTTGATTAAAGGGTATTTGTGTACCACAATTTAGTCCATTGATCATGCAGGCAACAAGTAGCTAGCCGGAATAATATAGCAGAAGAATACACAGATTAATTTACATTTCACCTTGAGGCTTTGACTATATCGTAGCACAAATTGCATCTCGACATGTACACACACTTTTTTAGGGAATATACCCTCCGCACACTGCGTTTCCACAGAAACAACACTGTGAAACCACAGTCAACTTTATACCATGTCCAAATCTTCCTCCTACAATAATCAAGTCAATTATCTCTCTCCTTAGCTAGAGTGGCCTACAAGGTACTGATTTCTTTTCTAAAACATAATGTATTGTAATTAATTTGGGTGATTAGGAACAAGTTTTGCAAAAGCTGGTTTGAAAATATAATACACACTAGTTGTAGTTGAGGCTAGAATTCAGTATTATTTTAATTGCAAATGTGCAAAATAATTAGGCCAGAAAAATACAGATTTACAGGGATGTATGTGAAAAAGTATTGTCTTGTTTTTTAACCTGCACTTAGTCAAATTAAAGATGTGATCATTTGGTTTATCAGTACTAGATCTATGAGTATACTATTCTCCAAAGGCAACTAGAAAAAGCATATGCATGCGGCTTAGTTAATTCATTTCGCTACAAACATGATTGACTGCATGCGCATATGATTGTTAGATTAACACGGTTGGATTAATGTACCGCATTTTAGTCTACTCCATTGACGCAGGAAACAAGTAGCCGGTGATACAAGACGAGAAGAATGCACGAAATTAGTAGTGCCTTTCACTTTGAGGCTTTCATATGTTATTAGCACAAGTATACTGTACCCTCCACATACTTTTTTAGGGAAGATACACACTGCATATATCTCCACAGAAACATCACTACAAAACCAAATTGAACTTTAAATCATATTCAAATCTTCCTCCCACAATATATAATCAAATTAATTACCTCTCTCCTTGATTAGCTATAGTGGCGTACAAGGTAAATGATTTTCTTTTCTTTGAGACATAAACGCCACTACAAGAAACAGAGAATAATTCGTGGGTATTTTTAAATTCGTGGGCTAAAATAAAACCCACGAATTTATTTATTTAAATTCGTCGGTTTCTATAAAACCCACGTATTTAATTAAATTCGTGGGCCGCAATAACACCCACGAATTTATGTATTTAAATTCGTCGGTAATACAAAGACCCACGAATTTAATTAAATTCGTGCGCCAAAAAACCCACGAATTTATATACGATTTTAAAGCCCATCGGCTTTCTCTCTCTTCTTGCTCTCTCCCCGCTCGCCCGTCGTCGCCGCGCGCCCGCCCGCCCCGCCCGCTTGCATGCCGTTGCCATTGCATACTGCTGCGCCCGCGCGCCGCCGTCCTCATGCGCCGTCGCCCGCACACCCGCGCGCTGCTGCTGCGCGCCGCCGCTGCGCCGCCACCCATTCGACGCCGCGCCGCCGCCCGCGCCGCCGCCGCCCGCCCCACCCACCCGCCCGCCCTGCCGTTTCGAGTTAGATCCAATGCTTTGAATGCCATTGCATTCGATTGATACTTTTCCATCCATTTCTGCAAATGGGCGCCGCCATAAAAATCGATGCTAACTACTTTTCTTTTTGCTTTTAATTTGTTCTTTTATGTTAGTGTTTCTTATCAGATTTGAACAAAATAGATGATCCTTCTTATTCTTCGCTTAGCAATTTTTAGTTTCAATTTTCTTTTTGCCTTTTCTTTTCTTCTTTAGTTGTTATATGTATTGAGTGCGATGCATATGGATATATATATACACATTTGTGTATAAATGACTGATAAATTCGTGAGCCATTAAAAACCCACGAATTTATCTGGGCGCTCCAGATAAATTCGTCGGTTCCTTGAGACCACGAATTTAACAATTAAATTCGTGGGTTTATTAAGCCCACGAATTTAACAATTAAATTCGTGGGTTTTTTAAGCCCACGAATTTAACAGATTAACTTCGTGGGCTCTATAGCCCACGAATTTAATAGATTAAATTCGTGAGCTATGTTGGCCCACGAATTTAATCTGTTAAATTCATGGGTTTCTTGGGTGCACGAATTTAACTCAGATTCCCAGTTAAATTCGTGGGTTTGGAAGAAAACCACGAACTTAACTTAAATTCATGGTTACCCACGAATTTAATTTATTAATTTCGTCGAGTTAAATTCGACGATTTGCTCACGAATTTAAATTAAATTCGTGGGTTTTGGCCTAAATTCGTGGGTTTCTGACCCACGAATTTTTCCCTGTTTCTTGTAGTGCGCACTAAATTTTGGGTGAGGATCGAGGTTAGAAACAAGTTTTCAAAACCTGTTTTTAAAATACACTGTACTTGAGGCAGGAATTCAGAACCATTTTAGTGGCAAAAGTGAAGATAATTAGGTCAGAAAAATATACATTTACAGGGATGCTTGTGCAGAAGTGTTCGTGTTCTTTGGCAGAATCAACGTATGATACGTCATACGTTTGCAGCTGTCCTGCATAATGCATGCATAGTTTTGTTGGGGTACTTGCAAAAGTCAGATTTACGTGATAAATATACATGGGAATTTTTTTAATCTCCATTGACTTTGTTCCCTTCGTTAATTTTGCGAGGTCAAAATGTTTTTAGATCACTGTCTGACTCTGGAAGGACGCATACATCCCGGCCCAACTAACCGGGCAGTCTGCAGCAAAGTTGGACAGAAACGTCAGTACAAAAGGTCTTATCAGCCTTTCTGGACCAAGAATAAGCTAGTGATCATCCGCCCAACTGGCCTAGTTAAAGTGATATGCTCATGTCTGGGTAAGCATCCATGGCAGCAGAGCAGTCTCTACTTGAAAACTTTACAGAAAAAAGAAACCCTGACACAGTTTTAACAAACAATTCTGGCACAATTGCAATAATACTCCAGTATCTCAGATGCTTTATTTTCGTTTGAAGAACACCATAATGGATGCTCATGCTCCTCTCCAGCCTGAAGACAAATTAGAACAGCTGTGATGAAGTAGAACTACACTACACATATATGAAGTACGTAAACTCCAGATAATTCAGGAAAAAAGGTCCTCAAGTACAGAGAGATACATGCATACATACAAACATACATGATGATACAAGTGAATTATTGAGGTAATCAAATGTGCGTGTTATGTTGGGCCACAAAAATCCATAGTGCCCTACATTATTGGGCAATCAAAATGAATTGCATGCGCATGCAGTGATCAGATGCTCAGTACTAGCGCACAAGAATGCAAACATGGAGAGTCAAGGAGCATTGCTCCTCTGATGATATGGAAGATTCCCCTAGCCAGCTTTTCTTTCCTTCTTTCTTGCAGAGTTTACAATACCGAACTGACATGAAAAATTGGAAACCTCTCGACATAGATTTTCGTTGAAAATCGATCGAAATTAGGTAGAAATCGAACGGTTGCATAGACTGATTTGAAATCAATTGTCAAAAAGCAGAAAAAAAATGAAAACCGACCAGTTCGATATGGTTCGATATATTTTCGACCAATTTTGGTCAATTTTCGATTTTTGACCTAGATCGATACATTCAAGGACTGATTTTTTATTTTCAATTTTTGACCGATTTACATCAAAAATCGGCACACTCAAAGGAAATTGAATTAATCAATAAAATACCTCAAAAAATTTCAACAATTTTTTAATTCATTTAGAACTTCTGAAAAATAAAATATAGCAATTAATGAAAAAAAACAAATACACTGTCAGATTTTCATAAAAAATTACAAGCTTGATCATGCTCTGAAATTTTAATTGTATCATAAAAGTGCCCAAGGATCATGCAGCAAAATTTCTAGGAACATTAGACTTCATTTAGTGCCCATAGAAAATCAAAAACAGAAGAGCATACACAAAGATAGTAGCACAGTTAGAATTTTACAAAAAAATCCACATATCTAATCATCATCTGAAAATTTTATAGCATCATTAGCATTGCCTCAGGACCTTACACAAAAATTTTCAAAAATTTATAACATGATTTGACAGCTCAATTAAATCAGGAATTGCTGATTAATTTACCTTGTTTTTCTTTTTCTATTATTTATATTCGTATTTGCTCAAAAACGTCTATCAAATTCGTTTTTTCAAAAAAAATTTACCCCGGATGTCAAAAATCTATTAATACTAATTTTAGAAAACTTTTTGCATAAATTTTTCTAAATTTTTTGAATTTGAGTTGGGTCGGTTTCAAATCTTGATAGGCTCGAAAATATTTTTGAGCATTTTCGTCGAACACCGCTTTCTTGCCCATCATGACATAAAGCTACGCTACCACTGTCAGAGCAGAGAAGAGAACCTTCGCACCCTGTCCTTTTACCAGAATAATCAAAGGCCCTGTTCCAATAAGAACACGGGGTAGCAAAGATTAAAGAAACAGCAGCTGTTGCAGCACTTAGTTAATCCGATTGATCGATCAAGTTGGGGAAAAGATCCCCGGACCTAAAGAAAAGTATCTGGAGAGAAGATATCACAATGCAGTGTTGAGAAGTTGAGATCGCCTTGTTTCAGAGAACTGATTGGAAGCAGGAAGCTACGAGTACTCGTACTCAGTTTTCTAACTTGGTCAATTGCTGCTAATTAGTGACATTAATTTTTCTCCATTCCTTGGTGCCAATCCGGATGCAATTAACTAATTAACATCACTACAGGAGTAGCAGTAGTACTGCTCCTACAGTTTCTTACTGACCAAACTTTCCGCAACAAGCAGCCAATCAGCCTCTTCTCCAACCCTGTAGTCCACTGAATCAATGATCCGTGTGTGTTGCTCCGTGTAGAATAGCTTATTATACTTTTCGGCCAGCTAACGCAAACAGATTGAGCTGCATATCCTAGTACTCAATACAATAGAACTGTCCTAGTTAACTAAGTCTATCAGTTATGTGACCAAACCAACTAGCAAATATGTTTCTTTATTTGTACTAGAATCTTTTTTCTTTGATTTGATCGTAACTTTTTATTAATAATTCTGATTCACGAACAGTTTTCACCAGTAGCTTACGGACGATGAGGGTAACATAATGATATAAATCTCGCCAATAAACGCCGCATAAATGAGATTTTACTACCAATTTACTGAATGTGTCGTAAGATTTTACTACCGTACAGACTGCACAAGCTACTGAACTCTCTGGCATGATAATAAAATCTATGTATGCGAATAGTAAAATCTATATAACCACTATCAAACCAGAAGGTTCAGTAGCCTGTGCAGTAATGAAATCTTATAACACATTTAGTAAACTGTCTTTATTTGTACTAAGCCAATCAGTTACGTAGCCAAATCATCTAGTAAATACGTTTTCTTGTTTGTACTAGAATATTTTTTCTTTGATTTAGCCATAACTTTTTATTGACAGTTCCGATTCATGAACGGTTTTCATCAGTACCTTACTAACGATGGGAGCAACATAATGATATAAGTCTCTCTAATAAATACCGTATGAATGAGATTTATTGCTAATTTATTGAATATGTCGTAAGATTTTACTACTACACATACTGCACAGGCCGGTGAACCCTCTAGTTTGATAGTAAAATCTATCTATATATACTATTATGCTAGAGGGTTTAACAGCTTGTGTAGTCTATGCAGTAGTAAAATTTTATAACACATTCGGTAAACCATCCTTGTTTGTACTAAGGCAATCACTTACGTGGCCAAACGAATTAGTAAATGCGTTTCCTTGTTTGCATTATAATCTTTTTTCTTTGATTTAGCCATAACTTTTTATTGACAGCTCCAATTCAGGAACAGTTTTCACCAGTAGCTTACTGACGACGAGAGCAACATAATAATATAAGTCTTGCCAATAAATATCGCATAAATGAGATTTTACTACTAATTTACTAAATATGCGATAAGATTTTACTAATGTACAGACTGCTTGATGTGTAAAGGAGAAAGAGATGGAGAGAGAGACAATGAAACAAAACATGCTATGCCAACCCACATGCCACATATATGCACGCTGCACATACCATGTGTGCCTCTGCTAACTCTGTAAAACCCATGCTTGCCATTTTCAGGGTCTAAGTGACGAATATGTGTTAACCACAGAATCCAACAATTCACACTAGCTATAACAGTACTGTAACTGAAAAATATATGAACGCTCGATATATATTCTTCAATCATCCCATTATGTTACAATCCGATGCCACAAAATTAATCAAGTGAAATGTTCAACAACGCAGTAATTAAGTAACTGATCATCCTCGTTGAAGAAGAGGAAACTATCAATGTTGGAATGAACAATGCCGATTCTACCCACTCTTATGTTACAACTTACAACAATATTAACTGCAAGTGGCACTAGCAAGCAGATGCATGTCTCTGCCAAGTACGCATGCAGAATTTTGCGGATGCCGTCGAGTTTGGTTGACTGAAACCATCAGCATCGATCAGCTGCTAGTTCACATTGTTGCACACCTTCCTGATCTCCCCTCGACGTAGCCCATCTTCACCATGGCGGCGGCGAACCGCTGCGCCCACAGCGTCCGGTTGACCGCGTACTGGCCGACGAGCGCCGCCGTGTCGTTCCCGCCCAGCAGCGACTGATCCGACGTGAAGGGTGTTGGAAATCAATCACTGATTTCCTCACTTTCTCACTAGAGAATCACACCCTTCTATTATTGGAACAGAATACCAAAAAACTTTAGAGCAATTTTCTCTTATGTTATTCTTTTTTATTATTTTCAAACTCATGGATACATGCCTTTTTATAGTGAATGGACCACCTAATCAAGATAACTGCTAAACATGGAAAGCTTAACTAAGGAAACAGACTAACTGATTTGATTTGATTGCCGATTGCATCATGATCTTTACTTACCTTTCATGACACGACAAATCAACCATTTTAGCAAGTCTTAATTAGTTTCCAACATCCCCCTAATCAAGACTCGTTGACTCATGTAGATTTTGACAACTAAATCCCGGACTCGACATCGTGCTACAAGCGAACTCAACTTCGACTTGCACTGCACACACAACCTTCGTCTTCTCGATAAAACACGCAGATGGCCGCTAATGCCTTCTTGTCACGCCGATTGTCGATGAATTTCTCTGCTACTTACTCATGTCACATACACATCCCTGCGGATCACACACAACATGGCTTCACACCATAGCCGTTGGCTTCACACATAATCATCTCCTGGCAGTTTCACACCACCGTTTGTACACGTTCCCTAGCGGCTTCACACCACCATCTTCTCGTAGCGACCTCGCACCGCCATCGTTGTCGTAGCGGCATCGCACCGCCGTCGTTGTCATAGCTGTATCGCACCACTGTCGCTGTCGTCATCACATCGACTCTTCTTCGTAGCGGTCTCACACAGCCACCACCACGTACACCTCCCTGCCGCTCACGGCGGATAGCATCCGCCGTCAGCTGCTCGGCAACTTCAGTGCTCGAGCGCCTCTCGTTGGCCCCCGCCGACCGTGCTCAGCCCGAGCCCTGCCGGCTCGCCCGGCCTCTGAGGCACCTCGACCGGCCAAATGCCTTCACGCGCGGCTGCCCCTCCAGCCTAGCCTGCCACCTGCCGGATCCACCGCTAGCCACGCCAGTGTTGCCCAGTGGCTCGCCTGGTCGGTCGGCCCCCCGTCGTGCGCTCGTGTTTCTGCTGCGCCTGGCAGCTCCTGTGCCAAACCACCGTTGCCCTTTGGCGTGCCTGCACCTAAAGTCACGCTGCGTGCGGCGCTGGCCACGAGCACCACGCCCAAGCTCACCGCCTCATCGCACAGCGACGATAGCCTACGCTGAGGCGAGGCGCAACAGTGGTGATCTCCCCCGGGGCAAGCATGACACCAAAATTAGAACCTCGCTCTGATACCAATTGTTGCAACAGAACAACAAAAATCTTTAGAGCAATTTTCTCTTGTGTTATTCTGTTTATGTTATTCTCAAACTCATGGATACATGTCTTTTTATAGTGGACGGACCACCCAACCAAGTCGGCTATTAAACATGGAAAGCCTAACTAAGGAAACAAACTAATTGATTTGATTTGATTTGATTGCCGATTGCATCATGATCTTTACTTGCCTTTCATGACACGGCTAATAAACCATTTTGGTAAGTCTTGATTAGTTTCCAACAAATGTGAGTTTTAGTGTCAGTCATACTCCTGTACGTGTGAGTTTTGGAGTGAGTTCATACTCCTGTACATGTGCATACATGTGTTTGTGAGGAACACAAGTAAAGGTGTGATTCTCTAGTGAGAAAGAGAGGAAATCAGGGATTGATTTTCAACATTTGGTATCAGAGCTACGGTCAATGCTAAAGATGATGCCATCACCGAGAAAGTCCATGACAAGCGATAAGACCGTGGACACGGCGACGTTAAGTGTTAACTACAACGAATGACCTAGACGGGGGTTAATTAGGAGATTACTGTGTTGACTACAATTATTGGTAGTTGCAGGCTTGCAGCTAGCCGTGTTGACATTGCACCAGGAGGGTACTTTCCTTGGGGATTAAACAAATACTAATCTGGACGTTGGTTAGTTCCAGCATTTGACTCTTGGGTATGAACTAGTGGAAGATAAAACGTTATAAAATCTAGCTAAGCTAGCTTTGGACAAGATTCTAGCTAAGTTGATGACTTCGGGAACTCTCCTACCGGCAGTTAAGGATAACACGATTAATGAAACTAGCTTCTCAGTAACAAGACACGGGAGCGAATTAGCCTCTGCCTCCGTTTGGCTAGCTAGCAAAACTAGCTTGTTCATCACTCACTCCTTTAATTCCAAGCAGAATCCACGAAATCCAAGGGCCTCGTTTCAAACATTGGAATTTTGTAAGAAACAATTCGTATCCTGAAAAATCCATTCCAGAATCAATATACTAAGTTCCAAACAGGACCTTTATGAATAATTAAGTGATTTTAAGCTGGCCCTCCTTCTACGTACTCCGGGTGACACACTACGCGAGTGTCTATGTATCAGTCTATTTTCCCCCCCTAAAAAATCAGTTAGATTTCTGGGCGATTAAATCTTCATCCAAACAGCTACCTCACCCCAAGTGCAACACACGCCGCTACCTATCACCCAGCCTGCCCCCACCCTTGACGCTACCCCAGCGTACTGTCATCCCACCGCCTCGTCAATAAGCACCTCCCCCACCACGGCTACGGTCGCCACCATCGGCGTTGGCGTTGTCCCAGTCTCATCCCCGCCCCTCGGCCACCTCAACCCCACCGCACACCGCCTTCTCCTCTGTCCCCGGTGGCGCAGTCAGATTTTCTACCCAACCACCTTCCGTCGGCCAAGATTTCTTTGAAGACGTCACTCTCCTGCTAGCCGGCTGCCTCCCACTATCCTCCTCCGATCCCTCCCTCCCACTACCACCCCCTCCCTTCCTCTATAATCAGGGATTTCAATGGACCCGGCCCAAACCCTAAATCAGACAAATGAACTTGCTGAATCTTCGCCAGAGACGGAGAGCCTTGCCAGATCTTCACCGGAGTCGGAGATGGAGGTTGGGCAGTGTAGGAGTTAATTGGTTTCTTAATTAACCTTGCATGTCGCCAGTTCTCCAAGATTTGAGAAAGCTCCAGAGCACCAGTCGACAGTCAAAATTAGAAAGCCAATTTTACTTTGCACTTCTTATTACCAGCCATTGAGTTGGAAGCTACAGTCAAAGAGTTCAAGTTTCCGAAGATCATTTCTTGTTCCTTGTTCGCGGAGGACAGAAACGGCCGTGCACCGTGCCCCCCGGGCGGCGCTCGTGATGCTTCTCCTCCGCGATCATCCCCGCCTGAAGGGTTTTCTTACGAAATCCTCCTGCACCTGGACCGCATTGAAGACTTCTCGCCTCCCTCTCCCTCCAGCGCAGAGGCTTGGCCAAGAACCAAATCCTTCGACTGGACCCTGGGCGTTGTGGACGGGTGCAACCTCGGCCTGCTCGTCGGCCAAATGTTCGTTGCCGCCTTGGTGACCGTCTAAGCGACAGCCGCCCAGAAGATGATGATGACCGCAACGGCTCTGACCAAGATACTGCACGTCGCAGAGGCCGACAGGACCGCCGCTCCTGGGTGGGGCGTGCTCTCGGCCGTAGCCGCACCAGGGAGCCTGCGCCGCGCCATGGGCGCGAAAACCGCCGCACGCGGAGCCCGCGGGGCCGTCGCAGGCACTTGCATGGCGATGAACCGTCCTGTGGCACCCTTGGTCGGCAAATCGCCTCTACGCTTTGCTCACGAAGTCCGGTTGCCTGGCGGCACCGCTCCAGGTCCCTTCAACGCAAGCCTCGCAACTTCTTCGGTCCTGAAGTCTCTCCACGCCAGGGCGCCTCGCTGAGTGCCCTCATGCCGGCCCGTCCGCTAGAGGAAGGTCCGGAGCCGATGGACGCCTCGCCGGACGCCTCGCCTCCAACCGGAGCACTCCCGTTCACCGAGCTCGACCCAGAGGGGTCTTCGCTGCTTCTCAGCCTTTCAGAAGTTCCCCTCAGCCTGAGGGTCGATCCAATGGTGGAGGAGGCTGCCCTCTCGCATCCTGCGGCATCCCTTTCGTGCCCCGCCACCCTGCCAGAGAGCCTCGAAAGCAGGCCCTCACCAACTCACATCTTGCTGCGGGCCAACAGATGCGGCATCCCTGCTCCCCTCCTTGGAAATGAAGCGGCCCCGTTTTCACCAGCGGAGCAGCACTATGGGGCTTTAATACCGCGTGCTTGCGCCGTGGCGCTCCTCTCCGGCTATGAGCCATCGGCGCCAAAGACTCAACAAGGGATGCGGCTCGGTGGCACAAAGACCTCATCCAACAGTGTTCCTTCACCGCTGAGCGGTCATCTCGGTCTTCCTTCCGACGAGCACAACAGCATGCATAGCGCCAAGCCAGATGCTCGCGACTCCACTGCCAGAAAATCTCCAGCTAGCCGACGTGGAGCCTTGCCACGTCGAAGCCAACGCTTGGCGTCTAAGAAGATTGCCATCCCAACAGCTAAAATGGCGGAAGAGTTACTCACTCGTCGCCTTGGCTTCTGCTCGCCAGAGGCCGACCGAGTTCCTGCAGACGCGGTGCAAAGTTTCAAGAACCTTTTCAACGAGCCTCTCTCTGAAAGTGTAATTGCAGCATTGCAAACCATATGTCGTCTGGATGACCAAGACCACCAGAATGACCAGGCCTTGGTCGCCCTTGCGGAGCCTTACGCTGTGGACTGAATGCTCGGCGTCCTAAATAGCAGTCTTTTTGCTAGTCTTTTGTTAGCGCTTCTCAGTTCTATGTGGTCTTGCGTTTGCTTTTGTAATCTCCAAGGATCTGGCTGCTCCTCCTTATGCAGCATAGATGTACCAACTACCCTTATGTCTTCTGGTTCATCTCCAAGTCAACGATACCTCGGTGCCGATCCCGAGCCGCTTCATGTAATGTTGGCTCGATAATGCATCCGATCGGCTTCGCCGTCTTCGTTGGTTTTTCCGGTCTTCATGGCTGATTGCACGATGCTCGTTGGAATGTTCGTGGCCTAAATGGGCCTGCCGACGAGCGACGGTCCCAGCAAACAATTGAGACGGTCCTTCCTTCGATTGCGTTTTCAGAAACAAAGCTGCAGACATCGACCAGCGCTTATTCCTTCAAATTGGTGGCGCGTCGGCAAGTGGTTGCTACTTGCCGGCACAAGGTGTAAGGAGGAGTGCTAATGTTATGGGACAGCCAAAAGATTACGTAACCTCGCCACCGCCCATCAATTCTCCTTAACAGCGCACATTCGACTTCCTCAAGATGGCTCGTCCTTTCTTCTGACTGCGGTTTACGGACCAACTGAGGACCGTGACAAACCTGCCTTCTTGCAAGAAATCGCCTCGCTAGCACTGCACCTTGCTCGCCCTGGTGGTCCTAGGAGATTTCAACCTCGTTTATGAGGCCAGGGACAAAAACAATAACAACCTAAATCTTCGGCTAATGGCTCAATTTCGGACGATGATTGATCGATGTAACCTCAGAGAAGTGACGCTTCAGAATAGAAGGTACACTTGGAGCAATGAGCGAAGCCATCCAATGCTGGTCAAGCTCGACCGGGTTTTCTGCAACCCCGAATGGGATGCCTTGTTCTCCAGTCACCTTCTACAAGCGCTTTCCTCGTCTATGTCCGATCACTGCCCGCTTTTGTTGTCAAATCAAAGCGGTCCCCGCAAGCCGCGATCCTTCAAATTCGAAAACTTCTGGCCGCGGCTGCCGGGTTTTCTTCATACAGTCGAGCGAGCCTGGTCTTTGCCACTCATGCACTCAAACCCTATGGAGCGGCTTTCTATCAAGCTTCGCGCCACTGCAACGGCTCTCCGCGCTTGGAGTGCCTCCATCTTGAGCGACGCGAAGCTCCAGTTCCACCTTGCGAACACCCTGATCCTACGTTTTGACACTGCTCAGGAATCCAGGGATCTGAGCCAAGCCGAACGCACCCTTCGGAAGGCGCTTAAGATCAGAGTTCTCGGCTACGCAGCCGTTGAAAAAGCACGCAAAAGGCAAGCCTCCCGCATTTGCTGGCTCAAGGAGGGGGATGCAAACACCCGTTTTTTCCACCTGAGAGCAAATGGCCGACGGAGGAAAAACTTCATTCAGTCCCTTAATACCACTCTCGATGCGGTCGGCAAGACGATGATAAGGAGCAGTCTTTGTTCCAACACTTCAATTCTTTCTTTGGGAGAAAAGGCCACCCGCTCCAAAGTGATAAATTGGCCATGTCTCGGCCTCCCTACCCACGACGTCCAAGACCTCGATGCGCCCTTCTCAGAGGGCGAGGTCCTCGCAGCGACAGCCACCTGCGGAGAAGGCACCGGTCCGGATGGCTTCACTGGCACCTTCTCTGTGCACCACCGGCAAATCATCAAACCGGACATCATGGCCGTGCTCCTTTCCATTCAAAATTGCCAACCGAGATTTCCAAATCCTAAACATGGCTTCGATAGTATTGATCCCGAAAAGGAAGCCACAGCGTAGCTGCAGACACGACCGATTAGCCTCATCCACTCGGTGGCTAAAATTTTCTCAAAAGTTCTAGCCTTACGCCTCTCCAGACATATAAGCTCCCTCGTGTCAACGTCACAATCGGCTTTCATCAAAGGGAGATGTATACAGGACAATTTTCTGTGGGTCCAGAACTGCGCTAGAGCATACCATCGAAGTCATACCCCAGCTCTGATGCTAAAGCTCGATATTGAAAAGGCTTTCGACTCTGTTTCCTGGGAGTATTTATTGGACCTGCTCCAAGCACGCGGGTTCGGCCCCAGATGGCGAGACTGGTTATCCATCTCTTTCGCAACATCCACTTCATCAGTCCTCCTCAATGGGGTGCCGGGGCCTCACATCAAGCACCGGCGCGGGCTCAGGCAGGGCGACCCTTTATCGCCTTATCTCTTCTTGCTTGCCATTGACCCGTTGCATTACATCCTCACCAAAGCCACCCAAGATGGCGTCCTATCCCCTCTAAGAGGACGTGCACCCTCTCTCCGACTTTCACTCTTCGCGGATGATGCAGTAATCTTCCTGAACCCGGTTAGAAGCGAACTTGAAGCAATCATCCGCATCCTCAATTCTTTCGGAGAAGCCTCAGGTCTTCGAGTCAACATGCACAAAAGTTCTATAGCGCTAATCAGAGGAAATCATCTGAACATTCATAGCATCCTGCAGCCCTTTCAGGGAGGAATTTCAAATTTTCCCATCAAATACCTGGGCATGCCACTCACTCTTGGGCGGCTACGACGTGCAGATCTGCAACCCATTTTGGACAAAGCGGCGCGTCGTCTAGCGGGCTGGCAGGCAGACCATCTCGGGGGGACGTCTCATCTTAGTCAAAGCGGTCCTCTCATCGCTCCCAGTCTACTTGCTCACTGCAATCCGGGCCCCAAAAAGTTTCTTTTCAGCACTAGATAAACTGCGGAGAAAATTCTTATGGGCAGGCAAAGGGCCGATTCATGGAGGGAACTGCAAAGTACGATGGACAACAGTATGCCGCCCGTACAACATGGGGGGCTTAGGAGTGCTCGACCTAGACAGATTCGCCAGGGCGCTCCGCCTCCGCTGGCTGTGGCTCAGATGGACGGTTGCGGAAAGGCCATGGATTGGGATGTCTACGCCGTGCGATCGAATTGATTGCCAGCTTTTCTCCGCGGCCACCAGCATAACCATTGGAGACGGCCGAACAGCAACCTTCTGGACGGACAGATGGCTTCAAGGAATGGCGCCTTCACACCATGCGCCAGACCTCTTCAAACACTCAGCGCAAGTCGCGCTCGTGCTAGATGCCCTATCTAACAATAAGCGGATTAGAGACATCCGACAAGGATCGACACTGAGCTATTACTTCAATACATCAAATTATGGGTCAAAATTCATCAGTGCAATTACACCTCAAATTCGGACTCTATAACTTGGAATCAAACGACACGGCATCTACACACCTCATCAAGATACCGCATGCAATTCGCAGCAAGTACTTTCGTTTCATTCCATGCCACGACCTGGTCCACGTGGGCTCCTCTGCGATGCAAAGTGTTCCTATGGCTCACAAACCATGACCGACTATGGACAGCTGCAGCGCTTCAACGCAGGGGTGGCCAAATCAAGTATTTTTGCCCGATGTGCTACCGGAATCTCAAAGCGCATATCACCTATTCATAGATCGCCCACAAGTTCGACGCTTATGGGAGGCCGTGGCCACATAGGCAAAGTTACCATCGCTCAAACCAAGCCATTGGATGCCCGATGCAACCTTCCAAGATTGGTGCCTCCACCAAACAAGCCTCCACCAAGACTTCGCAAAGTCATTAGAACCACGATTACTCTAACATGTTGGCAATGGTGGAGAGAGAAACAAAGAGTGTTTGGAACGAATACAATTGCAATGAGGATATCTTTCAATCCCTCAAAGACGAGGCGATGGTCTGGATCATCGCTGGAGCTGTTCAGCTAAAAAATCTTCTGCAACGGCACGCTTGACCCACCAAGCGCCCTTCCACATGTTTTTTGTTGTGCTCCCTCTTGTTTTTTCACCCTGGTGCAGAATCCTGCGCCTTTTTCCCTGTAATCTCTTCTCTTATCTAATATAATTCACAGCCTAGCTGTCCTTCAAAAAAAAGTTTTGTCAATATAAGTAAAAGCTAATTATTAGCTGTAAAGTAAGGTGTGTCGGTTGTACATGTTGAGTCGGTTTGTAAGTCTATGAAAGGACATCAGGTCTTCTTATGTATACTAGATGAAAAAAAGAATGTAACGTTGAGAAGATGCAAGCAATAATAAACAGTAGTATTTAAGTGCTCTGTTTTCTGCTATCTCCTCTGTTCTTACTTCTTTTGAGTATCCAATTCCCAACAACTGGTATCAAAGCACCAGGTTCGAGTTGGGCGTAGCACAACAGTGTGGTGAGTTTGTGTTGTTTTTCGAAGCCGAGGTTATGGCTTTGAGTTCAGACGATTGAATGGCGCAGTCGATGATTCCCGTATTATCAGGAGAGAACTACGATATGTGGAACATTAAGATGTGGACGCTAATACTATCGCAAGGATTATGGGATATTGTGGAGAACGGCTACAAAGGGTATGCCGTTGAAGATGTTCTTACGGCAGAGCAAAAGAAATCTTTGGCGGAGAACCAGATGACAGACGTGAAGGCCTTGTTTCTGATTCAACAAGGAATTACGGAAAGCTTGTTTCCGCGGATTATCGGCGCCAAGAAGTCAAAGGAAGCATGGGACTGGCTAAAGGAGGAATTTCAAGGTTCCACAAAAGTTTTAGCCGTGAAGCTACAAACTTTGCAAAGGCAGTTTCAAAATCTGCAAATGAAGTTGTCCGAGAAGATCAAAGATTACTTCTCGAAGGTCATCGAGGTGGTAAATCAAATGTGCACCTACGGTGAAGATATATCTGATCAAAAGGTAGTTAAGAAATTTTTGATCAATTTACCTGAAAAGTTTGAATATATTGTTGCTGCTATTGAGGAGTCAAAAGATTTGACGACCCTCAGTATGCAACAATTAATGAGTTCATTAGAATCTCATGAAGAGATGAAGCTACAACGTGAATGGAGCTCGGTGGAAAGCGCCTTTCAATCGAAGTTGAGATTCAAATCTCACAATTCTAGAAATAGTGGGAATTATCAAAGAAGAAGTGATCCAAGGAAAGATATGCAGAAGCAACGGGCCCAAGATAGAAGAGATAAAGATACGGCTAATTCAAAATTTTGGTGTGATATTTGGAAAAAATCCAGTCACACTACAGATAGGTGCTGGAAGAGGATGAATTACAATAAATGCAAGAAGCAAGGTCACATCACCAGATATTGTAAATCCCATGATAACAACCGGGCAAATTTCTCAAAAGAAGATGATAATTCAGAAGAAGCAGATTATTCTTGCCAAATTGCCCAAGGTGCAAAAGATGATACTTTGATTGTGGACCGTGGTTGCACAAACCATATATCAGCCAATCGGGATATATTTCAAGATGTTGACTCATCATATCAGGCAAAGATACGCATGGGAAATGGTTATATAGCCCAAGCTGAAGGCAAGGGAAGTGTTGTTGTTCACACAAATGATGGTCAAAAATTTATTCAATATGTTTTAATGGTACCTGATTTGAAACAGAATTTGCTAAGTGTTGGGCAACTGCTAGAACATGGGTTATCCTACTTATTGGCTTTACAAAGTGAGGTTGATGATAACTCCGAACTTTGGTATAAAAGATTTTGCCATCTCAACTACAAAGCCTTGAAGTTGTTGAGAACTAAAGGTATGGTACAAGGTTTATCATTTATTTATTTGAAATCGGATCAATGTGAAGGCTGTATTTTCGGCAAACAAATTCGAGCATCTTTTCCTCATGAAGGAGCTTGGAGAGCATATGCACCTTTGGAGTTAGTGCATAGTGATATTGTTGGAAAAATACCTACATTATCATAAGGCAAAAATTGGTATTTTATCACTTTTATTGATGATTATACAAGAATGGCATGGCTATATTTTCTAAAAGAAAAATCAAAAACACTTGAAGCATTTAAGAAATTCAAGGCTATAGTGGAGAATCAATGTAACCAAAAATTTAAGATGCTGCGCAGTGATCAAGGCGGTGGATACATCTCAAAAGAATTTGAGAAATATTGTGTTGATCTTGGTATTCAAAGGCAATTAGTGACGGCCTATAGTCCTCAACAAAATGATGTTGTCGAAAGAAAAAATCGGACTATTGATGATATGGCAAATTCAATGCTGAAAGAGAAAGGTATGTCTAAATCGTTTTGAGCAGAAGTTGTGAATACAACAGTTTATATTCTAAATAGAAGTCCGACAAAGTCAGTTTTTGAACCGTACACCATTTGAAGCACGGTATGGTCAGAAGCCAGTAATAAGCCATATGAAGGTGTTTGGGTGTATTTGTTATGCCCAAGTACCAGCTCAAAGAAGAGTTAAATTTGATGACAAAAGTGTCTGTTGCATATTTGTCGGTTATACTGATGGCACTAAAGGATATCGGCTTTATCACTTGGAAAAGAAGAAGATCATAATCAGCAGAGATGTCATCTTTGATGAGAAAGCTTCCTGGGACTAGGTTCATAAGAACCGGTTGATGCCAACAACAGTTATTTCGTTAGGCCAACCACAGGTTCCGGTTGAGCATCAGGAGCAAAGTGATGCTTCAAGTCAAGATGAATCAAGTTCTAGCTCAAGCTCTAGCCCTAGTGCTAGTGAGCAATTGAGTACGCCAGAATCAGCTCCACGAGGTAAGGAGTTGGTGGAAATATATGAGTCATGTGGTTTCTCTGTAGTAGAACCACGTAGCTTTGAAGAAGCTGAAAAACACAAAAACTGGATAAAATCCATGAAAGAAGAAATTCATATGATTAAGAAAAATAACACATGGGATCTAGTTGATCGACCCAAGAATCGAGAAGTAATTGAAGTCAAGTGGGTCTACAAAACAAAATTAAACCCAGATAGCTCAGTTAAAAAATATAAAGCAAGACTTGTGGCGAAAAGCTTCAAACAGAAGCCTGGTATCAACTACTTTGAGATATATGCTCCAGCGGCAAGACTAGAGACTATAAGAACAATTATTGCTCTAGCAGCTCAGAAGAAATGGAGGTTATATCAACTTGATGTTAATCAGCCTTTCTAAACAGCGACCTCTTAGAAGAAATATATGTCGAGCAACCAGAAGGCTTCTTAATTCAAGGAGGAGAAAACAAAGTGTACATGCTAAAGAAGGCACTTTACGGGCTCAAGCAAGCACCAAGAGTATGGTACAGTCAGATTGACAAGTACTTCATGCAAAATGGATTTGATTATGCTTCAAAAAGGAACGTACTGATATATTAATTATCTCATTATGGGTTGATGATTTAATCTACACAGGCAATAATGAGAAGATGATGATGGAATTTAAGAAAGATATTATGAAAACATTTCAAATGAGTGATCTCGGCTTGCTATCATATTTTCTGGGTATTGAAGTATATCAAGAAGAATCTGGCATTTTTATATCACAGAAGAACTATGCTGAAAGTATTTTAAAAAAATTCAAAATGGAAGATTGCAAATCTGTGTCAACCCCCTTGATTCTAAATGAGGAATTTAAACAAGAGGACAAAGCACAGAATGTGAATTCATCAATATATCGAAGTCTGTTTGGAAGCTTATTATACTTGACAACAACAAGACTTGACATCATGTTTGCTGCAAGCTTGCTCTCAAGATATATTATGAGTGATCCAAGCCAGTTAAATTTTACTGCTGCAAAAAGAGTGCTACAATATGTTAAAGGCACATCAGATTACGGCATATGGTACAAATCAGTAAGGGACTCAAGATTAATCCGCTACACAGACAGCGATTGGACCGGATGTCTAGATGACATGAAAAGCACATCAGGATATGCCTTCTCACTCGGATCAGGTATCTGTTCATGGTCGACAAAAGAACAGAGCATAGTTGCCTTGTCTACGGCTGAAGCCGAATATATAGCTGCAGCCCGGGCAGTCGCTCAAGCTGTTTGGTGTAAGGACGAGGATGCCGACTAGAGGGGGGTGAATAGGCGGCTTTTAAAATTCTCTTGCTAATTTCTACAAAGCAATTCACCCCTAATTATCCTAATACCAAAACCTTAACAAATATTAATGCGGAAGCGATAAACTAAGGTTTTGACAATTAAAGCCTAAATCAACTAGGCTCACTATGTGCACTAACTAATTATGTCTCTAACAATAATTGCAATTCTAAAGACAAGCAATCAATCAATTTAATTCTATGAATATAAATTGCTCGAATATAAATAATGAAAACAATGCAAGCACAAGAGACACAATATTTTTTATCGTAGTGTTCGGAGACTTGTCGGTCTCCCCTAGTCCACGTTGAGGTTAGCCCAAACACATTGGACCGGTTCCACAAGTTAAGCACCCACCTCGAATCCACTAGTGGTAGCTCCTTTTCCCTCCCGGATAGGCGAGCTCCAACCTTCACAAACTTTGCCGGGACTTCTCACAACCTCCGTTGAGAAGTTCACCGTGCACGATGCTCTACGCCGTCTAGGAGGTGGCAACCTCCAAGAGTAACAAGTTAAGCGTTCTGCTTGAACCTCACCAAGTACAACACATGCATAATGGTGATCTCCTAAGTACAACACATGCACTAGGATCCTCCTCAAGTGCAACACATGCACAAGAGGACCTCAATCCACTTTCTAATTGCAACACATGCAATTATGGCTCACTCTTAGCTCAAATACCAAATTAAAGAGTGCAACACATGCAACCAACTCCCACAAACTCTCCCAAAAATCAGCATTTTCATATACCAGCCCTTGGCATCAATTTATAGCCCCCCACACAAAATCTAGCCGTTGGAGGGCAAAGTAGGCAAAACTCAGCATGGCTGGCACTACCGCCTGCCAGCCAAAACTAGCCGTTGGATACAGTGACCCGGCAGTACCGCCCAACTAGGACCGGTACTGTCGACTGAGCGACAGTACCACCCACATGAGCCGGTACTGTCGTCCAGGCAATACCCCAAAACACACCTCTCTGTTATATAACTACCGGCCCTAGGACCGGTACTGCCAACCAAGCGGCAGTACCGCCCTACCATGGGTGGTATTGCCGGCCAGAAGGAGAAAACCAAGTTGTACAAAAACTTTTCTCCAAACCAATAAAGATTTATTCTTTGAGCTATGTGAGGATCAACACATGATCACAATACTATGCAAAGCACATTTGCACATGTTAATTAGTGGCTAGTCCCATGATCAGTGGCTAGCACGCACATTTACAACAATTGATATCACAACCATACTCTTTACTACAAATGATAATGGTAATTTATACAATAAGATCTTACAATTCAGAGTGAAATGCAACGGAAAGATTCAAAAGTCTTGTAGTGTGCCCATCCAACCCTCAGGCAACTGACAAGGCATGATCCCTAGAAAAGCTCATCGTTAATATCCCGAATCCTGCGACAAATATGTTTCGTCGAGCTAATCTGATTCTTCACCTAAAAGCAACAATTAAGCAAGGGTGAGTACTTTCATACTCCGCAAGACTTTTGCAGGACCTATAATACATGCAAGCCATTTCAAAGGAAAGGTTAGTATGGTTAGTTTGCATAAAGCCAATTTGAAATGTAAATACAGAATAGCAGATTGCAAAATGGAATTTAAGTAAAAGTAGTTTAATACGGAAAGTAACATAATATAAGCATAAATAAGTCTCATGTACTTGGGTAACATGACCATATCCACGAACCACTTTCCACCAACACGTGGTAGAAATCACCGACACACGGTGAAAACCAATTTTATGAAAATAAACAAAACTGCTAACTATGTGATGACTTTACCAAGTTCCCATAACCGCGGGTACGGCTAATCGATTAGTTTTACACTCTGCAGAGGTGTACATCTTTACCCACAAGTCATGACATTTTCTTTTTGTCGCATATTTCACGCACCTTTGGCGTAGTGGCCAGAATGTTCATGACGGAAACCTTTACATTACCTAGGTTAACTTTGCACCAGCTTCGGGACGTTAAACCCATACTATGGCAGAAGAACTCAGAGCATAAAAATGATGGAACTTCCCCACAGCATGGCGTACACCGGTGTATCGGTAAACGTTTGATCCATGATCACCTCGGTGTGGATGTCCCTTCGAGCAATTCATTAAGAAATAGCTCGTACTGCTCCAGCCTTCCAATGTGCAAAGTTAAACTAGATAACTTAATTGGTTTAAGACTGTCCCATACCAGCACTTGTGGTTGTATGGCAATTCTTGGCCTGAAAACAACCCATAGTTCGGTCCTTAATCTGATACGGGCAATAGTCCCCCCTACACTACGTACAAGTCCCTTGTACACCCGGCTATTGCCAATAATTGCTCGCATCAAAACCATAGTTTTATTTTTATTTTTGATCAAAATACCAACCATAAAGAAAGATCATACCCATTAAATGTTATATCCAACATTTTCAATCATATCAGAGTTTTACGTTTATTTAAGCATGGCTAAGCATGACTCTAGGTGTGAGTAACCCAAATTGATATCAAGTATTGTCTATGTTATTCTATGGTTTTCAAGATTCACAAATCCATACTTATCAAGGAAGTTCTATAATACTACAGGTACAACTAACAATACTCATAAAATAGCAGACTTTAATAAAAGTATCGTATGCAGTAAAACATTTAATGAAAATATTTATAAAACTGGGATCAATATGATCAAAGGGGGTGCTTTCCTTGCTTATTTATTGCTTACGATTAAGACGAAGCCACGGTTGACGGAGGCACTGACGAAAGTAGCGACGTCGGATTCTACACGTCGTTCAATCGGAAATATAGCAAATATCCAACTTTAATAAGGGCAAAAAGAAAACAGACGGAAAATCAAATAAAGATTCAATAAATAAAATAGGAATGTTTTAGGGTTAGAATTATGATTTCAAGACCTCATGATTTAGTTAATTATACATTCGTTTTGTTAATGACTTTTATAATGAACAAACATGGTTTCTTTGATAGATTATCTATTTTTGAATTACGAATTTAAGAGGCTAAAATTATAAATTTTTGTATTTATAACTTCAAATTATGGATGCTAAAATTATTTGGATTATAAAGATTAAGATACTAGACAACATGTTGCATGCTATGCAGGAATAGTTCTTAACTACAAACGATTTGCAAGAAAAGGTTTCATATAAGTTAGATTTGTTGCGCTAAGCTACTAATTATGTACTCAAGGTTTTTAAGAAGGTTCTGGCGATACAATTTACATATATGTTAATTATTTCAAAGTTTACTCATTCATATAATCAAGTTCATAAAACATAATACTTAGGGTTATTTGGCTAATAGGATTTATATGCAAAACATAATGAAATAAGATTATTTCTTCGAAAGAGGATAGCATATACTTTGAAGAATATTTCTAAGCTGATTTCATACATTTTAATATTTAGATGAGATATTATATTCATTGTTGAAAAAGCTTATATGATATTAAGGGTTACGACGACCATATCACTTGAGGGTATTGGGTTAGCCGGATTCAGATGAAAAGCAAGTTGTAATAAGAATATTTTTTCTAGATTATGGTAGTACATATCCTAAATATTATTTCTAAACTGATCTTCATAAAATTTGTATTAAGACGAGATATTCTACGGGCTGTTGAAAATGCTTAAGTAGTTTTATAATCTACACGATAAAGGCTCAGTTTCCGATTTAAGTTTGCAACTACATCTTGCAGAATAATTTATCCATTTTTTAGGCATAAGTAGGAGACATTATTAAGAGTGTTTAAAAGTTGGTTATGCAATATTTTGCCGTTATCCAAGATGGTTTATATGCATATGAAAATCTTTTTATACATGAAAGGCTTGGCTATATGGGGCTTTGATTCAAACTTAACCAAAGATGAAATATTTTTGCCTATTTATGAATGCTAGGGTCTTATATGAGCCTAGGAATTAGTTTCATCAACTTCTATTTTCTGTGCATTGAAAAGTAACATATTTACAAAATTATTCAAATATTACTTAAGGTCTCGGTGTTTGATCAATTTAGCTAGTCAGGCTTGAACAGACTAAACTTCTGTTTTTCGAATTAAATGTTTAATTAAATTTTATTCAAGGGAGATGTCTTTTACTTTTTGACTGATTAACCATATGGCCCTACTTGTTATGCAGAGCGCCATTTTGCAAATTCTGTACAAGGGTCTACATAAAACACATATACACTTAGGACATATTACTTGAGCTTAATCAAACACTTCTCATGGTCTTGATTTCAAGTTTAAAGATTAAACTAATCTTTTGATTCATTAACTAGAGGATGATTAAGCTTATTACCTTCTGTCTTTGGGCTGATAACTAAGCAACCCCTTAAGTTCCTAAACCATTTAGTTCATGCTCTATTTTCTCATAATTGAACATTATTTTAAACTTGTATAATTGGCATGTGAGCTTTTAAGGATATGTTGATACACATGTATGCTTAGAGAATACTGGGACTTAATCAAATCCCACTTAGTTTAAGTCTCTATATTTGATTATGGGGATTTAACCTATATAAACTTAATTGTTTTGAACTGATTACTAAAATGATAAGAACTTTTCCTTCTTTGGATTTGAATCAGACTACTGTTGCAGCATAATCTTCACGGGACCCACCGGTCATCAAGTGAATGGGCTAAGCTAGAACCGACTACTTTTGGGGTCAGCGATCAGAGCAACCAGAACAGAGCAGGGAGCTCGAGCGCTCATGGCCGAAGCTTCGGGCTCCCTTAGTCAACGGCAGGGTAGGTGCTACAAGGATGAAGCGATGGCAAAAACGGGTCCCCGAGGCTCTACTGAGACCATATATAGGAGGCGACGGCTGGCATTGCAACAGCCTTTGGCGGCAGCGCAACAGAGAAGTGCGGCGGCGCAGCAGAGTTTCCGGCGAACTGGAGCTAGGGAGTATTTTGGAGAAAATGGAGTGGGGAAAAGGTTTAAAAGCTCACCGAGGTACCTTCTGAGCGGTCACCGGCGTTGGAAACGGGCAGCGTTGGTCAGACGGTGTTGGGCGGAGAGGTTGGCGCGACAGCAAAAGCTGCGTCGCGGCACAGCTTCAGGCGGGCGGTGCCAGCGGTGATGCAGGACCAAGGGGCTGCGACCGAGGGCCAAAACCGGAGGAGGAGACCTCACTGAGACTTCCATAAGAGACGGTCAGCGCTGGGATGCCCCATGGCGGTGGCGCGACAGCCAAGGGCTGCGGCGAGCACAGGTGCACGGCGACAGAACTTCATGGTCAGGGATTCTTTGAATTAGGTTGGGTAATGTATTTGGGGGCAACTGGTGATGCTTCGCGTAAATTTAATTGGAAATTGTAGGTGTATGCAGGAGTTTGGCCGGTGGGGGCAGCATGGTCGGAGTTGGGCAAGAAAGCGAAATTCGCTTCATCTAATGCTTGCTTGAGGTGGGGGAAGCTCTAGGGAACGTGAGGAATGCAGCAGGGAGCTTGGCTGCCTTTTATAGATAGGGAAAGGCGGTGCAACAGTGGCGCCATGTGTGAACTCAATAGGAAAAATGGCGGTAGCACAGGGCATGGGAAAGGTTGGTTGCACGACTTTCGAGGCTGCGGCGAGGCATAGCAGGGTATATACGGCGGGGCTTGAAGTCGGTTGTGAAGTTTATTTGATTTTTGCTTTGATTTTTGATAAGAACAGAGAGATAGAGAGAGAGAGCTCTCTTGGCTGCTTGCTGTCTTCGTGAGGAAGAAGAAAGGCAGCAGTACTGCATGTTGGGCCCACCTGTAAGCTGTACAAGGAATCCTCTCTACAATCTTCTGGACAACACAAGATCTCTCTCTCTAATCGTAGCTATCAAACCGACTCAAGATTTTATGAACATTTTTACGTAGGTTGGCAAGGTAAATTTGAGGGTCCAGTAAAATTTTTAGATAACAATTCTTGGTAAAAATATTTATAAAAATCTGACAATGCATAGTTGTCATTTTCTGTTGATTCTGAATTTTATTTAATTTAAGATCAAAATCAGTTTATTATTTTATGAAACTTTTTATTAGGATCTGTAATGGCATTATTTACATTATATAAAATTTCCAGATTTTTATATTCTATATTTTAATTATAAAAATTCTAAAATTACTATTTTCATAATTATGTTCTCTCTATTTTTGAATTTTTAAAGGGTTCAAATATAATTTTTAATTTCTGATATTTTTACCAGAGATAATGATAGTGTTTATGTCAGCATGGTAAAAATCTTGGATTTAGATAAGCTCCAAATGTTATTACAAAAACCTGACATGCTCTTTAATTGATATCATTCCTCATGATTGCAATATCTAATCTTTTATTTCATGTGCTCAGATTACCTTTGACAGCATGAAAAGGGCTATGAAGGTTTATAATATTTTAATATTATTTTTTTTTCAGATTTTTATTGCTATTGCGTTTTTATCTTTTTACTTTTACCATTTTACCATTTCAATATATATTACTTTTCTTTTTAGAGCAAAATTCAAGAAGAACCAATAATTCAGAAAACTCAGGAAATTAAATTTCAAATTAAAGGTTACATCTCAAACTTACTTTTATATTTTGTTTGTTTTGAAGAAATAGTTTTAATAAAGGAAATCTTTCTTTTCTTAAGATTAGAATGCAAGAAAAGAAGAAAAGATATTGTTTAAAATCAAAATCTTGATTTCAATTGAAATTTTTATTCAATTCCATTTTTAATTTTCAAACTTTTTATTTTTCATATTTTTGAATTTTATGGGATGTTACAGCATACCACAAGGCTTTTGAATTTCCGCTGCAGTTATTTTGGTTTGTAAGATTTTATTGTATAAACAAGCTTAAAATATACATATTGTGTATGGATGTGTTTCTAATGTTGAAAATGTGCGTTCTAGCTACTAATCATGAAAGTAGTACTGAATGCACATAGATCCTATTCTACTTGGTATTTTATGATAGAAAGGAGCATCGTGACACTGTACCATCGACTATTTTTTTTAGCAAACAGTGTATGCGTGTACACGTAGCTAGGCTTTTGCGCATATATGCATGTAAAGAAAGAGTAGTTTATAGGCCAAGAAATTGTACGAGTAGCGAATTATATATTGTGTGTGCTCGACCTAACCGATAATGGTTAGATCAATGATGATATGTATATAATCATGGATTCAAGTAAACATACATACAGTTTGTCAAAAAAAAATGAACATGAGTGGCATTTTGGGGAAACATGTACATGAGTGGCATTTTTTTGAACAAAGTGAGACTGCAGTGACATTTTGTGAGAAGTAACTTTGCAACGGCATTTCTCTAAATGGTCATTCTGCAATGGCATCTAAATTTCCCAATATATATATAACGCATCTATACGTGCTGCTTGCTAAGCTAGCTGTTGCAAAGTGCTTCAATATAGGAAATGCCATTGCAGAGTCACATCCCATTGCTTCAATCTAGTTCCGATTTAGACTGTTGCAAACCTCATTAAAATAGGAAGATTGCTGTATTAAACTAGATTCCACATCATAAGTTAACACAAGACAACTGATGCTGACCGTTTAAATGGGTTCTGTTTGAGGGCCCCATAAGGAATTGGCCACGTTTGAGTGTTCGGCCTAGACAGGACATAGTGATCCTAGCTAGATTTACGTGCACAGCCGGCAATGGGCAAGCCTGAGAGAGAGAGGTGTAGGAAGGAAGAAGCTCAGTTCTTCTCTCTTCGGGCTGACAGGTGGGGCCGGGCCCCCTTGTTAGTGACCGTGACATAGGGAGAGGGACAGCAGGCTGGGCTGGCTGGCTGCGTTGGCACAAATCATATTCTCAACATGCATAGCACAAATAGTAAGTATTGCGGCCGAGTTAAGAGAATGGCAAGGTAACATACTAACATCTAACAGAGAGGTTCACACCAATATTTATATAGAAAACCATAATGGGGAAAACAACTAGAGGCGGCATGAGCAATCATCTACTACGGAAAAGAATACACAAGGTGGGAGCCAGCAGCCAACAAGCAGAGGAGGATTTCCAAATCTCACACAAAAGCACTCACTAATTTGTTGATTTGGTGAGGCATCATACTCACTCAAACTCTCCCGAACCCTAGCTCTAAAAGGCGCAAGAACAAGTCACTCAAACGGAAAAAGAAACTCCCAAATTCGAGCAGCAACAGGTCTACCGTTTTGATGGCCAAACACCCACGAATTTGCTTAGTAAAAGTACCAAAATGTCACTAGGGCATTACACATATATAAGTGGGCTTCATTTGACAACATCCTACATAGATCGCAATGTGATATATATACATAGATCGCAATGTGATATACTTACAAGAGCGAGTAGAGCATCTGTCGTCGCTTTACAAAATTGGTGTTACGTACTTACGTGTGATAAACCTAGAAAGTGAGTAGAGCACTTGTTGTAGCTTTACACAAAATTATTGTTGCGTGTGATATACTTATGAGAGTAATATCAATTCCAAATAGCACCTATTCTAATTGTTACACACATCGATCCTACGTACACACGCATCGATACAAGATTTGTCGCTCTCATCATGCGAAAAATTAAGCCGATTAGTCGCTGCAGCATCAATGTGGTATAAGAAGCAACTGTTCAGTTTCAAAAAAAGAAGAAGAAAAAACAGAGAGAACCAAATGTGAACAATATGTAAAGTAATTCATTACTGCATTAATTGCAGTGATTATTGCAATAAAGCAAGTTAATTGGGTAGAATAGTAAGTCTATTCTGAACGTACACAGCAAATAAAACCTTAAAATTAAGCAGGTGCTAATTAAAAGGTAAATTATTATGGTACATGTAGGCGCCACACGATGCCTCACGTACGTGTTGTCGTTGATTTAATTAAGCGCGCTTCTGTAGAGTTCAACGTCTAGTAGTAGTAGTTCTGGTTGGTGACTCTACAGTTCTTCCTGATCTCGAAATGGCTTCCCTCCGCGGGGAGCTTGCTGAGCTTGGCCATGGCATTGCCGAAGTCAATGATCCACTTGGTGGCGTTGTCCCTGTACTTTTGCAGATCGCCCGCGGCTTCGCCGTCCGTGCGCAGCACCCAGTCGGACTTGAGGAGCACCATGTTCTGCAGGTTGGCGTGGTAGTAGCTGTTGTCCAGGACGCCCGTCGCCGCCGTGTCCACCCCCGTGGCGTCGTAGCCGGACTCGTTCCGGAAGGCCTGGTTCATGTCGCGGATGTTGTTCTTCTCCGTCGGGTCCGACGTCTTTTGCTGCTGCTTCTGGGCATCGACGTCTTTGCGGAGGGCCGCTTCGTAATTGGGATCGATGGGGGTGGCGGTGGAGGTGTTGAAGCGGTCCTGGAAGGAGGAGAGGTGGCAGATGCCGACGGAGTGCGCGCCGGAGAGGATGACGAGCTCCTCCTGGGTGAATTTCTTCTTGCGGAAGTTGTCCTTCAGCTGCTGGAAGTCGAAGGTGGAGAACGGGAGGATGGTGTCCGCGGCAACGGCGGACGAGACAACGCCGTCCTTGCGGCCCGTCTCGACGGCGTAGGTGATCTTGCCGCGGCTGAGGATGTTGGTCGCGTCGCGCGCCGCCAAGACGACGATGTCGGCGCAGGAGACGCCGTCGCCGAGCTTGGCCTTGATTCCGTCGATTACGTTGAAGCCGTCGAGGCCGATGTTGTTGGCCGCGCTCTTCTCCGTCCCGCGGTTGCTGCTGTATGGCATTGGCGTCTTGTCCAAGAGCACGGATCCATCGCAACCCTGCAAGTGATTAGCAAATTAATTATCACACGGGCTAGCACAATTTAGAGGATCAGACACAGTGTCAAACTTAAATGGAATAATTCATTTTACACCTCCAAACTTAAGTCCAATAAACACTATCAACTATAAAACCCTGTATTTAACATGCTAAACTTAAAAAAATGTAGGCCAACTTATACTTAGATGATTTTGGAGGGTGGTTTTGATGGGATCTAACTCAAAATGGTTTTTGTCATGTTAGCATCCATGTCATCGATTTTTATCGATGGCAATCTAATTAAATAAAAGGATAGAGGATGACCATAGGAAGAATGATAATAGAGATAAAGTAAGAGGACTAAGAAAAAAGTCAACGATATGGATGTTAGTATCTTCTGAGTTAGATCCTTATAAGTAAAATCTAATGATATGACCGATAATATTGTAAAAACCACTTTGAGTAAAATCTATGTCATCAAAACCATATTTTAAAACCGCCTTTAGAGTATAATTTGACCTAGTTTTGTAAGTTTAGGGTGTTAAATACCTGGTTTTGTAGTTAAGTTTGTTAAACATACTTTTTTTGCAAAGTTTGAAGATGTAAAATGGATGTATTTCAACTTAAATTACAGTACAAATAATGCATGACAAATTACTTACATTGACCCAGCAGTCGTGGAATACCAGGCGGATGAGGGCGGCGCCGATGCTGGGGTTGCTCTTGATTGCCATCTCCACTTCCTTCCTCACCTTGCCCTCGACGTCATTTTTGCCGTGGCCGCCGCCGGACGCTGACTGCCCGGCGAGGAAGCAGGCGACCAACACGCAGAGAGATAACGCGACGGCGCCGGCGTTAAGCTTCACCATCGCCGCCAGTTCGATCGCCTGTATATCGATCAGTATTCGCCAGCTAGCTAGCTACGTAGCTAGTTTCCAACGTATTAAAGTGATCAACTGATGCTAGAATTGCTCTGGTACGTCCAGGGAACTTGCGATGGAGGGGTATATATACTGCTGAATGCTGATCGAGCATGAGCAAGCTGCTGCTGGTGAGTAGGCTTAGCTTGCATGCACTGATGACTGATGCAGACAAACTAGCATTTCTTAACCTATGCTGCTTGTTATCCAAGCATGCATATATGAATTCGTTAGATAATTTTTAGATTCTTTTGTTGACCAAAAATGCAGAGGGGCCGCTCGAGAACGTGCATGCCAATCATTCATGTAACTCTGCTATTACAACTGAAGTATGGTGATGAGCAGCACAGCAACAGCTTATCTCGATCATCATCTGGTGCCTGGTGTAGTTACTATACGTCGGTCAACGCACAAGTTGCAAGGAATTTCCCTATCAACTTGCTTGTCTAACTGTCTTCGTATTTTTATTTTTATATACTAATTGGAGGCCTTCCTAGAAGCCCCCACGTTAATCAGAAAATGCTAGAATTCCACGTTAATCTAAAAAAAGAAAAATTGCTAGAAAATCCCACATTATTCTAAAAAAAAGAAAATCTTAGTCGTCCAATCTCCTTAATCATTTTCATTCACGGCTTAGATCAATTTATCTATTCATAAGAGATATATGATAAATCAGAGGAGTACCAGATGGAAGGGAAGTTTTGCTTTCCTTATCTACTCGCCATGCTCAAGCGCCTAATAAAGGAGCAATGGCGACATGAAAATAGAAAAAAGATGAGAAAATATTATTGCATGAGTTACAGATTAAATCTATTTATAGGAATTGCTAGCCGTGCAGATACACGGGTCGACGACTAATATTTTCTAATTAATCTTGTTGGGGGTACGTGTATATATGTGTAGATGGCTCAATAATTTTGGTGTGTACCAAGATGACTAGCTGACTCAGTTATAATTAGTACGATCCTTTTCAGAAAGAGGAAAAAAACATATTAATTTACGGTTTTTGCTAAATTTCAGTGTCTTTCAGTTACATAAGATCGCATGATACATTGAAAGTTCAGTTTTGATTCCTGAATCAATTGGGGCCGGGGATGCATGAGCTGCAAATGAACCCTCTTTTGTCTTAGCCCTAGCTAGCTTGTGCAGATCACTTTTATTCCAACATACTACCTTGTACGTTATCGTGTAACTCGTGTTACCGCTCTTCTTTGGCAAGATCCAACGGACAATACACCGACTCTCTCTCTCTCTCGCTCTCGCGTTAATTAATCGGACGGCTCGCATGCATCTCGTGTTAGCACCAGAGGAGAGGGTTTGCAAAGAGGCGATTTACCCACAACAGATTTGTTCCTGTCGGTACGTAGCTTCCATCTTCTTTCAATTCGAGGCTGCAGGCGAATATATACTTGTCGGGTTGAGAGGTTTTAGTAGTATTCTGTAGCAGATTAGACGGTGGCAATTGCACCATGCATATATATTCATGTATATCGATCATGCAAATACACGGATTATATATCATGTGGCCAATCAATTAACCTAGTGGTTGCTGGCAGATTCCTCCCGTAGGCAAAAAAAAAAGGTGAAAAAAGCAGACAGGCATGATATGATCACATGTCCCAGTTATCTATTTGTATTTGACATAGTAAGTAGTAACATGCATGCCACGACCACTTTGTGACAAGCATGGATATAGTCACGCGTTACCGTTTTAGAGTCATCTGGACAGTAACACATGGTAATTAACAGATGGGTGCCATATATCGTCTAAAAATATATATATAGAACGTATTTTTGAATGGCCTATAAATATGTAAAATTAGTGTGATGTTTTCTCTGTACCTCTAATAAATATTTAGCTTTCCTCTAAATGCATATATTGAATATAATTTTTAAAGACAATAATTAGGAACAGTTTAGTTAGTTTAGAAAATATGTGTTATAAATTTAGACTGATGAGTAATACATATGAAAAATAAAAATAGTAGAAGATCGACACCACTAAACAAAGAGTTATTAGCTGGATGCATGCCCGAGCTGAGGTTAGTTGCTGCGTGCTACTAATTGGGTTGAGTATATATATATATATATATAGGAAGCCGAAATGAGGCACCATGGTGTCTGGGCACCATGATTTCAAATGCGCAAATTCAAGCCATATTTGAGTATAATTTTCAAAAATTTCAGTTTTAGGGTATATACCCATCTATAACAATTCAAATGAAACGCATACCTTTGAAAAAATATACTCGAATTCAAAGATTTTGAACAAGTTTGGTTAACATGCTTTGCTGATTTATATATAAAATCAGCACATACCTACAATCAAACTATCATCAAAAAGAGAAACTATAGTTTGAATTTCAGTTCAAACTTATTTGAACTAGTTAGTAAATTGGTTAAACTCAGCATCCTAAAAATTTCAAAAAAAATCGCATGAAAATACATAGGAAAAATATCCTTTTTAGATCATGGTGCCTAGACACCATGGTGTACCAAGTAATTATACTATATAGGAAGCCGAATTGGGGCACCATGGTGCCCGGGCACCATGATTTCAAATGCGCGAATTCAAACCATATTCGAGTATATTTTTCAAAAATTTCAGTTTTAAGGCATATACCCATCTAAAACAATTCAAATGAAACACATACCTTTGAAAAAACATACTCGAATTCAAAGATTTTGAACGAGTTTAGATCACATGCTTTGCTGATTTATATATAAAATCAGCACATACCTACAACCAAACTATCATCAAAAAGGGAAACTCTAGTTTGAATTTCAGTTCAAACTTGTTTGAACTAGTTAGTAAACTGGTTAAACTCAGCATCATAGAAATTTCAAAAAGTATCGTATGAAAATACATAGGAAAATACTCATTTTGAATCATGGAGCCCGGGCACCATGGTGTCCCAGGTAATTATACTGCCTAGGCTCCATAATCTAAAAAGGATATTTTTTCTATGTATTTTCATGTGATTTTTTTTGAAATTTTTAGGATGCTGAGTTTAACCAGTTTACTAACTAGTTCAAACAAGTTTGAACTGAAATTCAAACTATAGTTTCCCTTTTTGATGATAGTTTGGTTGTAGGTATGTGCTGATTTTATATATAAATCAGCAAAGTATGTGATCCAAACTCGTTCAAAATCTTTGAATTCGAGTATATTTTTTCAAAGGTATGTGTTTCATTTGAATTGTTATAGATGTGTATATACCCTAAAACTGAAATTTTTGAAAATTATACTCGAATATGGCTTGAATTCGCGTATTTGAAATCATGGTGTCCAGACACCATAGTGCCCCATTTCGACTTCCTTATACTATATATATATATATGCGCGGAGTGCAGAAGCTGCATGATGTTGTCTTGTAGCTAGCTAGTTGTTTAATCTGGATTAATTATATCTTTACTACTTTCAGACTCGGTTGGTAAATACCAGGTGATGTACGTGTTCTCCTATCCCATTCCACCTCTAAAAGAAATGATCCAACGAGAAAAAAACCTCTCTAAGAACCAAATTAACTCGTGAAAATTCTTTTTCACAGCGCTCACAGTTATTCTCGATCTCGTCGTCCTCTCACTCTTCTTAGTTGCCGTTGAGTTGGCGGCCGCCTCCCGCAATAAATCAAGGTCCAATTTGACAGTAAGCGGCGCCAACGTAGGTGACGGTGGTGAAGCGGGAGGCACACCGAGGATGCTGACATAGGTGGGAGGGACGCCTTGAGGCCAAGTCGAGAGCGTGGCGCAGGCGAAACCCGACGATATTATCTTGACATGCATGTTAATTAGGGTGTGATACGTTTGTTTATTCGTAGCATGCAACTCGCGTGCAAACATGGCACGCGCACATGCATATATATTAACTGGTAGTGCAATCACTACTACAAGAAGATTTATATTAGACGTCTCATTCCAGACAGTTTTTTAGAATCGTCTGTGATAATTGAACATTACATACGGTTTGTGGCTAAAACCGTCAGTGATGTTCACAGTAGACATCACTGACGGTTTTAGCCGCAAACCGTGAGTGATGTGAATTCACGTCACTAACTTCCACCAACCATCTGAGATGAATCCACTATAAGCACCTACGTGCAAAACACCCATTTCAACCCCCGGGCCCAAACTCTAGCGGCGTGTTCTCCTCTCCCTCCTTCTCTCTCGTGGCGGAAGCAAGGCGCGGTGCGTGGCCCTGGCCTTCTCCCTCTACCTCCTCTATAACCGGATGGTGGAAGCGACCGGGCCTATCGGAGACCACCACCACCCTGGGTGTGAGATCAATCCCTCTCAATTTGCACCCGGCGATTCCAGTCCTCACCACATCCGCATTGGTCCCCCTCGCATCGTCCCCATCGATCCGGCCGTTGTGGGGTTTGGTTTGGCCTCGAGGATTCTTTTTTTTGTTTATTTTCTTTTCTCCTGTGGGGTTCGATTTCTGGTGTGGTTGTTGCGGAGGAGGAGGAGGAGATGGATTTGGCATCGGTCAACGAGGAGCTCGCCGAGATCAACGGTCAGATCAGCGATATCTTCCGCACATTGCAGTTAGCTCGAGTAATTCGTTCTTTTTTTCTTGTTTGAATTTGGTGTGTTATGCGAGAATGCTCGATAGATCTCCTTTTTCTTGCTGTGATTTTACGTGTTGAATACAAGTTTGGGGAACAAATTGATGACCTGCAGAAAATCATTCTTTGAGGTCTCCGCCCTTATATTTCTTGATCTCCACATAAATAATCGTATAATGTGACTAAGAAACAGGGGCAGAATTAATTGATTGATGATTAGTCTGGAGCAATGGGTTCCAAAAACTAGACAAGACCAAGGATGCCAATCGCCGGAGCAGACAGCTCGAAGAGCTTACCGATAAGATGCGAGATTGCAAAAGGTTATTCATTCTTCTTTTCTTTCTATATCATACAGCGTAGGAACACCTTCATAAAACAGAGGATTTGGAATATGATGAACACGAATGCTTCACTTGGCAAGAGTAGAGATAGTGACCCTTTTTGGCTCATGTTAACTTAATAGTTTGACATTGCAATCACTTTAGTATCTTATACTAAACACACTGCAGTGCATACTACCTGCAATATCTGCTTTAGAATCTTAGTAATGTGATCAAGAAGTAGTTTATAGGACAAACAGATTCATTGTTACTTAGTTTTGATGTTTTTTGAGTAGCTTCATAACAGCAAGGCATTTTGCTCTCTTTTTGTGGTTTTATAGACTTATAAAAGACTTTGAACAAGTTGTTCAGGAATTAGCAGGAATTAGACTTATAAATTTCACTAAACATGATACTTATTCTGAGCAGCAGGAATTAGCTTGCACAATTTTCCAGAGAGGGGATGGCGGTATTTCTTGGATCCATGAAGGTATTGCTTTGTATATTCATGTCAGTATAGTGGCACCATTGATCTGTTGAAGAAGGGTTAGCTCTGTTCCTTGTGTATTCTTCTAACCGAGAAGTTATTGGGGCCTATCTTTGATAGCTCTGGACCTCTGGTCTCCGTAACCTCGTTTTGTTGTTCTAAGAGTTCTAGTAACCATGTTTAATTATTAAGCTTGCTCTGATTGTATTTTGTTATAATGAAAAACTGCAGAGTCAAATTCATCATTCAGGTTGATTTAACGTGTGTGTGTTTTTTCTTTTATTTGAATTAATGTTGAGTGTGGTGTAATTGCCAGTCTTGGATAACACCAGTAACTTTGTAAAATTTATCCTTTTGTGCAGTTCATTATCCTAACTAATTGACACTCCTCACACTCTGTTACCTTTTCAGCGGTTGCTGTAGCTCTGCCACTCTATTTTGCTACCAAGAAGTACCTGTTTTTCTATATAGAGATGAATGATGAATGAAGTTTATACTATATAGTTCACTGTGGCCTTTAGAAATGAATCCATTAACGAACATATGTTACGAATTCTTAATTTTCTATAGCCAAAAGTTATATGTGGGTATAAATGGTCATGGCTTGTTAAGATATCATATTCTATGGCATACAATTTGAGGACTAAATTGGCGGCACCTATTTCTCCATAGTCTTGAAGGTGAGAACAATAATCAGAACCGTCCCAACTATCACAGACGATTCTTACCACGAACCATTTGTGATAGGTACTTCACAGATAGTTCAAAAATCATCTCTGATACACCGTTATAGATGGTTCGAAAGACCGTTTATGATATTTTGTGTAGTAGTGAATGTTTGCACTACGTATGTACGTTGTAAAAAAACGCACGCGCGGCGGCATGCGGTACCATAAATACTAGCGTACATAGTACTATACTAGAAATTTATGCGCGGCGTGCCACGCCGCGGGCGCCACTGTCCACGCTAGAAAATCGACAAAACGTGAGATTGACGCTCCACACACGAGTAAATCGAGAAAACGCGCGAAAAAGATATAAAAATAAGCCTGTGTTTTTCGCAAAAGGGTTTAAGCGTAATGCTAGAAAAGCGGAAAAAGTACATAAATGCAATGCATAATTTTTTTTTAAAAAAAAGACATGTTTTTTTTCTTACGAAAAGAACCTGAACGTAATTTCGATTTTTCTAAAAAGGATCCGAGCGCTACTCCTAAAAACGCTAAAAGGGCATGGACGTAATGTATAATCTTTTTCGAAAAAAAGGACCAAATCTTATTTTTTTTCCCGAAAAGGACCTATCCGTATTTTATTTTTTTTACAAAAGGACACGGATGTAAAAAAAATTTGGCCGGCTCGGCTCGAGCCGCGAGCCGAGCCGGCCCCTCCCGGCTCAAAAAGTCCTGAGCGCGGGGATTCTACGATCTATAGTGGAGGTACTAGAAATTATGCGCTGCGTGCCACGCCGCGGGCGTTGCTTTCCACGCGAGAAAATCGACAAAACTCGCGTTTGCACGATGCATATTTTTTTTCGAAAAAAATTATTTTTTTTCTTCTAAAAAAGGACCTAAACGTAATTTCGATTTTTATGAAAAGGACCCGAGCGCTATTCCTAAAAACGATAAAAGGGCATAGGCGTAATATGTAATCTTTTTTCGAAAAAAGGATCAAATTATAATTTTTTTTTCGAAAAAGGACCTATACGTACTTTTTTTAAAAAAAGGACCAGATGCGAAAAAAATTTGGCCGGCTCGGCTCGAGCCACGAGCCGAGCCGGCCCCACGCGGCTCAAACGCACCAGGAGGCGGTGATTCTTCAACATGTAGTATAGGTATGATGATATGATGTGTATCCTTCGGTAAAACCTTGACTTGGTAGACTACTGTTTGTTTGTGAGAGAGAGAGAGTTGATGGACTTCTTTGTTGCGTATGATTTCGCTGCGGCGAACGGACGGAAATTGAACCAGCTAGGCAGCCCACCGGAGTTGCATGCAATCAAAGTTACAGAGGCAAGTTGCGTATATGGCAGAGTCGGCGGCCGCAATTGAAAGGCTAGGGTAGGGACATGTTTAATTGTTTCTTAGCTATATCATATTAATAAAATTTTACGTGCAGGATAGATATGGTGAGAAAAGAGAACATGTTGTCCCTTATGCAAGAGATAACCTAACCACACAAACTAATGTAAATAGTGATAGAGTGTGAGAGTAAAATGTAATAAAAATAATATTAAATAATTAGTGGAATGATTTTAGATACGCACCACTGGAGATGTTATCTCTAGGTGAGTTGGAATCCTTAGAGACAATCTTAACAGACAAACTATTGTACATGTCCTAATTCTCCCTCCCTTCAAAAAAATAAGTCATATAGTTTTAATGATGTTACTTAATTAGGAATAAAAGATTTGCATGTAAATTTAATGAGACTTTTCCTACCAATATCTCTAATTATTCTCTCTCAATCATATACATTTATTCGTTAGCACCTACCCAAAGTATTACCTCTCATCTTCCAATATAATTAAGTAAGGTATTTAATTTATTTTCTGTCATACTTTTCTCAATTTCATCGTAATCTTAATCTTGGTAAAATCTCAAAATACGTCCTATTTTTTTACGGAGGGAGAATATATATACGGGCGGGCGGCTAGCTTAGCTTGAGCGTAAGCGTGCAAGTTGCATGCATGCGACGCGCGCAGCCTAAATCAATTCAAGATTAACTGACTTCTTAATTAGTTGCCTCAATGAGGACGCCAGCGATGTACACATGTGATCTATCGATGTGCATGCTACTACTGCTAGTACTCTTCAATGAAACTCACAAAGCTAGTTATAGGTACGATCATATGTACTCCACTAGCTCCCGGTTTCGCGGCAAGCTTGGAGAAAAGAGAGGATAACCCATCTCGCACGTTCTAATTCTAGCATTTGATCAGCATTTAGTGAATATTTAGTATTCACTAGCTGCTAGTAGTACTACTACAATTAACTATGTATGGCCTTATCGTGAGCTACTTGCTATTTACGTACGTACCCACTCCGAAGACGATCGATCGAGCTAGCTAGCTAGCTAGCATCCGATCGATCGATATTCGAGCTGGCTTGTTTGACGAACCATCCTGCAAACAAGGACCAAACTGTTAGGGTTAGCCGAATTTTGGCAAGGTGCATGTTACATATCAAGTCCTTGCTGTTTGACGAATGACGGCCGACGATCGCGCGATCAAGTTGAAAATACACCTCGACCGATCGATCATGGCCCAGATCGTTCCCGTGCGCACCAAAACTGGAGTATTAACGATCTATAATTGGAAGCATGCATGTTCAGTGAAAGTTTATCTAAGAGATCAGTTGGTTAATTATTTGAAGTTTTAGCACACGGTGTACAAGATTAAATTCTAGAAAAATTCACACAAATAATGTTGTACACTGTGCCAAAACTTCCAGACAACGGAACACGATTGCTTGATCAGTTCATTCCACATAAACAAACTCCAGACAATGAGCTTTTTCGCTTCACTGCATCTGATTTGAAATGTAAGTCATTTTAATTTTGGGCACACGAATTAAGGAACAAGAAAAATAACGCTGCTGCCCTTCATTTATTCCTATACTATAATACTAAAATGTGTTGGCAAAGAGAGAGGTTGAGAGATACTCCCTTCAGCCATGGTTTAAAATCCCGGCGAAATTTCAAATTTCGGCCGAAAACGAGATTCAAAATCCCATCCAAAAAAAATTGGTACAGTATCATGTTTATTGGACCGGATTTGGTGCCAATCTTTCCGTGAAGAGTTTTAATGCCATTTGTAAAGAATAGATATAAAAATGTTGTAATAGCATCGCAAAACAAGTTTAGCTCAGTTGGTCTCTGCACTAGAGTAGACGGTGGGCTGACCTTAGGTGGCGGGTTCAAATCCACAGCGTTGCTATTTTTTCATGGTTGCAAACTACACAAAAAAAAATCAATGCAAAAATATGCCACAGCCAGGACTTGAACCCACAACCACGTCTTATCGACTGAGCTAGGCGGTCAGGTATGCATACATATTTTTTCCAATGTTTTCTAGCCTCCAAAAGACCATTTGACAAGAGGTTAAAAATCGCTGAAATTTCGGCAACCGAAATTTCGGTCGAAATCTCGGAAATTGTAAGGACCCGAATCCACTGATTCGAACCCACTGTGTTTACCGTACTAGTCCCAAGATCAACGCTAGTGCACACAGCTTAACATTGATACATATCACATCATACACAACGATAATAGAATAATAGTTCATTTATTGATATAGCTAAATGTATGATCTTATGACCAACTTACATTATTAAGCCACGCAGGGCAAGACTGAAGATATAACTAATGATTAAGCAGCGGAAAATAGAAACGTAGATAGCTCATCAGTTCACCACAGGCAACCGACAAGGTTCGGACCCTAATGACTCGTGTCTTCTTGGACTTCATCTTCCAAAACAGGTGTAGATTCTTCAACTGTTGATTATTGTTGTTTGGCAAGGGTGAGTACTTAAGCACTCAACAAGTTGTGCACAGAATGCAATTCTATGTATCTATATGTAAGGCTTATTCCAATTGATAGGCTATCATGGCTATTTTGCAATAAGCAACATTTATGAACAAATACAGTAAATAGATTGTAAAGACTGTAAAACAAATAACAATAATAAATAACTTCAGTATTTCTCAAGTAAACCAAGTTTCCAATCCTAATTCAAATTTCATCTCCCATATGACATTCCGCCACCCCAACCAAGTTGTCCAATTAATTAAGCTAACCCTTAACTGTAATTCCCGAGCATTGCTCAATTCCGCGAGCACGGCTATCCGAATAGTTTCACACTCTGCAGAGGTTATGCACTTTACCCACGTGATACAACCAAACACCACCAAGGCGAGTGATTATAACAAAGCCTTTACAATGCGCTGGCTTAACCCGATACTACCCGCTAAGGTTTCAACACTGGTGGGTTTGAAAACCATAACCAGGGCCCCCCTCTTGCGCCATGTGAATTACTCCATAACTCGAGAACTCACACCGACCACGATAGTACCAAAATTAAGACATTGCAAATTACTCAGTTAGGCTGGCCCATACCAGACATGTGGTTGCATGATTAACTCAGGTCAAAGGCTTGCAAGGTTAAGTCCTTAGAGTGATCAAGGCAAGACATCCACATACCATCTGCCCATCGGGCCCACCTTGGCCTCCTCGCCCCTTGTCACTTGCCCCAATCTAAGTGATTATCACCCAAGTTGATTACCAAGCACCACGTGCCATCAACAATTCAACATCGTTGCGTGACATGACTCGCCACAACAACTCAATCTCATCGTGTGATCCCACATGACACACAAGTTCATAACATTGTTCCATATTCAATTAATCAAGATTAATTATCAATGATTCTGACACATGTGATGACGTGGCATGGCTAAGCAACTAATACGGACTAAACCTCCAATGTTGATTATAATTATTAACCAACTATATTTAACCAATCTAGGGTGACAATAGATCATGACATACAATGACAAGGTAGGGTATAGATCAAATTGGTATAATAGCTAAGTCCCAATTTAATTTGAAACAATTGTACACTTGAAATAATATGCAATTGGGTAAAACAAATATAGCAATTTTATAAATATGGGTTCAACATGATCAAAGCACAACTTGCCTTGGAATAGGTCCTGATCTGGTTCTGGAGCTTGCTCTTGAGTTGCTTGATCTTCCTCCGAAGCGTCGCAAAATTCAACGTCTACGCGTACCGAAGAAGAAAAGCAAATAAATGCAAAAACAGAGAGCAATTGAACTCCAAAAATCAAATAAAATTCATCATTAAATAGATCTCAATTTTACAAATTTTTAGAAATTTGAATCACTCAAATCCGAGTTACGATGCAAAAGATATAGCCTTTTGAAGTTTGAAATAAATACTGAAATCAGAAAATCAGATTTAACAGATTTATTTTTATTCTGAAAAAAGCGATTTATGACGTCAGCGTGACGTCAGCCCTGGCGCCAGCCAATCAGGCGCTGCCACATAGCCCCGGTGCATAGACCCGGTCCACGGCTCGGAGCCAGTCCACCGTGAACCCGGTCCATGGCGCCTGATCGGCTGAGCGATCACGCGGCACAACTCGTTGGTCACCCGCACCGCTCGATCTGATCCGCAGAACACCGATCGGGCGGTCAGCGTTCATGCGCGACGTGTCAAAACATCAGCCAACAGATCAAGATCCGACGGCCCCAAGCTTACCCGAGACTAATGGCGAACGACGGCGAAGAAAGCCACCGGAGACGAAGAAGAAGCTTCGGCGACGGCGTTCTGGCGTATCCCCGACGTGAAGAAGTGGCGTAGTCGACGCAGCACACTCCGACGAGTTCGAATCTGGAACCAACACGTTGAAAACCGACGAACCGGCGGCGAACTCGAGCAAAAACCGTGGCGCCCGGCGTTCTTCTTGGCGAGGTCGTGCGGCTTCCACAGAGCTCCTCGGGCGATGGCGCGAAACGATGCGGCGGCTCACGGAGAACCTCGGGGCGCTACCCCCTCCTATTTATAGCCTCGGCAACCGCGCTAAAAATGGAACCCTAGATTTCCTCCGGCGGCGAAGTCGTGTCGGCGGCGGACTCCGAGTCCTTCGCGGAGACGACAACCCTCAGCCGTTCGATTCCGCTCCAACGGTCACGATCACACAGCCACGATCTAATCCTAACCGCCCACGATTTCTTTCCAACGGCGAAGATCTCCCGAATCCCGAACCGGTACGCTTCATCCTTGATCATCCGATCCAGATCCAACGGCAGCGGTTAAACCTTCTAGAAGATGGGCTGAACGAGCCGCGCTACTTTGGGCCACACACGCACAGTACACGGGCCAAGCCCAATACTGTTCATACACGTTTTAAAAGAATTTTCAATTTAATATAATCACTGAAATTCATTTTATTTGTTTTAGGCAACAAAATAATCAGGAAAAATCCAAGAAAAATCTCAAAAATACTTTGAGACATTCTGGACTCAAATAAAATATTTTTGCCAAAACTTTATTTTAACTTTGCACAGATTTAAATAAGTTTGAATAAAAGGCAATAAACTTGAAATAAGAATTAATTCAAATAAATCCAGAAAAATCCAAATAATTTCCAGAAAATCACAAATGCACTTTTAAGAAATAAAAACTTAATTAAACTGAATTTTGGGATGTTACAGAAATCCTGGTTCAAAAATTACCAGATTTGAATTTTGCTTTTTAAATTTTGACCGGATTTTGTCCAAAATTACGAGATTTCACCGAAATTTTGGATTTCCAGTACCTCCGAGATGTCAACCGAAAATGAAATTTCAAACCTTGCCTCCAACCACAAAAGAGTGACGTTCTAGAATGCATGCAGTCAAACTTTATTAATTTTGACCAATGATATAATTTAAAACATATGGTTTGGACATATAAAAATGATATGAGTGAATTTATTGTAAAAAGAACTTTCAAAATATTTCGCTTTTACAACTTTTTTGTACATATGGATAGAGAATTTAGTGGTCAAAGGAGCATCTTGTTGATTGTAAAAAGTAAAAAAGTCACTCTTATGTGGTTTGAGGGAGTATATCTGATTTATTCATGAGAATACGAGCTAGCCTTCATTCAATGTGAGAAGGGTAAAACGACCTATATTCATAATAAGAATAGTACTCTTTCAGGGCAATCTCTAGCCTACCAGGCTTGCCATAGCAGATGGTACGTAGCTCTCCATCCATCAGCTGGCATGCACGGCCAGCAGCCTGCAGGAGGTGTCATTGATCTAAGCTTTGTCAACGTGTCCAAGTGGCAAGGAATTGGATCTCTAACTGGTCCTTATATCTCCAACTTGCATGTATACAAGTCTTCCTCGTTTTTCTAATTCCCCCCATGTTTGTTGGATGTATACAAAGCTAACGGAAGCAAATTTAGTCCGAGCTTGCATGTTACGCGGACTCAAATTTAGGACGATATATGTGCTGGATTTTCAACAACTAATGTACATAGAAGTATATATTTCGCGCGTAAAGAAAGGATTGGGATTTTTTTATTATTCTGCTCAATTGAAGCTTGCGTTTTCATATATACATGTAGTAGCACTATCTACTCTTGCGCGTAGCGCTACCTATTTTGGTAGCGCTATTCTACTCCTGCGCGTAGCCACTACTACAGAACAGCCAATCCTTGTCGGCATATCACTGCCGGTTAGGACCCAGCCGGCAGTGATAACGATCTCCGCCGGTTCGAAAGTTAAGTTGGGGATAACTTATCACTGCTGGTTCATGCAACCAACCGGCAAGAAAAGCAAGATATCACCGCCGGTTTGAGACAACAACCGCAGAGATATATCATCGCCGGTCGTGCTTAAACCGGCAGGATACTTGCATTTTCACCGCCGGTTAAAGCAAGGACCGCAGTGATATTATCTTCCCGCACAGATGTTTTTCGCAAGATTCGAGCTTATCATCGCCGGTTCGCAGTAACCGAGCAGCGATAAGTGTTCTATATAATCGAGACCCCGCCTCGACGATCGAGCAAAGACAGAGGCGCTCTGTCTTTGCTCGACGGTATATTGCAACGATCTGCACAAAAATTTGTTAAAATTTGTATTGTACTTCTTTTCGAGGTTAGTAATTTGATCCAAGGTTACAAAATCGCGAAATTAAGCAAAATCTCGCCAAATCTCGGATTTGGACCCAATGAAGTTTGCATAGACCGCCGGATGTAAAAATCCGAAAAAATTTGAAATTGCTACAGATATTTCAAATTTTTATTTTTTCAGCGAGATTTCAAAAACCGCGAGATTTCGAATTTTAAACCTAAGATTTAGCAGAACTCTCTGAATTTTAAAAATTGAGAATGCATTTTCATGCTATGAAAAATTTATGGGAGTATCATAAGATATGTAGGATAATACATAAAATTTATGAAAATATTTTAACATCATTTGTTATGTTTTAAAAATAAAAATCGAAATAGGATAAACATTGCCACGCCGACCACTTGAAGTGGTCCGGCAAGAAAGTTGTTTCACGCCGACCACTTCCAGTGGTCCGGCGTGAACTCGCTCACGTTATGAAAATATTTTAACATCATTTGTTATGTTTTAAAAATAAAAATCGAAATAGGATAAACATCAGTTCACGCCGACCACTTGAAGTGGTCCGCAAGAAAGTTGTTTCACGCCGACCACTTCCAGTGGTCCGCGTGAACTCTCGCTCACGTTATGAAAATATTTTAACATCATTTGTTATGTTTTAATCTCTATTTTTGTAAATAATAAAAATTGCCACGTGGATTTTTACATAATGACAAAAGGTGTATTTTCAAATGTTGAAATAATAAAAACTTGTTAGATGGATATTTACCTAATAAAAAAATTTGATATATTTTAATGTACTCAAAGTATATCCTAAGTGCTTACAATTTTTCCAAATTTGTAAATAATAAGGAATTGCAAGATGGATATTGATTTAATGAAAAAAGATTGATATATTTGGATATAGTCTAAATATATCATAACTATTTACAATTATTTTCATTTTTACAATACTAAAAATTGCTATATGGATATTTACATAACGGAAAAAGGTTGATGTATTTTAATATAGTCAAAATTGCTACATATGTTTTTAAATCTAATTGTCTACAATTATTTGTTATTTGCAATTATATGCGTATGTAATGTTTGATTTAATTAATTGTAGATGGACCAAGGTGGATGTATGACACGGACCGCTGTGGGGCGTAGTTTTTAATGGTGTGAGTTATTTTCTAAACGTACGCGCGCACAAGTCGAAGAATCAGCGGACTACATGTGCTGTCCATGCGTTGATCGCAAAAATCAAGTCGTTTTCTACCATAGAGTCGACACGCGCACACTTGCTTCAAGAGGTTTCAAAGTGGCTATACCGTTGGACCAAGCACGCGAAGATGAGATTGTACATGAAGGGCAACACATTATTGAAGATGACGGAGACAACGGTATGACGGCAGTTGAAGATACGTTTGTCGACAGCCACGACGAAGATCTGGATCAAATGCTGCCTATTTTGCGCTCGAGCTGTAACCCCTATGTCGCAAAACTAGCCGCTGTGTGTAAACCATCCCGCATATGAAACCGTGCAAACCTTGTGTGGACTAAACTGATCACTAGTAAATACGTTTCCTAGTTGTAAATGAACCTGTTTTTTCTTTATTTTAGCCATAACTTTTTATTCGTAGATCTGATTCATGAACGAATTTCACCATTAGATTACTGATGACGAGAAGAATAACAGGATATAAGTCTCGCTAATAAACGTCGCATAAATCAAAATTTCTTGTCAAATAAACATCAATTTACTACTGTATGATAGTAAAATATATATAAAATGTAGTAATTTCTATATATATAGATGTAGTAAAATATGTTACTAGCCAGTAAAATTATTGTTTATTAGCGAGACTTATATCAACATGTTGTTGTCGTCGTCAGTAAGCTACCGGTAAAAATCGTTCGTGAATCAGAACTTTTAATAAAAAGTTATGACTAAATCAAAGAAAAACATATTCATATTCAAACAACGAAACACATTACTAGTTTATGCCATATAACCAACTAGCAAATGCATTCCTAGTTTGTACATCAATTTGTTTTTTTTAGTCATAACTTTTTATTGACAGCTCCGATTCACGAACAATTTTCTCCCGTAGCTTACTGAGGACAAGAGGAACAAAATGATATAAGTCTTGCTAATAAACAGTAATTTTACTGGCTAGTAACAGATTTTACTACATCTATATATCGAAATTACTACATTTCTATATAGATTTTACTATCATACAGGAGTAAATTAATATTCATTTGACAGTAACATTTAATTTATATAATATTTATTAGCGAGACTTATATCATGTTGTTTCTCTCGTCGTCAGTAATCTAATGGTGAAATTCATTCGTGAATCGGAGCTGTAAATAAAAAATTATAGCTAAAACAATGAAAAAACATATTCATGTATAACTAGGAAACGCACGCAATGCATGCTGGTGTATACATCTTTGCATCTCTCGGTCACACACATTCATGCAAATTAATTTTGGACGATTAATCATCCAAATTTTTCAAAACATGTTATTTAGGGTAATAAATGCTCCTATTCTTCTGGACAATTAATCTCCTGACCGTGTTATATGGTGGGCGTGAATTCTGTAGCACTAATTAGTGGAACGGCTCGACTCGATCGAACTGCAAAACTGACTGGCGTTTAGAATTTCTTAAACTATACGCAACTACAGAATAGTACATCTATATACACGTGTGTGTGTGCAATGTATATATACATTGTATATATGTATACGGTAGCGCTATTCTACGCGTGCGCGCTATGCTGCATATTCTACGGGTGAGTTGTATCGTTGTGATGCCACCATATTGATGTGCACGTTGTCCACACCGTATTCATTACTAGCTATTCAATAGTAAATCACGAATACATTTTACTATAAAATAACAGATGCAATTACTACCGAATCAGTTACTAGTTAATGCGTGGGTCAACCCAACTAGTTAATGCATATTGTAGTTTGTACATGAATCTGTTTCCTATTTATTTAAGCCATATCTTTTTATTGGCAGTTCGGATTTGCAAATGGTTTTCACAAGTAGTTTACTGACGATAAGAGGAATAAAATGATATAAGTATCGCTATCAAATAGTAATTTTGCTGACTAGTAAAATAAATTACTATTTTTATAACATGAAATTACTATATTTACAACTAGAAATTACTATCATACAGTATGATTGGAGAATCTTACACAGATCGGTCATTTAGCAGTAAAAGTACGTGAAAACTATATGTAAAATTCTAAAAAATTCTAAAAAAATTATTATACGTAGGGGATATGAGGTTCTAGCCCTATAAAATTTTAATACCAAACTCAGTCGCATTTAAAAGATATGAAAAGGACAAAATTACTATTCATCACTGATTATCACTTGTCAATTTCATATCTTTCAAATCAGATTGATTTTGGTCTTTAATTTTTATAGGGATGTAGAATCTCACCTCCGCTAATTATAGTAATTTTTTGAGAATTTTTGATAACTTGTACATGTGATTTTTATAAAGTTTACACGATAATAATGGTTTACACAAGATATGTTGGCTTTTACCATCCAAAAAATAACATGTTACTTTCTATTACACAAGATGTTACTAAATCGAACTAAAGTGAACTATCAGAATAAGAATTTAGCTCTGTTTATCGGTCCTGTAGTAAAATATTATATGAACGAACGTAAAAGTTGCCGTAGTAGATGATCAAATTAATTGAGAACTGTTCATAAAAATGTTAAGCGTCTGCTCAGTATTAAAATCCTACACAGATCAGTCATTTGGCAGTACACTATCTTTATCGTGTAAAGTCCGTGAAAACCATATGTACAAGTTCTGAAAAATTCTCAAAAACATATCATACGTAGAGGATGTGAGCTTCTACAAAAGACCAAAATTTGAATACCAAACTCACTTGCATTTAAAATATATGAAAAGAATAAATTTACTATTTATCACTGATTAGAGCTGCTTGTTAATTTCATATCTTTTAAATGAGATTGATTTTGGTCTTCAAATTTTACAGGGATGTAGATTGATTTTGGTCTTCAAATTTTACAGGGATTTAGATTGATTTTGGTCTTCAAATTTTACAAGGATATAGAATCTCACCTCCTCTACTTATGGTAATTTTTTAAGAATTTTTAAAAACTTGTACACACGATTTTCATGAATTTTACATGATAACGGTGTTTTCACAGGAAATGTTGTCTTTTACTATCTATAAAATAATATTTTACTAGCTATTACACAAGATGTTACTAAACTGAAATATAGTGAACTATCGGAATAAGAACTATTACTAATGGGTTATGTGCACAGACTACACATAGTTGGTTGTGTTGATGATTTTTTTTTTAATGGAGGTTGTGCTGCTGGTCGATTGAGCAATCCAACGTATTTCAATTGGCTTAATTCATTACCATGATCAGAAGATCAAAGGGACTGTACTAGAGGTTGGCCGTGCGACAGATGAGTGGGAGAGCTACCATTTGTACTCGGTTTGCTCGTAGAGTGTATGCAGTGATGTTCGTGGAATCGGCGTTGATCCTGCTCTAGATAGTTTACGCATGCGCTGCCCGTCTGGTTATTCGATTACCAGCGAGCGTGTACTGTATAAGCGCATGGCCATGCCGTCTGGTTATTCGATTAGTAGTACACACGCACACGAACGATCATTTGTAAAACTTTGTTTGTTGCTTTTAATTAGTACAAGAGAGACGTGGCTTATGATTGTGTATTAGCTGAGTAACGATGATATGACAGCAGGGTTAACCAAACCATTCCGCGGCCGGTTTTCACAATCCCGACGGTAACAAAAATCGAGAAAAACCACAAGAAACCGAACGGTATAAAAATTCAAATTATTTTGAAATCTAGTCAAACTGGCAAGCGAAAACCGCTCAGTTGTGCCAAAAAGCCGGTTAGCAAAATTGCAAAAATATATTGTAAATTTGTAAAAATCCAGTGAATGCCAAAAAAATAGAAAAAATGTAAGAAATATATATATAAAAAAGTATCTAAAATACAAAAAAATTCTGGTATGATCTCTCCTAAATATAGAAAAATTTCGACATGACCTTTGCTATATTTTTAGACAATTGGAAGTTGTAAATTAGGCATTTAGCAATAATATGTCAACAAATAATCCTTCATTTTAATACTACTCACATATCAATCCAACAAAAGCAAAAAATAGGTATTTAGCAATAATATGTTAACAGATAATCTTTCATTTCAACACTACTCATATATCAATCCAACAAGTGCAAAAATAGACATTTACATAATGATATACCAATACCACTCACATATCAATACCATTCACATATCAACACCATTTACATTTCAATACCTTACAGAAATTGCTTGTGTAAATAATTTACAAGAAATTGCTTGTGTAAATAATTTGCAAGAAATTGCTAGTGTCAAAATGCACGTTGTATAATAAAATAAGTACAGAATATAACTAATGGTACAGATTATAATTTCTATACTAAAGTTTTGGTGGTTCATGCATGCATCCAACGAGAAGTAAGCTTTTCAATATTGGATAACATTAACATATTAAAATATATCATAGCAAGATAATTTATGTGTATACAAATATCACTATTTGAATAAATAGTATCATTTTCGAGTGTCGTCCATTGCTACTAAATATACTTCAACAAATATTGCTACTTGACATACTTCAACAAATATTGCTACTTGACATACTTGAACAAATATTACTACTAAATATAATTGAACAAATATTATTACTAAAATATGTTTAAGTAAATATGGCTACTTGACATGCTTGAATAAATATTGCTACTAAATATAATTGAACAAATATTGTTGCTAAAATATGTTGAAGTAAATATTGCTACTTGACATACTTGAACAAATATTTCTACTAAAAATACTTCTATTTTTTTTTGGCTTTTTCTATTTTCTAGATTTTGAATGGCTCAAAAACGTCTCCAAACTTCGTTTTTTTTCAAAATAATTTCACACTAGAGGTCATAAAGCAATTAATACTAATTTTAGGGAATTTTTGGATAATTTTTTCTAAATTTTTTGAATTTGAATTCCACCAGTAAACCGAGCGGTTTTGTTTCTCGAACCGAAACGGTACGGTCAAAAAATGCGGTTTTTCAAACCCTGTATGGCAGCACTTTTAGTTTGGTGTGGCGTGAGTTGAATGTGCGTACATACAAGAACTACTACTAGTCGGTTGTGTACACGGACTACACACATATACATTGATTTCTCATATTTTACTATCCGTATATATAGATTTTACTATCATACCAGATGGTTCAATAGCTGTGCGTTAGTAAAATCTTATGACATATTCAGTAAATTACCAGTAAAAAACATATTCATTCGGCATCTATTAGCAAGACTTACAACATTATGTTGCTCTCGTTGTCAGTAACCTACTGGTAAAAATCGTTTGTCAATCGGAGCCGTCAATAAAAATTATAGCTAAAACTAAAAAAATAGATTCTAGTACAAACAAAGAAGCATGTTTACTAGTTGGTTTGGCCACGTAATGGGCTTAGTCAACTAGACAGTGTGTTGTGCTAATTAATGCCATGCGCAGGCTCAGTCGGTATGCAAAACTGACTGGAGATTAGAATAAGCTATTCTACACGCAGCTGTAGAATATATACATGTATACATATATGTATATATATACACCTATATAGTATGTATAGACATATAGGTATATATACATACTATATATGTATATACATATAGGTATATATATATATACTTATGTATGTATGTATGTATGTATGTATGTATGTATGTATGTATGTATGTATGTATGTATGTATGTATAGAGACACATACACATATATACATATACATATGCATATATATATACATATGCATACATATATACATATATATAACTTGTTTGTTTACGTGAGACACATGCTTCCATGCTTTTCTTTTTGACGGTTGCACAAATATTAAAGCATGAATGAAGGGTATATGAGGATTACTTACCCATTTGCTTGATTTAAGATTTGTGCAACTTGTATCGAGAGATAAAGCATTGAAGCACTGCTCGTGAGTGATATATGAGAAGTGAGAGTACGTACTCCCGGGAGTATGGAACCATTTTCCTATGTACACACATGGTAACGCTATTCTACGATGTAGGATTAAGGATAACCGACTAGAGGGGGTGAATACGAGGTTTTTAAAATTATTTGGCTCTAATTCAAAGATTCAGCAAATATGACACAATCATCAATTCTATAATAATTAAAGCCCAAATGAGCTAGGTTTTGCTAGGTGCACCAACAACCTAAGTTTAGGCAAGAGCAACAATCCTATAGAGATAATCAATAACTAAATCACTAGGAATGTAAATTGCACAATTGGAATTACAAAAGAGCAAACCACAAGAAGATGGACACAATGATTTTTCCCGTGGTCTCGGAGACTTGTCAATCTCCCCTAATCCACATTGAGGAAGTTTGAACAAATCAAGTCAGCTCTTTGCGCAAATGAACCTCCCTCAATCACTAGTGGTAGCTCCGACACACACCAATACCGGGTCTCTTCACAATCTCCTTTGAAGAAACCACCGATTCCACACCTCCAAGCCGTCTAGGAGGTGACAACCTCGAAGAGAATAGACTTTGGTGCTTGCTTAAGGTTGATCAAGTGTCTAATGGCTCAAGAATGATTACACACACTTGAATTTGCTCTCACCAACTGTGGAATATAAGAACCCGGGTACCCTCATGACAGGCCCAAGAGGGAGGCCCAGAAGATACTCCCCGCGTCAGACCCCGCTGCCGTGCACAAGGGGACATATCCTAAAGGAAGTTGAACTTATATTTAGATATGATAGATACGGTTGTAATCCGAGTCGTTAATAGGGTAGATAAAGATGTAAACTATATCCTATTAACTGACTAGAATCTTGTAACCGATCGGAATCTCCAAACCGATCAGGACTCTGTAAGCCGCCCCACCCCCGCTATATGAGGGAGAGGGCGGGCAACAACATAGGGATCCGATCATCCAAGCATAGAGCGATCAAGCCATAGAGCATAGCACACCTCATATCGCCCAGAGCATATTGCGCTTTGAGCAATCTTAGATCCAAGAGATCGCATAATCCCAAAGACACAGGACTAGGGTATTATCTCCCGCGAGAGCTCGAACATCTAAACCCCTTGTCTTGTGTGACCTTCGAGTTTGAGATCTAGTGCCTACCCCATAAATTTATTGCCGACTACAAAAGTCGACAGTTGGCGCGCCAGGTAGGGGAAGCGCTATAATCTTTTCTCACAGACTCGATGGCAGCAATCGGTGGATTCGTCGCCACCTTCGTCTCCGGCCTGTCCTTCCACTTCGGAAACCTGGACTTCGTCGCAGATGCGCGCGGAGAGCTTGTCTGTCTAGTCCAAAACCAGATCCGATCTGGTGAAGATCAGGCCAACCCATCTCAGGTATATCACTTTGACTTGGCTGGCAAACCAGTCGGCGTCGCGAGGAATTGCTGCGATCTTCGTGGCATCTTCGCGATAGAAGAGCGTAAGACCGATCTCCAACGCCAACAAGAAGAACAGAAGTCGCGGGGAAGATCGTCTTCGTAAGGGTAAGGAGGTGCAGTGCGATCGCTCGATCTCGCGCCGCAATGTCCGCGAGGACCTCCGCAATCCGAGTTGGGAGATCGCCGTTTCCACACGCCAAGGCGTAACGCCATCGCCTCCAAGACGCTTCTCGACAAACCGACCCGATGATTGCATCGGATAGCCCGCGGCCCGATCGTGGCCCGGATCAAGGCCATGGTGACGGCGCCGCAATTTAGCGAAATCGAAAGCCGGTAGGTGAAGCGACTTGCGCCCCACGCTGCTGCGACGCGCCACGAGCCCACGCCGCGCTTCGAAGCGCCACTTTCGGCATGGCCATGAGCCACGCCGCGCTTCGAGCGCCACCTTCGCGACGGTCACGAGCCACGCCGCGCCGAAGCGCCACCTTCAAGACGGCCACGAAGCGCCGAAGCGCCACCTTCGCAGACGGCCACGAGCCACGCTGCGCTTCGAGCGCCACCTTCAGACGGCCACGAGCCGACGCTGCGCCGAAGCGCCACCTTAAGACGGCCACGAGCCTACGCCGCGCTTCGAAGCGCCACCTTCGGCGCGACGGCCACGAGCCACGCTGCGCCGAGCGCCGCCTACGACTCCTCTACAAGCCTACGCTGCGCCACAAGCAAAGATGGCATGATCGTCAAGAACATATGGAGCATAAAGCGGTGAGTCGCTTTTACTCAATTATGTCATTATAAATAAAATTGTTGACTTTTCGACTTGCTACTTAGTTGACCCACAACTAAGCAAAGAAGTCGGGGCTACACCTAATAGCGTGCGCATGCGCACATCTTTTTTGAGTTGTATTTTTCTTCTTTTGCTTAACGATTGCGAGTGAATCCGAGTGCGATAACTCCAAATTGTGAAGCTTTGACCCCATGAACGGCGAACTTTAGTCACCCAAAACACGTGCCTGGGAAAAAGAGCCATGAGCCGACTCCCAACGCTCGGGGGCTAGACTAGTCGGGCAGAGTGCTTAAACAAAAAGAGTCAAACCACTCGGATGAATTCAAAATCAATAAGGAAAAAGAGTAAAAAACTCTAAAATTATATATACACCAGTCGGACATCACATCCGAGTGAATTGTTTTTACATTGCCTAAGTTCTACATATACATGATTCCAGGGCTACTAAATTTGGATGCAACGTGTGAGCCAACGCTCAACGACGATATCAAGAACTTCGCGATTTAATGAATTTAAAGGGAGCGCGCTGAATTTTGCCTTGAGCGGAAAAAGCGTTTTGACTTCGTGATATCGTTTGTGATACAAGATGTCCCAAGATGAGCCGATCGCGAATTCCAATAATGGGGCTAGGAACCACTCAGAAAGTTTAACGCGTGGAGCTCTATTGAGTCCTTCACGATCTCTTTGCCTACAACAGGCACTCTGTAAAGAAAACTAGTCGGGAAGTCGCATCAAGAACTGGAAGCACTCGGCGTGAAGCATGACTCGATTGGGCTGCAACCAGAAGGCGGCAACTCGATCGCAAAGGACTCTGGGGCTCTTGTGGAATATAAGAACCCGGTACCCTCATGACAGCCCAAGAGGGAGGCCCAGAAGATACTCCCCGCGTCATACCCCGCTGCCGTGCGCAAGGGGACATATCCTAAAGGAAGTTGAACTTATATTTAGATATGATAGATACGGTTGTAATCCGAGTCGTTAATAGGGTAGATAAAGATGTAAACTCTATCCTATTAACTGACTAGAATCTTGTAACCGATCAGGACTCTGTAAGCCGCCCCACCCCCGCTATATAAGGGAGAGGGCGGGCAACAACATAGGGATCCGATCATCCAAGCATAGAGCGATCAAGCCATAGAGCATAGCACACCTCATATCGCCCGAGCATATTGCGCTTTGAGCAATCTTAGATCCAAGAGATGCATAATCCCAAAGACACGTGACTAAGGTATTATCTCCTCCGCGAGAGCCTGAACCTGTCTAAACCCCTTGTCTTGTGTGACCTTCGAGTTTGAGATCTAGCGCCTACCCCATAAATTTATTGCCAACTACAAAAGTCGACACCAACTCACAAATGTGAAATGAATGCACAATTGATAATGAGAGAGTAGCTAGGGCCCACGAGTATGCAATGAATGTCCAAGAGAATGCCCGAGCTGCAGGTGAGGGGATATTTATAGCCCCAACTACTAATCTAGCTGTTGGTAGTGTTGGCCGCATAGATTTCTCAAAAAATGCCTCGTTCTTTAAAATAACTACCGGCCCCTTAGGCCGCTACTACCGCAAGTCCGGTAGTACCACTCCTACATGGTCGGTAGTACCATTTTTACAAATTTTTAGTGTTTTTCGTATGATTCTTCAAGGAATGCACATGGTTAAGTATGATCATGATTTTGAGTCATGATTTTTGATCAATTTCAAGCTACTAGACAAAAGTCCCTCTTAATAGTACGACACCAATTCTAGTAACCCGATCTTTTCTTCAAACACCAAAGGTCGAAAAAAGCTAAGAAAATATCCTTAAAATTTTTTATACCTTGTCATTTAGCTTGACTCCTTGATTCTCTTGTGCTCCATGACTTCAACTCTTTATCTGCAATGTCTAGGACCAATCTATTTTCATAACCTCAAGAGAAATTGCTAGTTCTTTAATCACGATTGTCATTAATTACCAAAACCAAACTAAATTAGGGGCCTAGATGCTTCATACGCGTGCGCGTAGAGCTGACTATTCTACGCGCGTGTCGTAACCCCTGAGAAACGTGTCCAAACCATCGACATACTCCCGCTTCGTGCGTTGACTAAGCCAATTAGTAGCGTGGCCAAGCAACTAATAAATGTGTTTCCTTGTATGTATATGAATCTTTTTTTTATTTTAATCATAACTTTTTATTGACAGCTCCAATTCACGAACGGTTTTCATAAGTAGCTTACTGATAACGAGAGGAACATAATGATATAAGTCTCGCCAATAAACGCCATATAATCAGATTTTACTACAAAATTACTGACCATGTTGTTAGATTTTACTGTTGTACAGACTACACGGGCTGCTGAACTCTACATGATAGTTAAATATATATATACAGATAGCAAAATTTATCATCTATTGCACAGACTACATAGGCTGCTAAGCCCTCTGCATGATAGTTTAATCTCTCTCTCTCTATATATATATATCCTACTGCACGAACTACACAAGTTGTTGAACCCTCTACGTGATAATAAAATCTACCTGTTGTAGTACATGAAGAACCATGGGTCGTCCATTCGTTTAACCTTGTTTAATGTTTAGTTCTTACATGCTTATTCTGGCTGCTGCAAGGCTTCAGCGATTTATGTGTAGACCATGTGACAGATTTCTTCCACTCGTACTCACGAAACATTACCACTTCTTTTTCCCCTTATATAATCCTATAACATTAATTTTACTCAAGATCGGCGCCGTCGGACTCCACCGCGACGGCCGCATGAACCGCATACGCCGCAAGCTCTTCAAGATCAAAGGTAGGTACTCCACTCCTAGTTTATCACTTCATACATGTGCTGACTGCTGACTGTTGCACAAATTGTGGAAATTGAAGTGTTATTAAAGATCACATTCCACATATTTGCTGTACGATAAATTAATTAAATCTGGAGTCTACTGTGAAATGTACACTAATGGTATAAGAACAACCATTAAAAAGGAATACCGTAAGTGCTAATTAGGCACTAGCATACACTACTACAGAAAGGTTTATATTAGACGTCTCAACACAGACGGTTAAGAAAAATCGTCTGTAATAAGGACCATCAATGATTGTTCTATAGTGAAACCGTCAGTGGGATAACCACAGACGGTACTCTTCATAAACTATCAGTGATATAAATCAATATCACAGACGGTTTTAGTTTAAAACTGTCTGTGATGATTCCTGTAGCTATCACAGACAGTTCTAACTACGAACCTTCTGTGATAACTACCTATCACAGACGTTCTAACTACGAACCATCTGTGATATGAACTGAAACCACTATATAAACATACCGATTTAGATTCGTATCGCAGACCTTTTAGCTCTCAGCGCGTTTCGTCTCCCCCAAACCCTAGCCCCCCGACATCCTCCTCCTGGACAAACTCCTCCCCGATGACCTCCTCCTCGGCCTTGGCTACCTCCTCCCCGGTGACCTCCTGTCGGCTACCTCCTCCCCGCCGACCTCCTCCTCGGTGACCGATCCTCCTCGGCGCGCAACCTCCTACCTGGCAATCGACCTCCTCCGACCTCGAGTCCGTGCTCCATTTGGTTCGATGAGTCACCTGTTCTTGTGTCTATATCCTGTGATTTCTATGGATGATTGGTAAAATAGTACAAGATAGATGTTATGACTGCACTCGCCGGTGAACACCAACATGGGGAGGTGCGCATGCAATCAACTTGCCCAATTTAGATCGGCAGCACCTGATCCTGTATGACAAGGCTTCATAGAAGTAGGAAGCCATATGGATGTTAATTAATCCCCTTTGGCCAATTTTCATCTATACAAGAAAATAAGGATTTATGTTTAGCAAGAGAGAGAATTGAATGAGTAAAAAAAACACACAAGTGTGTACCCTTTACCGAAAAGCAAATATGACAGATAGGGTACGACATTGTTAGATGAACTTTTGCATTCTTTCAAATAACATGTGGATGGAAAAAAAAGCATTATTGCATTCTTTCAAGTACTAGTACAGGCAACACAAGATCACCTGGAGACAGCATGCAAGTTAATGATGGCAATGCTCAATATGTCTTTACATACATACTCAATAAGTTTAATGGCAGCAGTACTCAAACATGTTAGTAGTTAAACCCAACTTTGTTATATATCTTGATTTGCTAATTATGTCATCTGTAGAATCTTTGTTGATCTCTAATTATATAGGAATCGGAGTATGCATATATCAGTGTGTAAAATTGTGTGGGGCTCATTATTGTTTAGTCCATTATTCTGATATGTGAGAATATCATTTTGTTTTTTATCTAAATTAATTGACAAGATTGAAATCTGATTTTTGTAAAATAGACGACATAGAAAAGCTGTTAGAAGCTAAACAAAAACTTGAGGTGGAGATCGAACAACTGAAGAGCAAGTCTAAGTTAATAGAAAAGATTTATGAGATGAAACAGGAACTGAAAGACAGAGATGACAAATTGCAAGCTATTGAATCCCTTAACACAGCACTCATCATTAAGGACCTCAGGGCTCATGCAGAGCTGAAAGAAGCCAAGCTGAGCTTATAGAGGTAATATAAAGGTTTCTAGTATTTAATTCGACATGGTTACCAATAATATACCAAGACACCCTTTTAAGAACAACATGATCGCTTTTGTAGGGATTAAGAGATATGACCGGAGATCAATCGATTATTGGTGTCAAACAAATCGGCACTAAACTGGAGTTGTGGAACTTTAGAGAGAACCGAGAAGCCTCTGTTGCGAAAGCTATGGCACATATGATGGCAGACATGAAAAACCCCTAAGGTCTTCTTATATTGAACTATGAAATAATGTGGTTTCCCAATGTACGCTTGTTGGTATTTGTGTATATATCATATTTTGTTAATGTATTGTCACATGAACTATGAAACATTTCGTTGTCATATTTGTGGTAAGGTCTTCTTGTCTTGAACTATGTGTAACAGCCCAAAATTTAATACAATAAAAAATACAGTATCAAAAATATTCATGTGATTTATTATGTATTTTCTGGTTTTTTTGAATTAAAGAAATTCTTTTTGGCTTGTTCCTAATAATAGAAATCCAAATGAGCAATATGGTAAATGGTAAAAAGTAAAAAGGTAAAAATCCAAAATTAGTAAAATTCGTTAAAATCTCAGATAAATCCCAGATCTACCCAGGATCTTGATTGTGCCACTTGCACTGATCTGGATCAATAAAATATATTAAAAGGGTTAAGTGATCATGAAGGGATATTTTAAATCTGATCCCATAAGATTTCTTCAGAAGTCACCCAACCTTAACCTGAGTTAAAAAATTTACCTTACTGACAACATGTTCCTTTCCATCTCTAGTAAACATATCAAGAATTTATCTCATAATTTAATAATTTTAAAAATTCATAAACTGAGAAATTGAAAAACTGAAAATAGTCATGTCAGAATTATTTAAAATAAAATATCAAATATAAAAATCTGAAACTTTTACTAAAGCAAAATAATACTTCTCTAAATTTTTTCAAAAAGTATCATAAAATAATAAACTGATCTTGATCTTCAATTAAATAAAAACCAGAATAAGCCGAAATTAATAACTGTGCATTGTCAGATTTTTAGCAATATTTTTACTTATCATTTTTATCTAGAAATTTTACCAGACCCTTATATCTTCTGTGCCGACCTGAGGAAAACTTTATGTAAAATTTTGAGTCTATCTTCTAACCTAAACCTTGATTTTACCTCGTGTTGTCCAGAGTCTTCGTACGAGTCGCCGAATTGTTTCACTGCCGTGTGGGACCATTTTGCCAGCTACCTTGTGCCGACTCTCTTCTCTCCCTGTCGACTTGCCCCCACACATCAGCCATCTCTTCTTCGTTCTTCTTTTCCCTTCTCCGTGACTCACCCGAGCCGGCGCCGCCTTGCGTTTTGTAGCCTTCTCGCCGCAACTCGTCGCCCAATATTGCCCGCCTACACCTCACCTGGACACACCACAGCTGCCTCGCCCGACATGCTCTCTCTCGCGCCAGAGAACAGCCGAGAGAGCTCGCGCATTGTCCTGACCGGCTACATCCCCATGTCTGCGCCAAGCCAACTTGCAAACCGTCTATAAAAGTCTTACAAAGTCTCATCTAGAACACCATACACCTCTCCACTACAAACTCCTCTGTAGCCAATTCCCTCACAGCCAAAACTCTAGTTTTTTCCTCAAAGCCGTCGAGAAACCAGAGAAAGGGGAAAACACCAATTTAAGCTCTTCGGTGAATCAATCTTCCGCGTATGTGAACTCTAAGCTTCCTCATAGCCCCTAGTAGTCATCCCTGAACCCAATTGGTGATCTTCTTCTCTGGTGAGCCGTCGCACTGAGCCACTTCGTCCGCCTCTGCACGCGCACAGTGAGAAGCTTCTTCGCTTACTCATTTTCCTAACCAAACCCGAAAATGGGATTTTTGAGATGCCTTGATACTCACCTTGGTGATCTTCAAGCTCGGGAAGCACTAATTTGGCTACTTCACTATCGGCCATGGCCGCCGCCGCCCCCCTCACGGTGGCAGACCAACTCCGGCCACCACCGGTCGAAGTAGTACCACCCCTGTATGCGCGCAAGCATGCTGATGCCTAAAGTGGAACCCATTCCACTCCTCCGGTGATACTTCGCCGCTGGCAAGCTACAGCACCGTTTTCTCTGCTTTGGGTCGCTGACAAGTGGGCCCCGCGTGTTAGCCACACGCGTCGCTCAAGACTATACCGAGCGAACCCCACTTGTTAGCCTCGCGCGCTGCACAGCTCGCGGGCCTGCCTCTGTCAGCCGCTCTTCGTGCGGCCTCTCGCTGCCGCTTGAACCCGGCCCGTCAATGCCTCGGCCCGACGTAGCCAAAAATAGAAAGCGTATTTTGGTCGCAAAAGCGTACTTTCCGTTTTTGGTAAATTTCTTATTTTCAGTATTTTTCAAACCCTAACACAATCAAATGCATATAACTTTTGAACCATCCAGCCAAATGAGATGAAATAAATTTATAAATTCATGATAAATCATGCAGACTTAGAATATGCAAAAATATTATGAAAGTGCATTCTGTTTGAATTTTAAATTTAAATTTAAAGAAAGAAGCTAAAATATGCTATTCATAGAATTTTTGCAAATGACCTCCAAATTGAGTAAAATAAATTTTCTTAGTCTCCTGGTAACCCTAAGAACCTGAATATGTAAAAATACTTAGGGTTTGATATAATAAAATTTTGAGATAATAAATAGGTAGTAAAGTAATTCAATATTAATCTAAATAAATATAATCTTTTAAATTGTAGAATAAGAATAAATGATCCATGCAACTATCCCTGATTTATGAAATTGCTTTATTTGAATTTTTCCATCTGATTTCTTTTTGGCCCTATTGAAATTTATTATTTGTTGTGCTATTATTATTATACGACGTGTAGAACCCGACGAATCCGGATTAGTCGACGACGATCAAGAATTTGACTATACGGATAATCAACAAGGCAAGCACCCCCTTTGATCATATTGATCCCAGAATTATAAATGTTTTCATTAAATGTTTTACTGCATACGTTACTTTTATTAAAGACTGCTATGTTGTCGGTATTGGTAGGGGTACCTGTAGTTTTATAGAACTTCCTTGATAAGTATGAATTTGTGAACCTTGATAACCCTAGAATAACATAGACAGTATTTGATGTCAATTTGGGTTACTCACACTTAGTGTCATACTTAGCCATGCTTAAAGAAACATAAAACCTTGACATGATTAAAAATATTGGATATGACATTTAATAGGTATGACCTTTCTTTATGATTGTTATTTTGGTTAAAAATAAAAATAAAAACTATGATTTTGATGCGGACAATTATTGGTAATAGCCGGATGTACAAGGGATTTGTACGTAGTATAGGGGGAGACTATTGCCGTGTCGGATTAAAGACCGAACTATGAGTTGTTTTCAGGCCAAGAAATACGTACAAACACAAGTACTGGTATGAGACAGTCTTAACCTATTAAGTTACTTAAAACTAGCTTTACACATTGGTAGGCTGAAGCGGTGTGTACACCATGCTATAGGGAGAAGTGGGACAATTTGATGTGTGTCATCATTTGTCATACTAGTCGTCTATCTTCTGCCGCCGTAGGTAGAAGTGGGACAATTTGGTGTGTCACCACTTATCGAACTAGTCACACATCTTCTACTGCCATAGTATGGGTTCATCACTGGGCTGGTGCAAAGTTAGGCTTAAGTAATGTAATGGTTATGTTATGATCTCCTTGCCGACACACCAAAGAAAGTGTTAATGGCCTGACAAAAGGGGTTGATCATTTCTTGTGGGTAAAGCTGTACATCTCTTCAAAGAAATAAACTAATCGATTAGCCGTACCCGCGGTTATGGGAACTTGGTAAAGTCGCCACATGGTTAGCTGTTTTTATTTTCAAAAAATCTGGTTTCTACCGTGTGTCGGTAATTTCTACTGTGTGTCAGTGGAAATGGTTCGTGGATATGGTCATGATACATAGGTACATGAGATTTATTTATGCTTATATTCTGTTACTATCAGTATTAAATTGCTTTTACCTAAATTCCATTTTGCAATCTACTATTCTGTATTTACACTTCAAATTAGCTTTATGCAAAACAACCATAAGCCTTCCTTTTGAATTGGCTTGCATGTATATTTAGGTTTTGCTAAAAGTCTTGCGAGTACGTAAGTACTCAACTTGCCTATGTTTCTGTTAATATTTTTACGATGTTGTGATCCTTGATAATAATAACTCATGAATAATAATAATGGGGCATAGTCTTAAAATGAGTAGCAACCATTAAAAATCAAATGAATTAAATCTTACCTATCACTCTCTTCTTTATGCCATTCCAAATGCCTGTCACCAGATCTCTTAATCAGATAATGGAGACTGAGGCAACTCCGGAAAATCAGCCTCCAAGGGTGGCTTTAGCCACTCCGGTTCTGCCAAATCCTGTCCATCCGGCTGTGAGAGCCTCTTCTTCACGAATACCTAGTCGTCGGGAATCTTCGCCACCTCCTCAAGCATCAGTTCAAACCCAAGAGACTATTCCTGAAGAGCACTTGCTGGGACCACCAACGATGGCTCAAGTCCTGGCAACGATCGAGCAAGGGTGCCGACGAATACTCTTCTACTCCAGCAGTTGGTGCAGAATACGACCAATCTTGGTGCCGTGGATGCCGGAGCTAGAAATGTCGAAGCATTTCGTCAATCCAAGTTGGGGGAGTTTTTAAAAACTCAACTCTCGACTTTCTCCTCTGCCGTCAACCCCTTAGAAGCGGACGACTGGCTACGGTCAGTCGAAAGTAAGTTGGCCATTGCGCAATGCAGTGATCATGAGGAAGTCCTTTATGCATCATATCAGCTACAAAGTACAGCTGCTTCATGGTGGGAAAATTTCCAGACTATCCAACCCGAAGGCCAGCAAATTACTTGGAAATCTTTCAAGGAAGCCTTCCGAAGGACTCACATTCCTTCCAGTCTGGTCAATCTCAAGAAGCGAGAATTCCTTGATTTACGTCAAGGAAATATGTCCGTAATGGAATATCTTCACCACTTCAATTATCTCGCTCGATATGCGACCTCAGAAGTTACACCTGAAGCAAGGAGAATTGAATGCTTCAGAGATAACCTGAATGATGAGGTTAAGCATATTCTTGCTATTCATGACTTCCATGATTTTCAGATACTGGTAGATAAAGCCATTATAGTTGAGCACAGTACCAGAAATATTATGGAAAATCGAAAGAGGAAATGGATAGCGCGAAAGTCTGCAAGTGCAAGTCCTATAAGGCCACGCATTGGTCAACCGACCAATGTACGACCTTCCGCTCCATTTCAGCAACAAAGGTGGCAAGGTCAAATTCCTCGACCTCAGCAGCCTTCTGCTCGTCCGTTTGGCACTTCTGAAGGAAGACCCGCTGGAGTTCAAAACCAAGCGGCCAATGTTAAATGTTACCATTGCAGTGAGCGAGGGCATTATGCCAACGCATGCCCTAAGAGGAATCAAGTTTCGAGCCGCCAACCAACTCAAGGAGCGCCTTAGCGACCTCCAGGTCGACCTCAAGGAGTTGGAGGTACTCAAGTTTCCAAGTCAACATCAGCTCCAAATCGAAGCTCAAGTAGCGATCGATTGCATCATGTGACCGCTGAAGAGGCTAACGACGCTCCTGACGTCGTATTGGGTATGTTCCCTGTTCACTCAGTACCTACTTTGGTATTGTTTGATTCTCGGGTATCACATTATTTTATCTCTAAAAAGTTTTCAGACCAAAACAACATTAAATCTAATCCTCTTTTCACCAAGATGTTAATCTACTCCCCTGGATCAACTATGAAATCAACATAAATTTGTCCAAGTGTCTTGTAATAGCCTAAAATTTAATAAAATAAGAAATATAATATCAAAAATATTCATGTGATTTATTTTTGTATCTTCTGGATTTTCTGAATTAAAGAAATTCTTTTTGGCTTTTTCCTAATAATAGAAATCCAAATGAGCTATATGGTAAATGGTAAAAAGTAAACAGGTAAAAATCCAAAATCAATAAAATTCATAAAAATCTCAAATAAATCCTAGATCCATCGAGGATCCTGATTATGCCACTTGCACTGAATCAATAAAATATATTAAAAGGCAAAAGTAATCATGAGGAGATAATCTAAGTCTAAACTTGTAAGATTTCTTCAGAAGTCACCCGACCTTAACCTGGGTTAAAAATTTTACCTTGCCGACATCATGTCCCTATACATATCTGGTAAAATATCAAGAATTTATCCCATTATTTAATAATTTTTAAAATTCAGAAACAGAGGAATTGAAAAACTGAAAATAGTCATGTCAGAATTATTAAAAATAAAATATCAAATATGAAAATATGAAAAATTTACTGAAGGTAAATAATACTTCTCCAAATACTCTAAAAAAGTATCATAAAATAATAAACTGATCTTGACCCTCAAATAAATAAAAATCAGAATCAGCCGAAATTAATAACTGTGCATTGTCAGATTTTTAGCAATATTTATACCCATAGTTTTTACCTAAAAATTTTACCAGACCCTTCTCTTCCTTTCTGACCTATGGAAAAAGTTTTATAAAATTTTAAATCAGATTGACAGCTTGATTCGGTGAATCTATCTCGGTCGGCCAGACAATGCATCTGAGCTGTGTTTTCTTACTCACTTACAAGTGGGCCGGTTGCACAAATTGTCCCGATCGACTTCTCTCACGCCACCGCCCACACATAAGCCAGCCAATCCCGTTTCTTCTTCATCCTTTTGGCCGCTCCCTCAGCTCTCTCGCGTGCGCTAGCCGAGCCGCCTCAATCCGTTCAAACCCTGCTCCAACCGACCTCGTCGTCTATATAAAGCGCCACAAGCTTCATTGGCATACCATTCTTCTCCTAGACCTCCCATTTCTTCTGTTCTTCTTGCGCATCGGCCGTGACCTCCCCAAAACATAATCGCAGGCAGCTTTCTCCCCGGAGCACCTCACCTCAATTCCTTGCACCAAGAGCAGAATCAAAACATCTACAACCTATCCATAGCCTCAATTGAAGCTCATCTTTTTCGTCGAGTCACCGCGCATCTTCGTCTGCCGCCGCCATGTTCAAGGTGAGAACCCCCTTCCGATGGTCGTCCTTCATGTCTAATCTCACAAATGGAATCCATGAGTTGCATATGTGCTAATAGAGGTGAAAAGCGTCGAAAAATCTTGCGCTTGAGCTCTGCCACCGTCGGCCATGGCCGCCGCCACCCCCCTCACAGTGGCAGACCAACTCCGGCCACCACCAGCCGAAGTAGTACCACCCCTGTATTCGCGCAAGCATGCTGATGCCTAAAGTGGAACCCATTCCACTCCTCCGGCGACGCTTTGCCACCGGCGAGCCTTGGAACCATCTTCTTTGCTTTGGGTCACCGGCGAGCCTTGGAACCATCTTCTCTGCTTCGGTCGCGTCGCTTAAGCCTCTGCCATGCGGGCCCCGGCGGTCAGCCTCGGGCGCCGCACAGACAGCGCGGTCCCACAAGTCAGCCACTTAGCGCGCAGCCTCTCGCTGCCAGTTGGGCCCGGCCTGTCAGCTCCTCGGCCCGACGCCAGCCAAAAATGGAAAGCGCACTTCGGTCGCGAAAGTGTACTTTTCGTTTTTGGTAAATTTTTGAATTTTCAGTAATTTCAAAACCCTAGAATATTCAAATGCTTATAACTTTTGAACCATCCAGCCAAATGAGATGAAATAAATTTCTAAATTCATGATAAACCATGCATGTTCAGAATATACAAAAACATTTTGAAAATGAACCCTGTTTAAATTTTAAATTCAAATATAAATAGAAAGGTTAAAATATGCTATTCATAGAATTTTTGCAAATGACCTCCAAATTGAGTAAACTAAATTTTGTTAGCCTCCTGGTAATCTTAAGAACCTGAATATGTAAAAATACTTAGGTTTTATTATAAGAAAATTTTGAGTTAATAAATAGATAGTAAAGTAATTCAATATTAATCTAAATAAATTTAATCCTTTAAATTGTAGAATAAGAATAAATAACCCATGCAACTATCCCTTATTTATGAAATTCTTTATTTGAATTTTTCCATCTGATTTTTTTTTGGCCCTATTGAAATTTATTATTTGTTATGCTATTATTATACGACGTGTAGAACCCGATGAACCCGGAGTAGTCGACGACGATCAAGAATTTGACTACGAGGATAATCAACAAGGCAAGCACCCCTTTGATCATATTGATCCCAGTTTTATAAATGTTTTCATTCAATGTTTTACTGCATACGTTACTTTTATTAAAGTCCGCTATGTTATGGGTATTGGTAGTTGTACCTGTAGTATTATAGAACTTCCTTGATAAGTATGGATTTGTGAACCTTGATAACCCTAGAATAACATAGACAATATTTAGTGTCAATTTGGGTTACTCACACTTAGTGTTATGCTTAGCCATTCTTAAAGCAACATAAAACTTTGACATTATTAAAAATATTGGATATGACATTTAATGGATATGACCTTTCTTTATGGTTCGTATTTTGATCAAAAATGAAAATAAAACTATGGTTTTGATGCGGGCAATTATTGGCAATAGCCGAGTGTACAAGGGACTTGTACGTAGTGTAGGAGAGATTATTGCCCGTGTCGGATTAAAGACCGAACTACGTGTTCGTTAAACCCAAGAATTACCGTACAACAAGTGCTGGTATGGGACAGTCTTAACCTATTAAGTTGCTTAAAACTAGCTTTGCACATTGGTAGGCTGAAGCGGTGTGTACGCCATGCTATGGGGAGAAGTGGGACAATTTGATGTGTGTCATCATTTGTCGTAGTAGTCATCTATCTTCTGCCGTCGTAGGTAGAAGTGGGACAATTTGGTGTGTGTCACCATTTATCGAACTAGTCACACATCTTCTACTGCCATAGTATGGGTTCATCACTGGGCTGGTGCAAAGTTGGGCTTAAGTAATGTAATGGTTATGTTATGATCTTCTTGCCGACACACCAAAGGAAGTGTGTTACTGGCCTGACAAAAGGGGTTGATCATTTCTTGTGGGTAAAGCTGTACATCTCTGCAGAGAAATAAATTAATCGATTAGCCGTACCCGCGGTTATGGAAACTTGGTAAAGTCATCACATGGTTAGCTGTTTTTCTTTTCATAAAATATGGTTTCTACCGTGTGTCGGTAATTTCTACTGTGTGTCAATGGAAATGGTTCGTGGATATGGTCATGATACATAGGTACATGAGATTTATTTGTGCTTATATTCTGTTACTATCAGTATTAAATTGCTTTTACCTAAATTTCATTTTGCAATCTACTATTTTGTATTTACACTTCAAATTAGCTTTATTCAAAACAACCATAAGCCTTCGCTTTGAATTGGCTTGCATGTATATTTAGGTTTTGATAAAAGTCTTGCGAGTACGTAAGTACTCAACTTGCCTGTGTTGATGTTTTTAGGTGAAGAACCAGAATACCCTGACGATACATATTATGACGCAAGATTCGAGGATACGAACGATGAATTTTACTAGGGTCTTCCTTGTCAGTTGCCTGTGGGGATAATGGGTTAAAGGCATACTACAAGAAATATGTCTCCACTGAAATGTTTTACTTTTGGTATTGTAAGAATATTATGTACTTTACTTCCGCTGTGTCAATAAAGTTTATGTATGACTGTGATATCAATTTGTAATTGTGCGTACTAGCCACTGATCATGGGACTAGTACGGAAAGCACATGGTACCCATTATTTATATTTATTATCAAAAATAGGGGCCTTACACTATGAAATAATGTTTTTTCCCTACCTCTCTTGGCAGAACTTCCATGATTAGTATCTGTTATTCGAAATTTTCTTCTCTTTAGATATTTCTGCAAACGACATTTACAAGGCACAACCAGTTATAGATTTTGTAATTGAATATCAAAACATCCTAGATGCATTGCGGTAACAACTTGTCTAATGAGAGGGTCTTAAAATATGAACATTTGTAGCACTTTCATCACCTTTCTTATTGTAATGTTGATGGATTTCAAGGCAATATCCAATTCCATCAACAGTTCATCTTGAAAGTTGTAATGCTCTGATTTATCTTCCACTTCATCCTCATTCCTGAATAAGAATACCATATGTGGCCTATTTTCACTCTATTCCTGCACAAGACCACAATGAAAATAGGCCGCCTATGGTATTCTCATTCGGAATGAGGATGAAGTGACAATAAGTCATAGCAAGACAACTTTCAAGATGAATTGTTGATGGAATTGGATTTTGCCTTAGAATCCATCAACATTACAATACGAAATGTGATGAAAGTGCTACAAATGTTCATATTTTAAGACCCTCTCATCAGACAAGCTCTTGCCTCAATGCATCTAGGATGTTTTGATATTCAATTGCAAAATCTATAACTGGTTGTGCCTTGTAAATGTCATTGCAGAAATATCTAAAGAGAAGACAATTTCGAACAACAGATACTAATCATGGAAGTTCTGCCAAGAGAGTTAGGAGGAAAAAGTATATCACAAACGGTTCTATTCAAAAACTGTATGTGATGACTTGTCATCAGACACAGTTCTATCCTAGAATCGTCTATAATATTCCCTCATCACAGATGGTTCGTAGATAGAACCGTCTCTGCTGTTAATTTTTACTGATGGTTCGGAAACCGTCTGTGATGTGCCCTTCTTATCACTGACACGGGTTTACAGACGGTTCACAAAACTGTCAGTGAAGAGCTTTTGTGTAGTAGTGATATAACCTTGTGCTATGTAAACAATGATCTAATACAGAATATACAAAAGCATGTCTGAACAAACATACTTCCAGTCTAGATCGTGACCAATTAGGCTTGGCATTTAATCAACATAATACTATGAGCTGCACTAGCTATGAAAAATTGAATATCCAAAAGATCTGAGATGCATGATAGTAAATTGAATATCAATTATATATATATATATATATCATGCAGAGTTCGGCAGCCTGTGTAGTTGTAAGGCCACCATTTTTTATAATAAATACCAAAAATGGATACAATGTGCATACAGTACTAGTCCCATGATCAGTAGCTAGTACGCACAAATACAAAATGATATCACAGTCATACACAAACTTTATTACACAGCGGAAGTAAGAATTACATATTATTTTTACAATACCAAAAGTAAAACTGCAGTGGAGACAACTTCTTGTAGTATGCCTTTTAACCCATTGTTCCACGAGCAACTCGACAAGGAAAAATCCTTAGATAAATTCATCGCTAAATTCCCGTATCCTGCATCAACGCATTTAATCATCGGGAAATCTGATTCTTCACCTAAAAACATCAACATGGGCAAGTTGAGTACTTATATACTCGCAAGACTTATGCAAATCCTAAAGTACATGCAGGTCATTCCAACGGAAGGCTATTAGGGTTAAATTTTACATAAAGCCAGTTTGAATGGTAAATACAGAATAATAGATTGCAAAACAGAAATTAAGTAAAAGCAATTTAATACTGAAAGTGATAGAATGTAAGCGTAAATAAATCACAAATGCTTGGATATAACGACCATATTCCAAATCAGTTTCCACCGACACACAGTGGAAATTTCTAACACATGGTAAAAACCATATTTTATGAAAATAAGCAAAACTACTAACTATGTGATGACTTTACCAAGTGTCCATGACCGCGGACGCGGCTAATCGATTAGTTTTACACTTTGCAGAGGTATACAGCTTTCCCCACAAGACATGACTGACTCTTTGAGCAATTGATATTTGTACACTTCCTTTGGTGTACCGCAGAGAGTCATGTTATAACTGTTACATTATTCAAACCTAACTTTCCACCAGCACAGTGACGATAAACCAATTCTGTGGCGTAAGAACTTAGAGCATAGAAATGATGGAACTACCCACAGTATGGCGTACACCGTTATATTGGTAGACGTTTAATCCATGATCACCTCAGTGTGGACGTCCCGTCGAGCAATTCATTAAGAAACAACTCGTACTACTCCGGCCTTCCAAGTGCAAAGCTAGTTTTAAACAACTTAATAAGTTAGAGCTGTCCCATACCAGCATTTGTGGTTGTATGATTATTCTTGGCCTGAAAACAACCCATAGTTCTGTCCTTAACTCGACACGGGCAATAATCTCCACCCTACACTACATGCAAAACATGCACACCCGGCTATTGCCAATAATTGCCCGCATCTAAACCATAGTGTTATTTTCATTTTTCCATCCAAAATACCAACCATAAAAATGGTCATACCCATTTAAATGTCATGTCCAAAGTCTTTAATCATGTCACGCTTTACGCTCATTTAAGCTTGGCTAAGCATGTCACTAAATGTGAGTATCCTGATTGACATTAAATAATGTCTAAGCTATTCTAGGGTTTTCAAGGTTCACAATTTTCTACTTATCAAGGAAGTTCCATAAGTCTACTGGTACAACTACATTACCCGAAATATAGCAGACTTTAATAAAATAAAGTATGTAGTAAAACATTTAATGAAAACATTTATAAAACTGGGATCAATATGATCAAAGGGGTTTGCTTGCCTTGTTGATTATCCTCGACTTCGAACTCCTATTAAATCGAATGTACCGGATTAAATCGAGTTCTACACGCTGTACTGACAACATATAACAAATACCAAATTTCAATAAGGCCAAAAAGAAATTAGATGGAAATATTCAAATAAAATAACTTCACAAATTCAGAAATGGTTGCAAGCATTATTTGTTCTCATTTGCAATTTAAAGATTTAATCTATTTAAACCATTATTGCACTATTTACTACCCATTTAATAACTTAAATTTTTCTTATAACAAACCCTAAGTATTTTTACAGATTCTGGTTCCCGAGATTACAAGAATTCTAACAAAATTTATTTTACTAAGTTTGGAGGTCATTTGCAAAATTTTCATGTATAGCACATTTCTAATCTTTCCTTTGAATTTAAATTCGAATTTCAACTAAAATTCGATTCTGAAATATTTTTGCATATTCTGAACCTAATTGATTTTATATGAATTTATAAATTTATTTCATCAGATTTGGCCAAGTGATTCAAAAGTTATAGCTATTTGAATATCTAGGTTTTGAATAAATACAGAAAATCAGAAAACTGCCGAAAATGGAAAGTGCGCTTTCGTGGGGAAAATGCGCTTTCCCTTTTGGCTCGCCGAGTTGAGACGTGACAAAGGGGCCATCACAAGAATCGGCAGACGCAGCTGTATGCGATCGACGAGCCGGGCCAGCCGTTGGCGAGGCGCTGCTGGCCGACACTCGAGCCCGTCTGATTGCTGCGCTGCTGGCCGACGAGCTGGACCCGCAGGTGTCATATGGCTCAACACGATCGGGCCGACAGCTCGGGCCCGCTGGCGGTGACCAGCAGCAGGCGCGGCAAGGCGAAGCTTCACGGCCGGCGATCTGTGCCGGAGCGGCGGAATGGACTCCGCTCGAGCATCAGCCGCACTCGCATGAACTCGGGACGGTCGCGCTGGCGATCCGAGGTGGCGGAAGGGGCTTCCATCGGCGGGTGCGGCGGTGGCTCTGGCGAGCACACCGACGGCGGAGGAGGCCTCCGGTGGAATGGGTTCCACCGAGGTTCGTGGCACCCGTCGCGACACGTTGTTGGCGGCGCGGTGGCTCGAGGGCTCTGCGACGACACGCCACGCGGCGAGGGCGGCGGCGGCCATGGCCGAGCGGCGGCGACGCAAAACTAGAGCCAACCGAGCCTCGCTTGCACCCATTTGAGCATCTGCGCGACTCAAGGAACCAATTTCATCAAACGCTTTGAAAGATGAGAGAAGGAGAAGAGCTCTCACCTAGCGCGGCGACGACGGAAGGAAAACACGGCGGGGAAGCTCGGCGGGGAAGAAAGGGCTTCAGGCAAGGTTCGGGATGAACTCCTAGAGGCACTAGGAAGCTTTGGGTGAAGTGGTTCGGGGCGAAATGGTTCGGGTGGAAGAATTGACGTTTTCCTCTTTCTGTGGTTTTTGCCGGAATTAGGGAAGATGACCAAAGTAGCGGCGGAATGGGTGGCACGGGGCGGTGGCTGGGTCGGTTGCGACGTCAGGAGAGGCTTTTATATGGTAAGGGGAGGTCGGTTCGGGCGAGAGGGCGAGACGAACCGAGACGGTTTCGTCTCTGCGCGGGAGAGAGCAGGGAGAGGAGAAGAAGGAAGCGGTTGGGTGGCTGACAGGTGGGGGCGAGCTGGCAGCGAGTGCCGATAGGCTTGTGCGACTGACAAGCCGGGCCCACATGTCAGCGAGAGCAAGAGAGGAACTCGGGCGAAGTCTCGGGACAGAATGAGGTGTCTTCGGCGGTTTCGACGGTCAAACCGACATGAAAAATTATAAACTTTTTATCCTAAGTCGGCAAGAGGATTACCAGACTCCTGTAAAATTTTCACTATTTTATGATGCATGTAGATGTTTAGAAAATTCTGACAACACAGCTGTTGCTATTCTGCCTATTCGGTTTTTCGTTTAATTTGTGACATAAATTAAGTTCCTATTTTACAAAAATTTTTATGATAGTCTGAAATATTATTATACACCTTCTGTAAAATTTCAGATTTTATTTATTAATATTTAATTTTTAATAATTCTGACATTACTGTTTTCCAATTTATTTATTCACTGTTTTTGAATTTTTAAAATTATAAAATGAATTATTAAATTCTTAATATTTTTACTGGAGGCTTAGACTGTGTTGATGTCGGTAAGGTAAAAATCTTGGGTTAGGATAACTTACACAGATTTTTATCACATTCTTTTACCATTTTTACCTTGTTTTCCTTACATATGATTTGCTTTAATTAAATATTATTTTAATTATCCCAGCTCTTCCACCGACTTAAACACTGTGTGGAGAGCCCTTAGATTTTTGTTATGACTTTTATAAAAAAAATTAACTTGGTATTTTTACTTTTTACCTTTTTCCATTTATTATATTCTTTGTTTCACTTTCTTGTATTAAGGAAAAGCCAAAAGAATATTCAATAAAACCAGAAATTTCAGAAATTTCAGAAATAACACACAAAAGATTTTTAATTCATTTTTCTTTATTTTATAATTTTTGAGGTTGTTACAAATCTACCCCCTTACAAAAATCTCGTCCCCGAGATTTGGAGATGACTCAAAAGAAATCGGGGAACTCTTGTCGAAGATGATCTTCTCTTTCCCAGGTGGCTTCGTCTTCGGTATGATTGCTCCATTGGACTTTTAACATCTTGATGGTCTTGTTCCTCGTTTGGCGCTCTGCTTCTTCCAGAATATGAATTGGATGCTCCCGATAAGATAGATCTGGCTGAAGATCTATACCTTCCAAATTGGCGAGGTCGGAGGGAACACGAAGGCATTTCTTAAGCTGAGATACATGGAAGACGTTATGAACGTCAGATAGTTGAGGTGGCAATTCTAACTGAAATGCCATCTCACCCATCTTTCCAATGATCTGAAACGGTCCAATGAATCGAGGAGCCAATTTCCCACATATTTGAAATCGACGAACTCCACGGAGAGGCGAGACTTTAAGATAGACATGATCACCAACTTCGAAACTGAGTTCACGACGACGATTGTCGGCGTAACTCTTTTGACGAGACTGAGCTTCTTTCAGTCGGCTTCTGATCATATCTACTTGCTCTTGAGCTTCTTGGATAAGATCTGGGCCGAAGAATTTCCTTTCTCCAACTTCAGACCAGAAAAGAGGGGTTCGACATTTCCTTCCATACAGCGCTTCAAAAGGCGACATTTGAAGACTAGATTGGAAACTGTTATTATAAGAGAATTCAGCAAAAGCCAAACTTTTCTCCCAATTAGAGCCATAGGATAGCACACAGGCTCTTAACATGTCTTCCAAAATCTGATTGGTCCTTTCCGTTTGACCATCCGTCTGAGGATGATAAGCCATGCTGAAATGCAGCTTAGTACCCAGAAGACGGTGCAAACTTTCCCAGAAACGAGAAGTAAATTGGGAACCTCGGTCAGAAACAATCATCTTCGGGACGCCATGAAGACGAACAATATTCTCCAAATACAACTCGGCAAGCATATCTCCAGAATGAGTAGTCTTGACCGGAATAAAGTGAGCCACTTTAGTTAAACGGTCCACGATTACCCATATGGAATCATGCCCTTTCCTGGTTCTCGGCAAACCAGTAATAAAATCCATGCTGACATCTTTCCATTTCCACTCTGGAATCTTCAAAGGTTGGAGAAGTCCAGTGGGTCGTTGATGCTCGGCTTTGACACGCTGGCATACATCACAGATTGCGACATATGCAGCAACATCTCTTTTCAAACCGGGCCACCAATAATCCCGTCGGAGGTCTTGATACATCTTTGTACTTCCAGGGTGAATTGAGAGGGGAGACTCATGGGCTTCTTTGAGGATTAACTCTTTCAACTCCGAATCATCAGGAACATATATTCGATTCTCGAACAAAGCACTTCATCTGAACTTTCATGAAATTTGGATTCCTTTCCTTGCTTCAACTCTTCACAGATTTTGATAATGGCTTCATCTTTGAGCTGAGCGGCTTTAATTTGGGACTTAAGGGTTGGTTGCACCTCTAGTGCGGCCAAATAACCTTTTTCGATGATTCCCAAGTTAAGCCTTTGGAATTCTTTTACAAGATCAGATTGACCAGTAAAAGAGGAAACAGAAAGACAATGAAGTTTTTGACTTAGAGCATCTGCTACGACATTGGCTTTACCAGGATGGTATTGAATGCTAAGGTCGTAATCTTTTATCAACTCTAGCCATCTTCGTTGTCTTATATTTAGATCAGGCTGGGTAAAGAAATATTTCAGACTCTTATGATATGTGAATACACTGCATTTGTTTCCAATCAGGTAATGACGCCAAATTTTTAGAGCGTGCACTACCGCAGCTAATTCCAGATCATGAGTCGGATAATTGAACTCATGAGGTCGCAACTGACGAGAGGCGTAAGCTACGACTTTTCCTTCTTGCATAAGCACACACCCAAGCCCATTCTTGGAAGCATCACAATAAACATCAAAGCTTTTGTGGACATTGGGTAACACCAGCACAGGTGCTGTTGTTAACCTTTTCTTTAATTCCTGAAAGCTTTCTTCGCATTCAGGTATCCACTCAAACTTCTTTTCTTTCTTGAGAAGCTGGGTCAAGGGGCGAGCGATTTTAGAAAGTTCTCGATAAAGCGGCGATAATATCCCGCTAAACCGAGAAAACTTCAAACTTTCGGAACAGACTGAGGGGCTTCCCAGTCTAGAACAGCTTTAACTTTACTGGGATCAACGGAAACACCACCTTTAGAAAGAATATGACCAAGGAAAGCAATTTCTTTTAACCAAAATTCGCATTTCTCAAATTTGGCATAAAGCTTATGCTCTCGAAGCTTCTCGAGTACCATGCACAAATGTTGCGCATGATCTTCTTCGGATTTGGAATAGACAAGAATATCATCAATGAATACCACTACGAACTTATCCAAATACTCCATGAAGACTTTATTCATGAGGCACATGAAATTAGCAGGAGCATTTGTAAGTCCGAAAGACATTACGGTATATTCATATAAACCGTAACGAGTGGTAAAAGCGGTCTTAGGAATATCTTCTGGTTTGATCTTCAATTGATAGTACCCATGTCTTAAATCAATTTTTGAAAAGATTTGAGCACCGGTCAATTGATCGAACAGATCATCGATACGAGGGAGAGGATATTTGTTCTTAATTGTGACATCATTCAAGGGGCGATAGTTCACGCACATGCGTATTCCACCGTCCTTTTTAGGCACAAAAAGAACTGGACTACCCCAAGGAGAAGAGCTAGGTCGAATAAAGCCTTTTCTTAACTGCTCTTGAATTTGATTCTTTAGTTCGACTAACTCATCAAGGGGCATACGATAAGGACGCTTGGATATTGGCGCTGTTCCAGGAATAAGGTTTATGACAAACTCTATATCCCTATCTGGAGGCAGGCCTGGCAATTCTTCTGGAAAAACATCAGGGAACTCGGAGACAATTGGAATCTGGCTAAGATCTTTTATTATGGCTGAACAAAGGGAAGCTTGAGAATTTGAAGAACTTTGAATAGAAGAGAAATGAACTGGAATTCCTTCAGGGCTAACCAAAGAAATGGATCGATTGGCACAGTCTATGTATCCTTTGAACTTAGACAACCAATCCATACCAAGGATTACTTCTAACCCTGAGATTTTTATAAGGATAAGGTCGGTATGAAACATGACTCCATCTATTTCAATGCTAACCCTAGGATAAAACTTAATTGAATTCATGACTGAACCAGGGGAATAGATTATCATTTTGGCAGAAAGGAGATCAATTTCTAAGTTATTCTGATCGGTAAATTTCTTAGAAAATAAACGAGTGCATGCTCCAGAATCAAACAATACCAAAGTAGGTACTGAGTGCACAGGAAACATACCCAGTACCACATCTGGTGCTTCGCTTGCTTCTTCAGCGGTCACATGATGAAGATGACCGCTACTCGCACTGCGATTAAGAGCTGCAGCAGGCTTGGAAACTTGAGAATTCCCAGCTCCTGAGGGTCGACCTAGGGGTCTCTGGACTCCCTGCGATGACTGCTGACCTGACGCTTGACCTCTTTTAGGGCAGGCATTTGCATAATGCCCACACTCTTTACAATGATAACAGGTCACACCGGCTGCTTGATTCTGAACTCCAGAAGTCCTCCCCTCATTCCGCCGAGGAACGAATGTAAGGTGCTGGGCCGAGGAACTCAACTTGACGCCTCGCATCACGACCAAAGGAGGAGGTTGAACATTGGTCGGCTGACCAACGCGCGGCCTCGGCAAACTCGGACTTGCTGCTTTCCGCGCCATCCATTTCCTCTTACGACTCTCCATCACGTCCCGTGAACTATACTCCGCTATTATAGCTTTGTCCACGAGCGTTTGAAAGTCATGAAAGTCGTGAATGGCCAGAAGATGCTTAACTTCATTGTTCAGATTGTCCCGGAAATGCTCGATTCTTCGGGCTTCTGAACTAACTTCTGACGACGCATAGCGAGCAAGGTAATTAAAACGGTGAAGATACTCCATCACAGACATATTTCCTTGACGTAAATCAAGGAATTCCCGTCTCTTTAAATTCACCAGGCTCGAAGGAATATGCGTCTTCCTGAAGGCTTTTTTGAAAACATCCCAAGAAATTTCTTTACCTTGGGGCCTTGCCGCTTGAAAATTTTTCCACCAAACTGCAGTGGCTCCCTGGAGTTGGTACGATGCATATAGAACCTTCTCATGATCATTGCATTGAGCAATTGTCAACTTGCTTCCAATAGATCGTAGCCAATCATCAGCGTCCAGGGGATCTGATGAAGAAGAAAAGGTTGGAGGCTGGGTCTTCAGGAATTCTCCCAACCTAGACTGATGGGACGCTTCACCAAATCCAGGCCTAGTACTCGCAGCACCAAGGTTGGTCGTATTTTGGACCAACTGTTGGAGCAACAGGGTATTCGTCTAGCGACCCTGTTCTATCATTGCAAGCACCTGAGCCATGGTCGGTGGACCTGGCAACTGCCCCTCTGAAACTTCTTCTTCTTCTTCTTGGACTTGCGGGGGCGGCGAATCTCGACGGCTTGGACGACGCGACGAAGATCCTCGGACTGCCATCGGATGGACTGGATTAGGCTGGGCTGGAGTGGCCGAAGTCACTCGCCGCGGGTGAGTTTCCGGGGTTTCCTTACTCCCTAGAATCTCATCCAAGGATCGGGTGGCAGGCATCTGGAACTAGATTATTGATGAATTAATAGATAAGATCTATTTTAATTTTAATCTCAGTTGTTACCATTTGTTTTAGAAGCATGTTTCAACATTATTCATGAGTTGATTATTATTATTAAGAATCACAACATCGTAAAAATATTAACTGAAAGTTAAATATTTATGAGTAGGAACCAAAAGCACACAAAACAATGTTAAACAAGGACTTTATTTCAACTTTATAATATTCACAACAAAACATAACATTTATTTTTGACGCTACTACATAAAAGGGCAAAACAAAACCTCTTCTACCCCTGACCATCATCTAGTCTACTCATGGACTATTACTATTCCTACGACTAGAACTCTCGACGTCAGGAGGAAAAAGGGTCTCCTGACAGCGACTCTCCTGCGGCCTCTGAGGACGCCGTGGAGGAAAACTACGAGGGTCTACCTGGATGCTCGGCAATCTAGGGCAACTCCCTATCACTGACATCCTTGCCTGGCGACACCTGGGTGGTACTTGGGTGTCGTCGGGCGCGGGCGTCTGAGGGACTCGCCCCAGAATTGAGCGAGGGACAATACCTCTAGCAACACAGGGGGCAATGGTATTCTCTAGGAATGCTATGCGGCGACGCGCTCCTCAGATTCGATTCTTGCCGACGGCATATCTTGGTCGAGGCATTTATGAATTCCACTAGGTTACGTAGAGTTGGATTTTGTAACCCAGTGGCATCCATATAACTATTCTCCCCACCTGATGGCCGGGATGGAATCCTCCTATATACCACTGCCAGTTCAGGTAAGGTGTGGCGTAAACTGACAATTGCCATATAGGCGGCTTCATTCATAGCCATCATGAGGGAAGAACCGGGACCCTCAAAAGACAAAAACTCTTCACTATCCTCATCTCGGGTAGAGATGTCCACCCTAGCTATGTATTCCACAGAGACAGAACTAACTACCGCGTGGAATACTATATACCGTGGATTTTCGGAAAAATAGGCGAACTCTAGTAAACGAGCAAGAAATCCTGCCATGCCAGAATCCTCCCTATTAGTGGAAGTATAACATGGGGTGTACCCACCCATCTGCACATTTAACAAGGAATTAGCATTCCTGATTAAATGTAAGACAGTAAAGCAATTTTTAGAAGAAAAGATTCTAGCAGAAATTTAAAAACAGAAAAGAGTTATTAACAGGTATACGGATAACCAAAAGAGAAGTTTCATGCATATAAAGAATAGATAGGTAAGATGTCTTAATTCAATATTTTAGTTTGTTTGGGTCCTAATGTCAAGTTTTAGGTTTTTATTATTCCAAGACTACCTAAGGTTTCCTACAGTTAGCATTGCTCTGATACCAACTTGTAAGGCCCTCATTTTTTATAATAAATACCAAAAATGGATACCACGTGCATACAGTACTAGTCCCATGATCAGTAGCTAGTACGCACAAATACAAATTGATATCACAGTCATACACAAACTTTATTACACAGCGAAAGTAAGAATTACATATTATTTTTACAATACCAAAAGTAAAACTGCAGTGGAGACAACTTCTTGTAGTATGCCTTTTAACCCATTGTTCCACAGGCAACTGACAAGGGAAAAATCCTTAGATAAATTCATCGTTAAATTCCCCGTATCCTGCATCAACGTACGAATCATCGGGGAAATCTGATTCTTCACCTAAAAACATCAACATGGGCAAGTTGAGTACTTATGTACTCGCAAGACTTATGCAAATCCTAAAGTACATGCAGGTCATTCCAACGAAAGGCTATTAGGGTTAAATTTTGCATAAAGCCAGTTTGAATGGTAAATACAGAAAAATAGATTGCAAAATAGAAATTTAGTAAAAGCAATTTAATACTGAAAGTGATAGAATGTAAGCGTAAATAAATCACAAATGCTTGGATATAACGACCATATTCCAAATCAGTTTCCACCGACACATAGTGGAAATTTCTAACACATGGTAAAAACCATATTTTATAAAAATAAGCAAAACTACTAACTATGTGATGACTTTACCAAGTGTCCATGACCGCGGACGCGGCTAATCAATTAGTTTTACACTCTGCAGAGGTATACAGCTTTCCCCACAAGACATGACTGACTCTTTGAGCAATCGATATTTGTACACTTCCTTTGGTGTACCGCAGAGAGTCATGTTATAACTGTTACATTATTCAAACCTAACTTTGCACCAGCACAGTGACGATAAACCCATTCTATGGCGTAAGAACTCAGAGTATAGAAATGATGGAACTACCCACAGTATGGCGTACACCGTTATATTGGTAAACGTTTAATCCATGATCACCTCAGTGTGGACGTCCCGTCGAGCAATTCATTAAGAAACAGCACGTACTACTCCGGCCTTCCAAGTGCAAAGCTAGTTTTAAACAACTTCATAAGCTAGAGTTGTCCCATACCAGCACTTGTGGTCGTATGATTATTCTTGGCCTGAAAACAACCCATAGTTCGGTCCTTAACTCGACACGGGCAATAATCTCCACCCTACACTACGTGCAAAACATGCACACCCGGCTATTGCCAATAATTGCCCGCATCTAAACCATAGTGTTATTTTCATTTTTCCATCCAAAATACCAACCATAAAAATGGTCATACCCATTTAAATGTCATGTCCAAAGTCTTTAATCATGTCACAGTTTTACGTTCATTTAAGCTTGGCTAAGCATGTCACTAAATGTGAGTATCCCAGATTGACATTAAATAATGTCTAAGCTATTCTAGGGTTTTCAAGGTTCACAATTTTCTACTTATCAAGGAAGTTCCATAAGTCTACTGGTACAACTACCATTACCCGAAATATAGCAGACTTTAATAAAATAAAGTATGTAGTAAAACATTTAATGAAAACATTTATAAAACTGGGATCAATATGATCAAAGCGGTTTGCTTGCCTTGTTGATTATCCTCGACTTCGAACTCCTGTTCGTCGAATGTACCGGATTCGTCGAGTTCTACACGTTGTACGGCAACATATAACAAATACCAAATTTCAATAAGGCCAAAAAGAAATCAGATGGAAATATTCAAATAAAATAACTTCACAAATTCAGAAATGGTTGCAAGCATTATTTGTTCTCATTTGCAATTTAAAGATTTAATCTATTTAAACCATTATTGCACTATTTACTACCCATTTAATAACTTAAATTTTTATTATAACAAACCCTAAGTATTTTTACAGATTCTGGTTCCTGAGATTACAAGAATTCTAACAAAATTTATTTACTAAATTTGGAGGTCATTTGCAAAATTTTCATGTATAGCACATTTCTAATCTTTCCTTTGAATTTAAATTCGAATTTCAACTAAAATTCAATTCTGAAATATTTTTGCATATTCTGAACCTAATTGATTTTAGATGAATTTATAAATTTATTTCATCAGATTTGGCCAAGTGATTCAAAAGTCATAGCTATTTGAATATCTAGGTTTTGAATAAATACAGAAAATCAGAAAACTGCCGAAAATGGAAAATGCGCTTTCGTGGGGAAAATGCGCTTTCCCTTTTCGGGCTGCGCTGGATTGAGGCGCCGATGCGGGGCCACTATCGACCGGCAGACGCTTGTGTATGGCTAACGAGCGAGGCCAGTCGTTCGGCGAGGCATGTGCCTGACACTCGGGCACGCGCGATCGCTGCGCTGCGCTGGTACCGACGAGCAGGGCCCGTAGGGCGTCACATGGCTCAACACGATGGTCGACACTCGGGCCCGCAAGCGGTGACCAGCGAGGGCACGGCAAGGCGAGCTCGCCGGCGGCGATCTGGTGCCGGAGCGGCGGAATGGACTCCGCTCCGAGCATCAGCGCACTCGCGCGAACTCAGGGACGGTCGCGCGGCGGTCTGAGGTGGCCGGGAAGGGGGCTTCCACCGGCGGGGTGCGGCGGTGGCTCTGGCGGAGCTCGCCGACGGCGGAGGAGGCCCTCCGGGGTGGAATGGGTTCCACCCTGAGGTTCAGGGCACCCGTGCGCACACGTTGGTGGCGGCGCGGTGGCCTGAGGGGCTTTGCAGCGACACGCCACCGTGCGAGGGCGGTGGCGGCCATGGCCGAGCGGCGGCGACGCAAAACTAGAGCCAACCGAGCCTCGCTTGCACCTATTTGAGCATCTGCGCGACTCAAGGAACCAATTTCATCAAACGCTTTGAAAGATGGGAGAAGGAGAAGAGCTCTCACCTAGCGCGGCGACGGCGGAAGGAAAACACGGCGGGGAAGCTCGCCAGGGAAGAAAGGGCTTCAGGCAAGGTTCGGGGTGAACTCCTGGAGGCACTAGGAAGCTTTGGGTGAAGTGGTTCGGGGCGAAATGGTTCTGGGTGGAAGAATTGACGTTTTCCTCTTTCTGCGGTTTTTGCCGGAATTGGGGAAGATGACCAAAGTAGCGGCGGAATGGGTGGCACGGGGCGGTGGCTGGGTCGGTTGCGACGTCAGGAGAGGCTTTTATATGGTGAGGGGAGGTCGGTTCGGGCGAGAGGGCGAGAAGAACCGAGACGGTTTCGTCTCTGCGCGGGAGAGAGCGGGGAGAGGAGAAGAAGGAAGCGGTTGGGTGGCTGACAGGTGGGGGCGAGCTGTCAGCAAGTGCCGACAGGCTTGTCCGACTGACAAGCCGGGCCCACATGTCAGCGAGAGCAAGAGAGGAACTCGGGCGAAGTCTCGGGACAGAAAGAGGTGTCTTCGGCGGTTTCGGCGGTCAAACCGACATGAACAATTATAAAAATTTTATCCTAAGTCGGAAAGAGGATTACCAGACTTTTGTAAAATTTTCACTATTTTATGATGCATGTATATTTTTAGAAAATTCTGACAACACAGCTGTTGCTGTTCTGCCTATTAAGTTTTTCGTTTAAGTTTTGACTTAAATTAAGTTCATATTTTACAAAACTTTTTATGAGAGTCTGAAATTTTATTATACACATTATGTAAAAATTTCAGATTTTATTTATTAATATGTAATTTTTAATAATTCTGACATTACTGTTTTCCAATTTATTTATTCACTGTTTTTGAATTTTTAAAATTACAAAATGAATTATTAAATTCTTGATATTTTTATTGGAGGCTTAAACTGTGTTTATGTCGGCAAGGTAAAAATATTGGGTTAGGATAACTTACACAGATTTTTATCAAATTCTTTTACCATTTTTACCCTGTTTTCCTTACACATGATTTGCTTTAATTAAATATTATTTTAATTATCCCAGCTCTTCCACCGACTTAAACAAGCTGTGGAGAGCCCTTATATTTTTTTTATGACTTTGATAAATTTTTGTTAACTTGGTATTTTTACTCTTTACCTTTTTCCATTTATTATATTCTTTGTTTCACTTTCTTGTATTAAGGAAAAGCCAAAAGAATATTCAATAAAACCAGAAATTTTAGAAATAACACACAAAAGTTTTTTAATTCATTTTTCTTTATTTTATAATTTTTGAGGCTGTTACAGTAGTCTGTGCAGTAGTAAAATCTAACAACACATTCAGTAGGAGAACAGCATGAGTATATAGATTTTAATATATATATATATATATATATATATATATATACACACACATATATACATACTTTACAGACTCAACAGACCGTTGAACTCTCTGCATAATAGTAAAATCTATCATCGGATAGCAAAATGACTGTTTATTAGTGCGACTTATATCATTATATTGCTCTCGTCGTCAGCAAGCTACTGGTGAAAACCTTTTGTGAATCAAAACTGCCAATAAATAGTTATGGCTAAAACAAAGAAAAAAGATTCTTGTACAAACAAAGAAACGCATTTACTAGTTGGTTTGACACATAACTGATAGTCAACTGGGACAGTTCCGTCGCGCTGAGTACTGGGATACGCGCGTGACTCGGTCGGTATGTGTTAACTGGCTGGGAGTAGAATACCATATTCTACGTGTAGCTGTAGAATAGTGTGTGTATCATAAATTGAAGAGTATCAAGCTTGAGGTTTTATATATGTTAGCATCGAAAAGAAAGTTTTGCAGCGACTGCTAATTAATATATAGGTCTCCAACAGAAGTAGTTTCGGACTAAGTGTTGTTCCCATCACAGTAGCTAGCTTCTCTATATGTGTTTCCACGAGAAAACGCTATCGATCTGGCGGGTCATCAGGCCGCATGCGCGTTCTAGGGTTTACTGTCATTCTGCAGCAAAGCTGGCAACCATGCATATTATTCACATACATATATCGATTATCATGGCACGTGCCCGGATATGGCTTTAATTAATCTAACTTCCTAGTTAATCCGATTAATATTGCTGCATTGTACTAGTTGGTACTTCATCCTGTAGGGGAAAAGAAGAAGAAGAAGAAGAGAATTAATGGACGTAAAGAGATAGGAGCAGAAGATGAAGGTCGATTGCATATGCATTATTCAACAGTCGCGTATTGTTGAAGGATGAATGGTCAGTCGTTGGACGCATGTGCATGCAAAGGTTAGTTGGTATATATAGAGGTGTTCTCAGACTGCACGATGCATTGCATTGCATGCAGCTGGCTTGCAGTTGCTGGAGTACATTAATTAACATACGTAAGTAGTGTTGGTTTTAATCTTTGTTAATCCGATCGAAGCAACTCAGCAAGCGCGCTGAGCGACGCATGCATGCTTGCACACGATGCGAAAAGAAGGGCCGTAAAACGCATGCACGATGTAAGTAATATATATACGTTTCATGGCTTCGGGTTACTGACGCCTCCCTCGGCGGGGACGTGAATACACATACATGATCGATGCATGCTAATTAATTAATTGACCATTACTGTGCTAATCATCATTCCGACTAAGAAACTCACTAGATAGATACGATCACTTGCGTTTAATTTTGAAGGGCGTATAAGTGGGCTAGAGATTGGCCTGCTGCACCAGTGCTTTGGGCCCTTAGAAAAAGCACACTCCGCTTGAATGGGCCGGAAGAGGTCGGCCATGTCAACTTCCCGGCCTCCACCTATCAAGGCGGTCCACGTGGTAGTTAATTTATCAAACAGGCCATCCTTCGAGTGGGCGGCCTGCTCAACTAAAGGGCCCATTTGAAGGGCCCTACCCGTAGGCCCACGTGTGGCAGCGTCGGCCGGGCCGGATGTTGTTTGTTAGGCCTTACACTGCCTGTGTAATCATTCCCTGGCCCAGCTAGCGGGTGTAGTTAGTGTGTATGTGTGTAGTAGAAAAGAGCAGGAATCTGTTGCTGTTGTTGCATCGTAATTGGGGCATGTGTTACTAGTAGACCATGGCCGGAACGTTCCCTTAAAAAATTTACAAAAATAGCCTCCTTTGCTACTATACTATGGAACGCGGCCTCCCGCGTGGGTCGCAGCCGTTCCTGCACACGCCACACCTCCTCCCGCGCGATCCCTCCACGGCAACCCACCATCCGTGCCTCCGGAGCGCGGCAAGCCGCCGGCTCCCGTGCACCGCTCCGGCCACCACATCACCTGCTTGCTGCAATACTGTAGAGCGGCATCTCGGCTCTCACGATACTATATCGTAGAATGAGCCAGGTGTTGTCCTTGTTCATTCCGCGGTGAAGAAAGGTGTCATTTTCGTAAAAAAAAATTGCGAGGAAGCTATTTTTGAAAAAAAAAAAAAGCAGATAAAGTGAACAGTTCACCATGCCATGCATGCACTTTCGCTTTTGCACTGGAGATGCGTCTTCTTAGCATCCATCGATCAACGGTAGACGGCTGGTTGGTTCGCGCGCCCAAAGCTATCTTTCTAGCTTGCCCTATCAACCACTCCTAGTGTATTGTATGGGGTATCCGGTTATATATGCTCATACAGCTGGAGGACTATACACTCTAAGAACAGTTCCTTTATGTGCCCACTCTACTCGCACGAGCCCCATCTCATCAGATGTCGATTTATTAGCATGGCATCTCCTGACAATCCATTGCGTGCTTGCGCATCTTCATGTTCAATTATTAGGGTCCATTTGAAATGCAGAAATTTCATATAAACTTTGCGTGAATTTTACAGGAATCAACTCACAGAAAAATTCCCATGTCCTAAACGGGACCTTAGTGTCTAAATAGGCAGATGTGAGCTGAGTGGCCAATCCGAAAATAGCAACAAATAAAGTGCCACATTATTAACTTTTCCATGTTTAGTACCTTCCAATAATATATACCAGCGCACCAACCTGATCTTGCATGAACGTGGTAGTATAATTTACTTCATTTCTTTCATCCTTATTACATGATGATCATTGGATGTTTGGATGGATGATATCCAAGACAAAGTCATAAAATGGAACTCTACAATTAAACGTTGCATGCCGACCCATTAATGCAAACGTACGTACGACTGAAACCAACACAAGAGGCACCAGTGGCAGTACCCTCGATCGATCACATCATGCGTGCGTGCATGTCCACCACTGTATTACTTGTTGTCCATACAAGTATACAACGTACAAATCAAACCCACAAGGCCACAACAACAACAAAAGAACCGCGAGAAATTAACTAAAAGAATAATAACGCGATGCAAATCAATGTTCCATCAACCGACCGAGCTGGAGCTAGTAGTTGGCGAAGCGGCAGTGCTTCCTGATCTCGCCCTTGCTGCCGTGCGGCATGCGCAGCTTGCTGAGCTTGACGAGCGCGTCGGAGAAGTCCTCGTCCCACAGCGTCCCGTTCTCCGCGTACTCCTTCACGTGCCCCAGCGCCTCCTTCTCCGTCAGCAGCTGCCAGTCCGAGTTGAACGTCACGATCCGCGCCAGGTTGTTGTGGTAGTAGCTGTTGTCCAGGAAGTCCTTCACCTTCCTCAGCTTTCCGAGGAACCCCGGCATCGCCGCCGCCACGGCCGCCGGGTCCTCGTCGCGCACGTTGTTCGGCACCACCGGGTCCGGCCCCGCCGCGCACTTGCCGGCCAGGAGGTTACGGTACGAGGGCAGGATCTGGGTGGCGGGGGCGGTGAGCCGAGCCCGTAGGGAGGAGCAGTGGCCGACGCCGATGGCGTGCGCGCCGGACAGGATGACAAGCTCTTCCACCGTGAAGTTCTTGCGCCGGAAGTTGCGGATCAGCTCCTGGATCGTGAATGTCGAGTCCGGGAGGTCGCGCTGCGCCTCCGCCGCGTACGACGCAACGCCGTCCAGACGCCCGGCCAGAGCGTCGAAGTGGACGTGCCCGTTGCTCAGGATGCTGGACGCGTCGCGGCCCGCGTAGATGAGGATGTCAGAGCAGGAAACCTTGCCGGGGCAACGCTCCTCCACCGCCTCCTTGATCTGGTCGATCAGGTCGAACGCCGCCAGACCGATGTTGATCGGCGCCGTCTTCTCCGTGTGCGGGTTCGCCGGAGTCGGGTCAAGCAGCACGGAGGCGTCGCAACCCTGCGCATACGTCCATGCACCATGCTTCAATTACTCCAAGTGAACTATCTTAAACTAATGATCAAGCAGGGCTAATCGTCTTAACCTAGCTAATTAAGCAGATCATGCTGTTAAGTTTGTAGTACAGTTTGTCATATTTGATCAGACAAACTATTTAAGAAAACACTGTCGAGTGACGTGTCAGTTTGCATGGGAAGTCATTTCGTTCGTACTGGAGTAATATATAGCTGTGGTCTGTGGATCTGAAATTAATGTGCTCGATTAGGTCAGTTGTTGGAAAGAGAAGTACATATGTATTGTCGGCAAGGTCATGCATTATTGAACCATTAGTTATTGGGTTTTGTTTTGGAACTGATCATGGGCCATGTTGAAAACTCTTTACGGACCTCTTTTTTTAAAAAAAAAAAAAACTATTCATGGGCCTCTTTTTTTTTTAAATCACATTTTTCAACCTGAAATGTACCTATTACTTTTTAATGAAAATACTAGGAGGTTTTCTATAGACCATTTTCATGGATGATCGATTGAGCACTGGTGCAACCAATTATTGATCTAGATTTAGGTATGCTTTCTCTTTCTCCTTTCTCTAGCTCGTTTTTGTCTTTGTTTCCTGGCTGGCAAAAAGGTATAAAAACTACTATAATCCGTTCCTGTCCCACTTAGGGCATGCATGTTTGGACGGTGGGATTTTTCTCGGTGAATTCTAATGATTTACTAATTCGAAAAGTTCCAAAAAGACAACCCCCCACCCCCCACATATGATAAGAATATCCCATTCTTATATTATTGGAAGAAAGAATAATATTCCAATTTCTTATTAACAATTTGTCTGTAGAAAATAAACAAAGAAGAAAATGTACATGTTTAGTAAGTAAGAATGCGATATATGCGAATAATTCGTACGTAGAGAATTTAATAGGTAGTTTGCACATCGCTTATCAATGTAATAGATCAAACACATGCGAGATTGCAGAAGGAAAGATAACGACGCAGTGGTGCTGGGGCCTAGCAAGCTTAGCTATAGACCCCAACAACCTAACGAAAAAAAAGTCAGTCCCTTGACATGTCGAATGATACACACACGGAAAGTATCATATTATTCCAGCATCGATCAGTTATCTTTCTTTGGCATGTTAATCTGGAGTGACCAACTGGAGCACGAAACTCCATCAGCTGCTGGCTAGCTATCCAAAGCACTGTAGAGTTCGTCAATTATTAAGATCTGGACAATGTAGTAGGAGCAACTTTGAAATGTATGCTTCTGATGAGTTGTAAATGATGGTCTAATTACTCATCTCTATGACTAGATTCCAAATTCTTCTTGAGCAGTGCTTATATGCTTTCCCTCTTAATATAAGTTACATAAATTTTAAAGCAGATAAAAGAGTAAATAATCATCATCTATTATTTATTCATACTTTAATATTTATGTAACTTTCGAAATGGAAAAACATAGAAACACCTCGATTATACGACTTCTTTTACACGGAAGGGCTCAACAAGCCCTTAGTTCCTTTTTGTTATTCGAAAGAGAGCTCCTTAATTATGAGTAGTATATTATGCGTGGCTCTCCCGCCTGCGTGTTCTGAAAGAACGAAAAAAAACTAATGTTGCTGCTACTACGTACTGTTACTACAATGTTCATCATGAGCCACAAATTGTGCATGTATTGTAACCCGATCGACGAGTCAAAGCTAACAGTCGATATTATGTTAGTTTTGAATTGTTTTTGTCATCTAATGACTAGCTATTACTAGTAATGCTATACAGAATACAGTAGTGGTGATGTAGCCACGTCGGATGATAGTAGTTATTGGGTGCTAGACGGACGTACCCTGACGAAGCAGTCGTGGAAGATGAGACGGACGAGGGCGGCGCCGCTCTTGCGGTTGGCGCGGATGGCCCTGGCGACGTGGTACTTGACGACGTTCTCCACGCCGGGGCAGCTCTTCTTGTAGTACCCCACCTTGAGCTTACTGCCCTCCGCCGTCGCCGCCGACGACAGCAGCACGGCCACCACGGCCACCGCCGACACAGCCGCCAGCACCGACACTTTCGTCATCCTCTCCGGCCGGCCGCGCCAAGCCACTCACGCGCTTCAGAGAGAGAAAGCAGCTTGCTCTAGCTCTATCTAGTGGTACTATATATGTACGTGCACTGCTTGCTGGTTGGTGCTCAAGGTGAAGAAGGCCCTGCCCTCTTGGCTGCGGGTGCGGAGGACATATATACTACGTCGATCGCCGTCGGGTTTTGGAAATTAAGAAAATACGCAGATTCTCCTTGTACACCCAGCATTTTTACGACCGGTGATTCGCCAATCGCATGACAGTGAACGTCCAACGTGCAGGGACAACGTGGCTCCGTATACCTGACGTGTATGACATGGTATAGCCACTATTACAGAATCAATAATCCTTGCCGTAATATCACTGTCGGTTCATCAAAAACTGACATTAGTAATATTATCACTACTGGTTCAAATGGAAAACCGACAGTAATAACTTCTACTGATAAACCGGCATTGATAAATCCCTTATTACTGTTCGAACAAAAACCGGCAGTAATACTATCACTGTAGGTTTTTTAAAAGAACCAGCAGTGATACTATCACTGTAGGTTTTTTAGAAGAACCGACAGTGATAAATCCCTTATTACTGTCGGTTCGGAACAAAAACCGGCAGTGATAATGGACAACACGAACTGGCAGTGAGACAAAAATTTATGAAAATTGTAGCTCTCGACGAGATCTATAACTTTGTAGTTGACAACTTTTTCATTTCAAGTAATTTAGATATCCAAATAATGATATCACTGCCGGTTTGTATTACCAACCGGCAGCAATAATGATATCACACCATTTTTCGAAAAATCATAACTTTTTCATACGGAGTCGGATGGAGATAAAAATTTATATAAAAATTATAGCTCTCGACGAGATCTATAACTTTGTAGTTGACAACTTTTTCATTTGAAGTCATTTAGATATCCAAATAATGGTATCACTGCCGGTTCGTATTACCCACCGACAGTAATAATGCTATCACAATATTTTTCGAAAAATCATAAATTTTTCATACGGAGTTGGATGAAGATAAAATTTATATGAAAATTGTAGCTCTCGACGAGATCTATAACTTTGTAGTTGAAAACTTTTTCATTTGAAGTCATGTAGATATCCAAATAATGGTATCACTGCCGGTTCGTATTACTCACCGGCATTAATAATGCTATCACAACATTTTTCGAAAAATCATAACTTTTTCATACGGAGTCGGATGAAGATAAAATTTATATGAAAATTGTAGCTCTCGGCGAGCTCTACAACTTTGTAGTTGATAATCGTTCCATTTGAAGTCATTTAGATATCCAAATAATCATCAAAAGTTTTGGAGACAAAGGATCAAAAAGGAAAATATATCCTATATTAGTTGAGGAATGAGCGATAGGTGAGATGGTCAGGTGGGGTTGCACGGGGCAGTAGTCGCCAGTTTGAATCCTAGCAACCGCACGCGCACGTATTTCGTGTGACTTGTGCGACGGCACGCCGCCGCGCGTAGTAAATACAAGGTGGTTCAGGTGCAAATAATTTTTTTTATTTTACCGAGTGAGTTTTGGATTTAGACTATCACTGCCGGTTCTAATATTCGACAGTGATGATAGATTGAAACCGATAATGATATGATGTTTTGTAGTAGTGAGCTTAGTAGGCCTAGTGCGGACTTCTCTCTCAACAGGGCCAGTTGCAGACGTCTCCTTGCCCCTTCCTTTGTCCTCCTCTCTCTCTCTCTCCTCGAGAGGATAGAGAGAGAGATGGATGGATGTGTCTATCTCTACCTAACATGGCATATATGGCGGATTCATATGGGATGATGAGCTCTCGTGGCGCTTTGTCTCTTTGAGAAAGGTGAGCTCCCCACGCCTCCTCCCGTCGCCGGTCGCCGTGCCCAGCCGAGCCGTAGCTTCCGGCTGTCGCGTCCCAGTTTGTTGGCGCGGCCCCGTCGGTGACACGAGAAGACCGTGGACGCATGCACTCGACTCTACTCCCTGTAACGATCACTTGTGGTAAAAGCTCAATTATTATTTGCAAATTAATTTCGCACGATATTGAATCATATCTGGTGGTTGCCACGTTCCAACCCATCTGTTATATATATGTATGTGTATTTCTCTCTTTCTTTGACACACTTCCGTTTAATTGATCACTCGATCGATATCAATTTGAACTGCTCGATATATCCATCGGTCATTGTCACTCACTCAACCTCCATCTAGTGGTTGCACGGGACTCTCGTCTATGTGTGTGCGTACATATAATCATGACTATGGTTTCCAAGAAGCGAACATACGTGCCCTGCCGGTATGTTAATTTGCATAAAGGTCGAGCGAGCTTGCCATGACCATACAGGCAGGAAATCTGCTGAGCTTGATGTGGTAATCTTTGCAAGTGAGCATCCACCCATCTCCAGATGGTTGTGATGACATGTGGATCTCGCTCAGACATGTGTCCCCAAATGGTTAGGCATCTTAATTTGGCCGTCCTTGGTGTGAGCAAGTATATAATGTTTAGCTAGCCAGCTTTGATCGATCGCCCTGCTGCACAGCACAGATAACTAGTCGATTTATACAACTAGGAACAAGCTAGTATATATCATGAACCCAAAATACATAACGATTTAAATTTGCCTCCCCATAAATAAGACTCGTCCGATTCCCGTTTCTGCATTGCGCAAGGGAGAAGCAACGCGCAACTCGTTTAATTCGTGCCTGAATCTACAAGCTTCCAAGAAGCTAGCTAGCCCTTGAAACTTGACAACCACTCTGAGTATATATATATGCATGGTCAGTGGTCCATAAGCATAGCAGCCTCCCGGGCTAGCTATCTTTGCCCAAATAACCAGCTTTAAACCATGTGCTTTGCCTTGGAGTCTTGGACTATTCACTTACTTTTGCTTGCTTGCATTGCCACTGCTCATTTAAAATTTTTAATAGAGATGCAAGGACTGGGCGACAAGTTACATATATACTTACATGTGATCCCCATTTCTCAGATAGTATAGTATACTAATACCACTTGTTACCAGTTTAATTAGCATTGGAATTCAGGCAGATTCAAGCAGGAACAAGGCACCAGCAAGCTTTCAGGACTAGGTTCCAAACACAATGGATTGACTGGCTGCAGGTTATTGTAATATATATTAAGCTCCTCATGGCTAAAATGGCGGAGTGTAAAGCGGGGGTGCATGCATCAGCGACTGGTCCTGGGCTCCATTTCATTCAGCCAGCCTGCAGAGATGAAGACACCCTACCTATTCCTAAAAAAATAAAAACAAAAACGATGAAGTACTGTAAAGCCAAAGATTATCACATATATGATATCTAGTACTTAATTTGATCACGATAAAGTTTGCGGAAATAATGCAACCGTTAGATATGGCTACGCCGATAAATTGAGCTCTCTGTTAGAGCTTAATCAGAAAGTTCAAAGCACCATCAGCTGGAAAGGCAGGGTTTGCGCATGCATATATAGATTAGATTATGTATGCATACACCAATCATGCTAATTAAAGGTGTTAATTAAGGGACCCTAACGGTAGCACGTACTTAGCTTTGAACTGATGATGGCGCAGTATTTATGGTCTCCTTTTGGTCAAAGTTAGGCTTGTGTGTGTGATATGTGTGCGTCCTCAACATGGTTGGTGCGGGACATCTGTTTGTTTGTTTGTTTACTTGTAGTGCGTTTAGTTTCCATGTAGTATACAAGCAAAAGTGAAGTTTATATTGACTAATCAAATCAATCAATTAATGGGATCATGATGAACACTTGATGAGATGGCACAGCGAGGTTGGTGTGGATGCATGCTCTCGCGGCCGGGCCCCTTTTTCTTTCTTTCTCGTAAGTTAATATATCACTGTTAGGACCATCTGGGAACTGTGATGTATAATTGCAACCAGTGTGAAAAGCGCGCTATGCTGCGCCGTGTTTTTTTACATGTCTGAGAAAAAAAATATTGTAACATGAGAAAATATCAGCATATTTTGATGTTGTTTTTTCTGTGATCAAATTATTTTAAGCTACATACTTACAAAGTAGCTCTTCACATACCCTAAGAACCTGGAATATAAAAAAAAAAGTAATGTTAGCGAAAAAATATTTATGAGTTGGATATATACTCGCACTCAAAATGTCAATTAGCTGATTATCAAACTTATTAATGCAGTAATTCAATCAAATAATTGCAGTTTGTTTTAGTATCTTACCTTGACAAATACATAAAAGAGATCAAAGCAGGACACTTATCAGTCCCCTTGTAACAGCCTCAAAAATCATAAAATAAAGAAAAATGAAATAAAAATCTTTTGTGTATTATTTTCGAAATTTCTGAATTTTCTGGATTTTCTGTATATTCTTTTGGCTTTTCTTTAATACAAGAAAGTGAAACAAAGAATATGGTAAATAGAAAATGGTAAAAAGTAAAAATGTTAATTCAACAAAAATTTACCAAGGCCTCCAAAAATATCCGAGGGCTCTCCTCAGCTTGCTTAAGTCGGTGGGTAAGCTGGATTAATAAAAATAACAATTAATCAAAGATAATCATGAGTAAATATCTCAGGGTAAAATGGTAAAACAATTTGGTAAAAATATCTGTAAGTCATCCTGACCCAAAATTTTTATCTTGTCGACATCAAAACAGTATCAACCTTCAGTAAAAATATCAATAATTTATTAATTAATTTTATAATTTTAAAAATTCAAAAACAGTGAATAAATAATCTGGAAAAACAGTAATGTCAGAATTTTTAAAAAATAAATAATAATAATTAAAGTCTGTAATTTTTACATAAGGTGTATAATATCATTTCAAACCGTAATAAAAAGTTTTGTAAAATAATAACTTCGTTTAAATCGCAGATTAAAAGAAAAATCGAATGGGCAATGAAGCAACTGTTGCAATGTCAGAATTTTATAAAAATCTGCATGCATCATAAAATAGTGAAATATTTTCAGGAGGTTGGTAATATCCTTGCCGACCTATGGTAAAAATTTTATAAAATTTTACGTCGTTTTGACCGTCGAAATTCCCGTTCTAATCCCGTTCGGTCGTGAGCCTTCGCCAGAGTTCTTTTTCTGTTTCACTGACATGTGGGCCCGGTCTGTCAGTGAGACAACTCAGCCGACAGCCACCGCCATCTGGCCCCCGCGTGGCAGCCTCTCGCCCGCGTTCTTCTCCCCTCTCCCCGCTCTCTCTCACGCGCAAAGACGACCGTCTCGGTTTTTCGCGCGACCTCCTCGCCCAACCGCCTTTGAGCCTCTATAAAACCCCCTCGTCTCGTCGCAGCCGACCTAGCTACCACCCCGTGCCACCCATTTCGCCGCTACTTTGGTTGTCTTCCCCAATTCCGGCGAAAACCACAAAGAGGGCAAAACACCGTATCTTCCTCTCCTCGCCATTTCGCCCCGAACCACTTCACCCGAAGCTTCCTTGAGCCTCCAGGAACCCGTCCCAAGAATCGGTCGAAGCCCTTTCTTCCTCGGCGAGCTCCTCCGCCGTGTTCTTCTTCCGCCGCCACCCGCGCACGGTGAGAGCCCTTCTCCTTCATTCATTCTTCAAAGCGATTGATGAAATTGGTTCCTTGAGTCGCGCAGGTGCTCATCTGAGTGAAAATGAAGTTTGGTTAGCTCTAGTTTTGCGTCGCCACCGCTCGGCCATTGCCGCCGCCGCCCTCGCCGCGGTGGCGTGCGGTCAGAGCCCCTCAGCCACCGCCGCCACCAAAGTGTGCGACGGATGTCACGAACCTCGAGTGGAACCCATTCCACCCCGAGAACTCGCGCCGTCGGCGAGCTCCTTGAGCCAGCCGCCGCCCCTCGCCGGTGGAATCGCCTTCCGGCCGCCTCGGACCATGTGCGCGCCGTCCCCAGGTTCGCGACGGATGCGCTGATGCTCGGGCGGAATCGATTCCGTCATGCCCGGCTCTGGTTCGCCGCGGCGAGCCGAGCCGCACTCGCTCTGGTCACCGCCAAGAGGGCCCGGTCGCTACCGCATGCGCATGTGCTTTGTCTTCTTGCGCTTATCTGGGCCGTCGGTCGATCGCGTCTGGCCGTGAGTGTCGGCCGACACGCGGACCGCTACTCACGACTCTCGCGGGTCATGTGTCACCTACGTCGGCCAGCCAGAAGCGATCTTAGCCAATGACAGGTGGACCCCGTTTGTCAGCGCCTTAGTGTGGTTCCGCCCGAAAAGGGAAAGAGCATTTTCCCCGCGAAAGCGCACTTTCCATTTTCGGCAGTTTTCTGATTTTCAGTGTTTATTCAAAACCTAGATATTCATTTAGCCATAACTTTTGATTCATTTAACCAAATTTGATGAAATAAATTTCTAAATTCATATAAAATTCAGTAGATTCAGAATATGCAAAAATATTTCAGAATTGAATTTTATTTGAAATTCGAATTCAAATTCAAAAGAAAGGTTAGAAATATGTCATTCATGAAAATTTTGCAAATAACCTCCAAATTTAGTAAAATAAATTTTATTAGAATCCATGTAATCTCAGAAACCAGAATCTGTAAAAATACTTAGGGTGTATTATAAGAAAAATTTAAGTTATAAAATGGGTAGTAAATAATGCCATAATGGTTTAAATAAACTAAATCTTTAAATTGTAAATGGGAACAAATAACTCATGTAATCATTCCTGAATTTGTGAAATCATTTTATTTGAATATTTTCATCTGATTTCTTTTTGGCCTTATCAAAATTTGGTATTTGTTATACGTCGCCATACGACGTGTAGAATCCGACGAAACCGGTGTATTCGACGAACAGGAGTTCGAAGTCGAGGACACTCAACAAGGCAAGCAAACCCCTTTGATCATATTGATCCCAGTTTTATAAATGTTTTCATTAAATGTTTTACTGCATACTTTATTTTGTTAAAGTCTGCTATATTTCGGGTAATGGTAATTGTACCAGTAGACTTATAGAACTTCCTTGATAAGTAGAAAATTGTGAACCTTGAAAACCTTAGAATAGCTTAGACAATATTTAACGTCAATCTGGGTTACTCACATTTAGTGAAATGATTAGCCAAAGCTAAATGAAGACAAAACTATGACATGATTAAAGACTTTGGACATGACATTTAAATGGGTATGACCATTTTTGTGGTTGGTATTTGGTTGGAAAATGAAAATAAAACTATGGTTTAGATGCGGGCAATTATTGGCAATAGCCGGTTGTGCATGTCTTTGCACGTAGTGTAGGGTGGAGATTATTGCCCGTGTCGGATTAAGGACCGAACTATGAGTTGTTTTCAGGTCAAGAATATTCATACAACCACAAGTGCTGGTATGGGATAGCTCTAACTTATTAAGTTGTTTAAAACTAGCTTTGCACTTGGAAGGCCGGAGTAGTACGAGTTGTTTCTTAATGAATTGCTCGACGGGACGTCCACACCGAGGTGATCATGGATTAAACGTCTACCAATGTAACGGTGTACACCATCCTGTGGGTAGTTCCATCATTTCTATGCTCTGAGTTCTTACACCACAGAATGGGTTTATCGTTACCGTGTTGGTGCAAAGTTAGGTTTAAATAATGTAACAGTTATAACATGACTCTCTGCGGCACACCAAAGGCAGTGTGCAAATATCGATTGCTCAAAGAGTCAGTCATGTCTTGTGGGAAAGTCAGTATACCGCTGCAGTGTAAAACTAATCGATTAGCGCGTCATGATCATGGACACTTGGTAAAGTCATCACATAGTTAGCAGTTTTGCTTATTTTCATAAAAAGTGGTTTCTACCATGTGTTGGTCGTTTCCGCTGTGTGCGGAAGGAAATGGTTTTGAGTATGATCAGTATACCCAAACATTCGTGATTTATTGATGCTTACATTCTATCACTTTTAATATTAAATTGCTTTTATTTAAATTCCATTTTGCAATCTATTATTCTGTATTTACATTTCAAACCAGCTTTATGCAAATTAACCTTAATAGCCTTTATTGGAATGGCCTGCATGTATTTTAGGATTTGCATAAGTCTTGCGAGTACGTAAGTACTCAACTTGCCAATGTTGATGTTTTTAGGTGAAGAAACAGACTTCCCCGACGATTCTTACATTGATGCAGGATACGGGGAATTTAACGATGACTTTATCTAAGGATTTTCCCTTGTCAGTTGCCTGTGGAACAATGGGTTAAAAAAAAGGCATACTACAAGAAGTTGTCTCCACTGCAGTTTTACTTTTGGTATTGTAAAAATAATATGTAATCTTACTTCCACTGTGTAATAAAGTTTGTGTATGACTGTGATATCAATTTGTGTTGGTGCGTACTAGCTACTGATCATGGGACTAGTACTGTATGCACATGGTATCCATTTTTGGTATTTATTTATCAAAAATGGGGGCCTTACAAGGTGGTATCAGAGCCAGGTTGACTGTAGGAAATCTTAGGTAGTATGGGAGTAATAAAAACTTAAAACTTGATATTAGGATCCAAGTGAACTAAAATTTTGAATTAGGACATCTTACCTGTCTATTCTTTATATGCATGAAACTCTTCTTTTGGTTATGCGTATACTTGTTAATAACTCTTTCCTATTTTAAAATTTCTGCTAGAATCTTTTCTTCCAAAAAATTACTTTACTATCTTACATTTAATCAGGAATACTAATTCCTTATTAAATGTGCAGATGGGCGGATACACCCATGTTATACTTCCACTAATAGGAGAATTACGGCATGGCGGAATTCTTACTCGTTTGTGGAATTCGCCCATTTTCCGAAAATCCACGATATATAGTATTCCACGTGGCGATTAGTTACATTTCGTGGAATACATAGCTAGGTGGATATCCTTACCGAGATGAAGATAGTGAAGAGTTTTTATCTTTTGAGGTCTGGATCTTCCTCATGATGGCCATGAATGAAGCCGCCTATATGGCTATTGTCGCTTATGCCACGCCTTACGAATCGGCAAGAGTATATAGGAGGATTCCATCCCGCCACCGGTGGGAGAATAGCTATATGGATGCCATGGATTACAAAATCCCACTTTACGTAACCTAGTGGAATTCATAAATGCCTCGACGATGATTGCCGTCGGCAATAATCGAATCTGAGGAGGCGCGTCGCCGTGTAGCATTCCTAGAGAATGCCATCGCCCCCTGCGTTGCCAGAGGTATTGTTCCTCGCTCAGTTCTGGGGCAATTCCCTCAGGCACCTGTGCCCGACGACACCCCAGTACCACCCGGTGTCGCCAGCAAGGATGTCGATGATAGGAGTCGCCTAGGTTACCGAGCATCGGTAGATCCCCATAGTTTTCCTCATGGCGTCCTCGGATACAGCGGGTGCATCATTGTCAGAGACCCTTATCCTCCCGATGCCGAGAGTTCTAGTCGTAGAGATAGTAATGATCGTGAGTTTGTCGGATGATGAGTAGTGTTAGAAGAGGTTTTGGTTTTGCCCTTTTATGTAGTAACGTCAAAAATAAATGGTATGTTTTCTTGTGAATATTATAAAGTTGAAATAAAGTTTTGCTTAATATTGTTTTGTGTGCTTTTGGTTCCTACTGTAAATATTTAACTTTCGATTAATCTTTTTACGACGTTGTGATCCGTAATAATAGTAATCAAGTTGTGTTTTAAAACATTTGGTAACAATCGAGATTAAAATTAAAGTAGATCTTAATTCATTAATAATCCTATTCCGGATGCTCGCAACCCGGTCCTTGGATGAGATTCGGGAGTGAGGAAACCGGAAACTCACCTCGGCGAGTGACTTCGCCACTCCACCAAACCTAATCCGATCCATCCATCGGCGGTCGAGGATCTTCGTCGCGTCGTCAAGCCATCGAGATTCGCCGCCTCCTCAAGTCCAAGAAGAAGAAGTTCGGAGGCAGTTGCTGGGCCGCCAACCATGGCCCAAGTGCTTGCGATGATAGAACAGGGTCGCCAGACGAATACCCTGTTGCTCCAACAGTTGGTCCAAAATACGACTAACCTTGGTGCTGCAAGTTCTAGGCCCGGTGTTGGTGAAGCCTCCCATCAGTCCAAGTTGGGAGAATTTTTGAAGACCCGGCCTCCAACCTTTTCTTCTTCATCAGATCCCCTGGACGCTGATGATTGGCTAAGAGCTATTGGAAGTAAGTTGACCATTGCCCAATGCAATGATCATGAGAAGGTCCTATATGCGTCGTACCAACTTCAGGGAGCCGCTGCAGTCTGGTGGGAAAATTTTCAAGCAGCAAGGCCCCAAGATCAAGAAGTTACTTGGGATGTTTTCCGAGAAGCTTTCAGGAAGACGCATATTCCTTCGAGCCTGGTGAATTTGAAAAGACGGGAATTTCTTGACCTGCGTCAAGGAAATATGTCCGTAATGGAGTATCTTCACCGTTTCAATTACCTTGCTCGCTATGCGTCATCAGAAGTCAGTTCAGAAGCCCGAAGAATTGAGCACTTCCGGGACAATCTGAATAATGAAGTTAAGCATCTTCTCGCCATTCATGACTTCCACGACTTCCAAACACTCGTGGACAAGGCTATAATCGCCGAGCATAGTTCGCGTGATGTTATGGAAAGTCGAAAGAGGAAGTGGATGGCGCGGAAAGCTGCCAGTTCGAATTTGCCGAGGTCGCGCGTTGGTCAACCGACCAATGTTCGACCTCCTCCGCCTCGTCGCAGCAGCGACAAAGCGTCAAGGTCGCACCCGGCCCAAAGACCTTTTCCGCTCGTCCCTCGAGCGGTAATGAAGGAAGGACTTCTGGAGTTCAGAATCAAGCAGCTGGTGTGACCAGCTATCATTGTAAAGAGCGCGGGCATTATGCAAATGCCTGCCCTAAAAGAGGTCAAGCGTCAGGGCAGCAGTTGTCGCAGGGAGTTCAGAGACCCCCAGATCGACCTTCAGGAGCTGGGAATTCTCAGGCTGTCAAGCCTGCTGCAGCTCTTAATCGCAGTGCGAGTAGCGGTCGCCTTCATCATGTGCGTGTAGCACCATCCTCTGCAGGTAGTGCGGTGGAGAAGAAACAATGGCATGGCCTGTTTTGGGCATCGGTGGGCAGAAGAAGAGGCTAATCTCATGATGTGGCATCATGAGGGAGAGAGGAAGCACGTGAGGATGATGGCCATAGTCTCGCATGAGACGGCAGCGACTATCCCACAATGGAGCTGGGGAAGGTGGGTAAGGATGGCCGAAGACCATCCAAAAGAAGAACACATGCATATCGAGCCTACTGCGAAGGTATGCAACGGCGGCTTGGAGAGGCGATCTCGTCGGAGTGGAGAGGGGAGGCGAGGAGAGGTGAGGTGAGACAAAATTGATGTACACCAGAGAGAGAGAGAGGCCTCCACTCCGCTCGCGGGCGCTCACCCTAGCCTCGGCGAGGGCGGCACGCTAGGAGGAACGGCGGGTAGAGGTGGCGGTGGGACTGCGTAGGGGCACGGCCAAGCAGAGGAGCAGTGTGGAGGTGAGGGTAAGGCAGTGGCGCAGGTAGCGGAGGTGGCGATCCTAGAGAGAAGGCACGGCGGAGCGAGAATCGGGGGGAAAGGGGAAAGGAAGGGGAGGAAAGTAGGAGGCGGGGCGAGGGCATGGTCATGGAAGGTGGTGGCGCGGGAGGCACATGAGCCTGAATCGGGAGGGGAGGAAGGTAGGAGGCGGGCGACGGTGGGATCGAGGCGCGGGAAAGCGCGGTGAGGCGGCGACATACGCTAGGCCGAGGTGGGTCGGGGTCGGGAAGACTTGGCGGGGTGACGACTTCTGCGAGAGGGACGGGAGGGGCTAGGGCACAAGGGCCGTGGTGCGTGCACAAACGATGGGAAGCGGAACGAGGCTGAGCACGGACGGAGGAGCCGAGGGCGAGAGGAAAAGAGGCAAAGGTGGGTGGAGGCACGGCGGCGCGTAGCCATGACCGGGGGAAGATCAAGGACTCTAGGAGCTCGACGGCCATGGCCGAGGAGGCGAGGACCAAGGCAAGAGAACGGAGCGATGGGGCGGCGATTTCTACGAGGGGAGCGAAGCGACGACACGAACGAGGCCTAAACCCACGGCGCTTTAAGGGCCATCGCCTGGGGACGTGTGGACGGGCGGATAGGCACGAACCAAAAGATCGACGGCCTGGGCAACAGGGACCTGTACGCAAATACGAAAAATGGGAGGGTCTTCCCCGCGCAAAGTGTCGACGTGGCGCAGGCGAGCGACGGCCGATCTCTCCCGCTATAGGATAGTTAATATTAGGATGCAATATTGTTTGTCGAAATAGCATATATGTTTACAGATGTGCTAGCTCGTGATGAATAATTGACACCCAATCCAGGCCCGGGTAGAAAGTAACTCATAACGTTGTTAAGGTGACCCATCTCGATTTATTCCATAAATTATCGCTATGCGTGTACGAACGAATTCTGTAGCTAGACTTGTCGGTCGCAGTTCAATAGGATTTGCTCGTGCTTATTATGCGCTATTAATTAATTTCCTTTAAAACGAGCATGCTCATGACTCAATCTATTCGTCGGCATGAGATAGCATGTGCTGCAGCATGTGATCTAGATCCTACGTATCCGGTACTTCCTCCGCTCACAAATAGCTGCGATTTTGGATATATACACAGCCAAACTTTCGAAACTTTAATTATTAATATCTTTTTAAATATTTAAATTTAATATATAAAAGTCATATACGTAGATTTGTCTCGAAATTAACATGAGCATATTGGAGCCGTAGATTGTACCAGTATTCAAATCTTGGTATCCATCTTTGTCTTTATACAGATACGAGTGCATCTCAGTACGAACTCTATTCCACGTAATCTTCCAACAGCACGGTTAGTTACCCGATCTATTTCTAGGTTGCACGCTCTCTCTCCTCACGAGTCATGAGCAAATTTTTCCCCTTTGAGGGAGAGCCACGAGTCACGAGCAATTAGCGTACCATTTTGGGCCCTACGGTGTAATTTGCAGACGAACCTAGCCTAATCTTGTACATTTGTATGGCCCAATTACGTGCGCCTAAGCACATCTTACCCAATCACCCGGCCCAAACAAATAGGGCTATTGGGCCCGAACGCCTTACCCGCCGCAGTTGCCCAAGCAGCCCAATGCGTCTGCATTTGTTTGCGTCTTCTTCCATCTCGACTCGAGTCCCCAACTCACAAACGCCTCGCCTCGCCCAGCTCTCTCCTTCTCGAACCTTCCAACCCCAGCGTCCGCATGGCGGCGAGGGCCATGACGGTGGCTGCGGCCGTGCACCGCGTGCAGCTGGCCCTCCTCGACGGCGCCGCGGCCTCCAACGAGCCCCTCCTCCACGCGGCCACAGCGCTGCTCTCCCGCGCTGACTACGACGACGTCGTCACCGAGCGCTCCATCGCCGACGCCTGTGGAAGCCCCGTCTGCACCAACCCGCTCCCCGAGGCCGCCGACCCCAAGGCCGCGGCGCCCCGGTTCCACATCTCCCTCCGCGAGCACCGCGTCTACGACCTCGAGGAGGCCCGCAAGTTCTGCTCCGAGCGCTGCCTCGTTGCCTCCGCCGCCTTCGCCGCTTCCCTCCCGCCCGACAGCCCCTTCGGGGTCCCGCCGGAGCGGCTCGACGCGCTGGTGGCGCTTTTCGAGGGCCGCGTGGACGGGCCGGGTCTAGGGTTTGCGGGGGGCGGTGGCAAGGACGACGACGGGAGGAAGGTGGAGATTAGGGAGAAGGAGTCTCCCGGCCCAGGGGAGGTGACGCCGCAGGAGTGGATTGGGCCGTCGAATGCCATCGAGGGCTATGTGCCGCGTCATGACCGCATCGGCGAAGGTGATTGCCTTATGCTGGCATCTTCCATTTGCTTTGAGAATTTTATTGTTTGGATGTTCATACTTGCATTTGATTATGTTGCTATGTCTTAAGGGTAGGTTCAGATCAATGACGAATTGAGGATAATTGAGGCATTTTGTTTTCTTGGGTGCTCCACTGATTATGCAATGCGATGGAAACATATGGGTGATGAGATAGGAGAAACTTTGGAAGATAGAAAGTTGAATTGGTTTCTAAAAATTGAATTTAGCTAAAGTTGAATTGAGATCTCTACTTTGAACATAAATGTTGTAAATAGTGGTCGTTATTAGTAAGTATATTTGTTTTATTGCGTGTAAAACTGCCTCCCATTGGTGGCTCTAATTATCAACTCCTTCAAACATTCGAATACATAGTTGCCTAGTTGGTGACTGGAGTCAAACTTGATGCTTGTCTGCACTTTGTCTATATGTTAGCCTCCAACCTGACTAACACACGCAATACCTGGATATAGGGTCGCATTTTGTTGTATAACTAAAAATAAAAAGAAGTGGTAGCTTGTTGATTATTGCTTTTCTTACTCTTGACACCTTTGCCATGGAATTGAAATGCTGTAACAGTGTAAAACTAAAGAACGGCTAACTTGAATAAGGCCCCATAAAGGAGGTTGCATACAGCATGCAGTAGTGGTTGAAATCACTAGAGAGAGGGCTACTATGCTATGATACTCTTGTCAAGGTGTGAGAAGAGATTGTAGGATTGAGGTAAATGATTAAAAGAGAGGAATTCATGGATGAATGAAGAGGCAGAGGTGAATTTGAGTGATTCCCATTTTGGAGAGACTAAGAGGGTGAAAATTTGCTTATATTGTTAAATGAAATCTTTCACGTTTTCTTATAAAATTGCACAAAAAAAATACAAAATAAAGTTTTTGTAAGAAGCACATGCTTTTCTTTGATTCTATTCAATAATGTTCTAGAAACTAGTGTAACAATGTTACAAGAGTGACAGTAGTTTTACTTGCAGGCACATTTCTGTACATGAAAGGATGCTTGTCTCCATTCTTGCCCTTTGTTGGGCCTGTCTTAAATTCCAAACAATTGAAGAAACAGTGAGCTTGTGTTCTGTATTTCAGGGCCAAAGCCAGAGGCTAAACAGAACAAAGTTAGTATAGCGGAGCAGTCACAAAATAAGATTGTTGATTCTAGGAATGCTGCTCCTGGTGAAGATGGCATGGCAATTTCATCTTCTTCAGTTGAAACACGAGTGAGCTCAGAAGTAATAGCTAAAGAGTTAGACGACATGGTTCTTAGTGAGAATACAAAAACAAAGAAAAAGGAAGCAACTAAAACCCCATTGAAGATGCTCAAGCAGGATGAAGATAATGATATGTTGTCGTCTTGCATATCAGATTCCATTGCGAAGCAGTTAGAGGATGTAGTTCTGGAAGAGAAAAATGACAGGAAGAAAAAGAAAGCAACTAAAGCATCATCAAGGGCATGCAAGAGTAAGCTTGCAAAAACACCTGCTGGAAGTGATGGGCATGAAGTGGACTTTACGAGTACGATCTTTATTGGGGATCATTCTTCGGCAAAGATGGATCAAAGGACTGTAGGTCGATATAACTTCTCAAGTTCCATACTAGCAGGTAAGCATCCTTCATCATCTCAATATGCATCAAGAGATTCATCGCAAGCTTACACTGAACAGCTACACGAAGAATTCAGTAAAGTGTTGAACATTGGAAAAGATGTGACAAGTGACGAAAAGGTTAAACATGCACTAAAATCTTCATTGAAGGCTACCGGATCCAAGAATAGAAGTCAGTCCGTGACATGGGCAGATGAGAATGGAAGTGTTTTAGAAACAAGTAAAGGAAGTGTTTTAGAAACAAGTAAAGCATATGAAAGCCATTCAAATGGTAAAAAACAATCTGTGAAAGACATTGACAGTTCACTAAGGTGTGCATCTGCAGAGGCTTGTGCAGCTGCCCTTACTGAGGTAACAGAAGCTATTTCTTCAGGCACATTGGAAGTAGAAGATGCAGGTGAATATATATTCGTTAACCTTGCGATGCTTTGAGGCACAGAATACTCTTTTTGTTATTGATAGGTACTGACTTATACCTTTCTGAACACAGTTTCAAAGGCAGGAATCATCATATTGCCTGATATGCTTCACCAGAAACAGTTCGAGGATGACTATGACAATGACAAAGATACTCTGGAAAAGGACATATTTGAAACAGATAGTGGTGTTGTGAAGTGGCCAAAGAAGACTGTGCTTCTAGACACAGACATGTTCGAAGTCGATGATTCTTGGCATGACACACCGACAGAAGGTTTCGGTTTAACTGTAAGTATCCTTGAGAAAAAAAAGTAGCAGTTTTGCTTCTTTTAGTTCGATTTAGCATGACATGCATTTCTTCTCAGCTGTCCACTTTTGCAACAATGTGGGCTGCACTATTTGGTTGGATATCCCGGTCATCTTTAGCCTATATGTATGGGCTTGATGAAAGTTCTGTGCAAGAATTGTTGATTGCCAATGGGAGAGAATATCCTCAGAAGATCATTTTGAAAGATGGCCAATCGTCTGAGATCAGAAGAGCTTTAGATACCTGTGTTTGTAATGCACTGCCAGTACTTGTATCAAGCTTGAGGATGAAAATCCCAGTTTCCAAGTTGGAGATTACTCTGGTATGAACCAAGCTATGAATTAATTGCTGGATGTTCAATTAGTCTAAAGTTATCTTTATCTAGCTATGCATATTGCATACCAAATGTTTTTAACCTTGCTAGTTGATTAGATCACAACTCTTATTGAGAAGAAAAAAGCCAAAATATTTATAAACCTCCATCTCATAGTGTTGGGGATCCCATATTTCTTTATATTTACTGGTAAAAAGGGTAGAATGTGCGTGTTATTTTTATCACTTCTGTTCTCCATATATGACACACTAGTTGCACCTGGATATGTCTGTACTGGCTAGTGTTCCTTTACAGTACAGTAATCTGCTATTCCTGGAACCTTATTGTGAAGAGGCTTTTCGACTGCATTCTGTTCTGATATCTAGTTAGACACTTCCTGGCTAACTTCTATCAAGCAACTAATAGCTATAGTCAGTTTAAAAATGTGAGGCGCGATAAGAATTTGTAGGTTAGCTTGATGCTACTAGTGTCTGATAATTATTTGGGTCCTCACATATAGAGCTACATGTGTGTGATGGTATGACGCTTTTGGATCTTCTAATGTGTGTTTTTTCTTTCCCACTAGGGACACTTGATCGACACAATGTCATTTGTTGATGCCCTGCCTTCTCTGAGATCTAGGCAGTGGCAAGTGATGGTTCTGATGCTGCTCAATGCACTCTCCGTTCACCAGCTTCCTGCTCTTGCTTCAAGTGATGTCCGATTCGAAGTTTCTGCAAAAGGTGACTATGCCTTTGCCTACTGTTTTGCTGTGCAAATATTAGGGATTTATACTCCTCTGAAGACATCTGATAGTTTTCTGTTGCGTACTGCGGGTTCTGAACTCAGCTCAGGTTAGCAGAGAGGAGTATGACTCCATGATCGACCTCTTTCTCCCTTTTGGAAGATCCGTGCAGACAACCCCGCCAAGTTAGTCCGCACAAGAAATCATGTGAATGATCGGTCTTCAGGAGCGCACAGGATCTGGATATATGTTTACACTGCCGAGTAAATAGAAGTTGTTCCATATCAGCATCAGCAGCATGACAGTCGATTCAGATACTGTCACAGCGACGCCTCCGCTGGCTGGTGACCTCGAACACATATCAGAAATATCGCTCCCTTACTGTTGCTTGCATGTTTCTTTTGCATTTGTGTCAGCTGCACGGACAGGCATTGTTCCCTGTCGTTTTCAGCAACTGTTAGCTTTACCGTGGAGAGAGCAAATGGTAACTGCCTGCCATGAGAGCAATCCTTTGTAGTATCACGAACGACTTACCATCTCCGACTGCCAACTCATTTCAGAATTGGTAATACACTAATGCGTTTGTGGCTGTTACCTGTTACTATTTCTGCCGATTGGCAGCTTATTAGTCTAGCCTCGTGTCATCTGACATAGCTAACCAACTTGTGAGTCGTGACTGATCAGTTCTGAATATCTATCTAGTACCACCTGCCCCGACGATTCAATGGCAACGGCGCCGTCGCTGCATGCCTACATTTAAGTACACCACATTATCTGTCCATCTCGTTTCCATGGTCAAATGCGGTGGCTGTGCCTGTTCTTCTCCGCTCCTTTCCTGGAGTTGGCAGCTGAGCGAGGTAGAAATACAATGAACCTAGATGTTACTGGTGATCGCTGATCGATTTTTACGTTTGTGATGATGCCATCTTACCGCAAAAAGGGGGGTACAGATTACGTAAGGCCTGTTTAGTGCCATTACCATCCATTACACCATGGCCAACTTATCAGCTGGTGTGAATTGAGCATGTTACCTGCTCTCGGTGCTCCAGGGATAGATTTAGAATGTTAACAGGTTACTAGTTTTCGCATGGAAAGTCACAAATTTTCTATCCATATCCTGATGCTCTCCTTGTCCCAATCGAAATGGCCGATCCTGAATGCTTCTCGTCTGACTGACTGCCTGCCTGCCTGCCTAGATTAACCACAGTAATTGCTGTCAGCAGAATGATTAAACTGACTTAACCTAACACCCAACCCCTTGCGACCACATTAACCAGTTCCAACATCCAACCACCACAAGGCTTAGCTACCTGAAAAGCCCAATAGCTAACCATCGTACTTGGCAAATTAATATATAACCTTCCGAATCATGTCTTTTGCTTGGAACATAATGCACATACATATATCTTGCAATGGGAAATAACAGTTGATGCCACGAAAGACCGGGATAGAAACAATCTAGTACTAGTGTAATACTCAACAGATATGCACAACAGCAATGGTGTAAATAATAGCAGTAACAACAACAAAAAAGGCAAAAGAAAACAATAAGACAACCTACAAAACTGCTGGCTGCTGCTGCTGCTGCTCATCTGCCTGCTCCGCAGCCTCAACAACTAGAGAGTACTCATGATTCCTCGACCAATGTCAGCATATTTACACAGTGGGAGCGAAGGAACACTAGGTTTCTCAGCGCTCACCCTAGCGATCAGTCTCCAGGTAGCTCCTTAGGTTGCAGAGGGCCTCCGCGGACAAGCTCTTGCAGCTCCTCCTTGTCTGCGCCCACTGCGGCGAGCCAAGCTCTGAGACGAAGCAGACGACGATCACGGTCAGGTTGTCGGCGGTCTCAAGCCGCTTCGCCTCCATGACGAGCTCCCTTGCGCACCGCTCGGGGTCGTCATGCTGACGGAGCCCCCGGCGGACGATGCTCACCGCGTGCTGGCTGGTCATCACATCCCATATCCCATCACAGCCCATGATAAGGAACTCGTCGTCCTCAGTGAGTGTGGTATGTCTGAACTCTGGATCCGCAATGAGAGGCGATGTCGAGCCATCAGGTGTTTTCATGTCCCAGTCCCCTAAAGCCCGTGTCACGGAGAGCACTCCGTTGAGATAGCCATCCTCAATGTATCCCCCAGATGCAGCAACCCTTTCACACTCCTCAACATAGTTTGCTCTGTGATCTTGAGACATCTCCATTGCTACGCCTCTCCGGCAAAGGACTGCACGACAATCCCCAGCATTTGCAACCAACAATTGCCTGCAAGGCAGGTCAGGCCCTCAAGTGAGCATGCATGCTGAAGCAAGAACAGTGCAATTCTACAGATTGGAACTGCACATCTTACCTGCCAAAGACTAATGCGGTAAGTGCTGTAGTTCCAGAAGAGCGGCTGATATCTATGTCATCAGCCAGAGCAAGATCTGCCTGCAAGAACGCTCTGCGGACAGAGTTCTCAACAAACTGAAGGAATGTTTCATCTACTTGCGATGCTTGTGGGAACTCGCTATCCTCAAACAGGAACTTCATCGCATGCCTTTTCATGTAGGCTGCAGCATCTGGGCCTCCATGGCCATCAAAAACCTAATACAAAAGGAAGAAACAAGACAACCAGTTCAGGCACAGTTACTGAGGACGTAACAGTGTGATTAAATGGATCAAGCATATACAAAGTAAGCACTTACCCCATAGAAGGCACTAGGCAAGGGACACACCAACAGCGAGCCAAGATGAGCAGAAAGATCATCTATCCGGATGTGTTCATCTTCCATGTACCTCCTAGGTCCAATATCAGCAAAGCTACCAGACCGAATATTGGGCACAAACTGTAGCATCTCCAAAGATACACTCGGCGCACCATCAGCATTCTCCAACCCCTGCACCAAACACAAAGTCACCATTACCGCCTTGTTTTCCGAATACAAAACAAATATGGAACAATAGGCTTTTTTTTTCTTTAATCTGCTAAATTAAGACAATTAACACCGTGCACCTAGACCAAAATACTTCTGTTCCAAAAAAAAAAAAGGTTTCAAGCCTAATGAATTAGAGCTGCAAAATTTCAATTGCAGCAATAGGCCAACACTTTCTTAACTGATTAAGAACCAATAGGACAAGTCATATGATAAATAGCACTTCTGCAAAAGCACACGTATTACAACTCAACAACCACTGCCACTATAAACAAATGGATCCAATAATTTCAGCACCCACCTTCTCACCTTTGTGGCCTACAACCACAGGCCTAGAACTAGAACCTCCTAAAAAGGAGCTACTCTTCCTAAGAAAGTGTGCCAATCTTTTGCATCCACAAGCAGATAATACTACTAATTCCTAAAAAGAAAAAAGAAATCTCCCCAATTCAGTACTACAAACTTCAGCAACAGTATGATGATGATTAATTGATTATTTACAACAATACCTGAAATTAAAGCTGATTATAGAGTATATGAAAGCACCTATCTTGTATTCACAAAAACAATATTACAAATCTAACAAGAAAAGCGCAAAAAACTACAAGTAATCTTTCCTAAAAGTGCCAGGCATCCTACGAATATACTATCTCCCAACAGAAATACCTAGATACTACTAGAACAAAAAAAGTCACGAACTTTAGCGGCACAACTCACCGTGTGAGGCACCTCGACGGCGACCTCGACCTCAACCCCCACCACCGGGGTGGCCACCGCCGCTGCTGCGGCCGACATGCCGACCACCTCCTCGACCCCCTTGGCGACGCACCGGTGGTACTGCACCTCCAACACCGGCACGGGCTGATGCATCACCTCCGCCTCTGCCACCATCTCCGCGCCGATTGAAGCCAACAACAACTCCCGATCCAACAGCAGCACCAACGCCTCCCCGGCCGGCGACCAGAAAAGAAAAAATCTCCCAACCAAAAGGGGGAAAAAAAACCCGCTCGATCCGCGCACCGATCGATTTTTCACCACGAGGAGAGCGCGAGAGCCTCCGAAAGCCGACGCCTTTCCGCGATCCGAGGGTAGGAGCGGGCGATCTCGATGGTTTCTAGGACACGGTTTCTTGATCTAAAGAGGATGATGGGAAGAAATGGGTAAACGGGAGGAGGGTGGTTGGTATTTATCCGTGCTTGCCTTTGCGTGGAGGTGACCGGCGGCGACCGGTGTGGGTGACCGGCTGGAGGCACGCGGCTGCTGCACGCACACGTGGCGCCCTCCTGCCCGTGTGATCGGCTGCCCGATCTCACAAGTGATAATCACTGGTTAATAGAGAGGAGTAATAAAGATGTGTTTTAGTGGATTAATACAACTGGTACATGTAATAAAGAGGAAACAAAAACTATGTAAAAAAATATATATGTAGGACAAACTGCGTATCTTTAATTTAAAGAAGAAGCATAATATGGAGATTTGGATCAGAGCAATGGTTTGTAGAGGTGAGGGTGGTGGTGTTTGTATGCGCTTTAATTAGTTTGAACAACTGTGAAAGGTGTGGTTAATCTTATGTTTTCTGTTAATACTTGAGGTAGATATGATGTTGCTTTTGCGCAATGAAGATCAGAGAAAGGTGCCTTGTCTTAAAGAGGTTTGGGGAGTTAATATACATTATTTAACTCGTGGCAAATACACCCCAGCTTGCACTCTTCTGGTTCTTTTCTGTTTTTAACCAAGCATGCAACGCAGTTACGGTTGGAAAATAAAAAGGCTCGTTGTTGTTTTAGACAGAAAATGTCAATCACATGCTAGTGAAGATTAGCTTGCAGGAGTGAGCGACTGTTTCTTGCACGTCATCAGCTGAATCTCCTCTCCACGCATTCACACACCCTAAAGAAGAAGTAAGATGGAATCTTATTACTAACCCTATCCTTTCGGCAGTCTTGCTTTTCGCGCAAAGTGATAAAAAATCTAGTCTTTTCTAGAGTAGGGATGTCAATCGGGTATGATGGGTACGGATAATGCTCGCTTCTATCTATATCCGTCAGTCAAAAATCTCCTCTAGGGTATACTCACCAAGGATGGCGGGTGAAGAATCTCGCCCATACTCGTCGTCTGCGAGTACTCGATACATGTGGGTATACCCGTTTACCTGTCACCATCAATAATCCTTCCAACCAAAGGACACTAAGAGCTAATGGGGCTATGATACTTAATGATACAATCCTTTTGATAAAATAGTGGGGATCAGCTACATTTTGTAGATTAAAATATGATTACCAATGATTCAAAATTTCAAATGCATTGGTAGGGGGCAGAGGCAAGGCGGCAGGTGCAGGCCGTACGATGATAAGGGGTAAGGAAACGGGCGAGGCGATGGGCTGGCAGGCGACAATGGTGAGTCGGGACTCGAGAGCGAGCAAGTGATAAGAGGAGATTAGGGAGCGAGCAGTCGGCAGGAAGGAGGAGATTAGATATTAGGGTGGTAGAAAGAGATTGGGGATCTAGGGGCTAATTGGACGCCAGTTGCAGCCTACATGTCAATAGAAGGTGGCGGGTAATCGGGTGAAACAGGTATGGGTAGAGCTCCCCCATACCGTACCGTTTGCTCGTCGGGCAAAATTTGGCCCTCACAAACATGCCCACGGACAACAAAAGAAGAATATATCCACCTCTATTAAAAATTTTATCCGCAAGTATATAGATAATTAGGTAAGATTGCCATCCCTAGTCTAGAGACTGTTAGTAACAGTAACGATGGAGGATGAGTGGATGATATAGATACATGGTTAAGAACAATTACAGAGCCCCAGGAATTATCATTCAACAGATATAAGAAAATCCTGAGATGTTGATTCCTTTGAGACTCAGCCGCAGACATAAAGTCTTGTTCATCGGTAACAAAACGAAGGATTGCTTATTTAAATTCTAGTGTCTATCTATTAGACACGCGTGAATGCGTTTCAGTAGGGATTTTGCGAGAACGTAGATCGATCTCTGTTCGCAAGGCATACTCGCATGTGTGTGCGTGCATATGTCTCTCCTGTAATTACCAAAAAAAATCGAAAGAATAGTACAGGTGATGCTATAATAGCTACCTTAATGCTACCTATGGCGAGGTACTCTTTGAAAATAAGGCATGAATATAAATATATGGTACAAAAAAAACATAGGAAACAAGCAAGCAGTGTTTCCGTGCTTTTCTTTCCAACATAAGTTGTATAAATCTTGAAATAAACGTAGGGGTGAGTAATTACTATCCACTATTTATTCATGTTTTAATATTTATATAACTATCAAAAAGAAATATATAGAAACACCTCTCGAAACAAAAAAGAAAATTACATCACACGGTAGCACGAAGATCGTGCTACTGCGTCTTGAGTAACCACTCATCATGTACAATCCACTAAAATTCTCAAAATTATTTTTTTAAAAAAATTAACCAAAAACTCTAGCATCCACTAAAGAAGAACAAGCCATCACAGTCGAGCTACAAGTACGTGTACATACGCACTCACTCGACTCGCACGTCCACGCCGCTGGCGCCAACCGGCTCAGTCGCAAATTCCCGGAAATTTTAATCACTGATAAAAGTACATTTTGCGGAAGATGTAAGGAGAATGAAAAGCGAAGAGCGCCGTGCGCACACTTGGAGTTGAGTTGCTTCGGACAGCAGAGTCGTGCAAAAGGGCGGGAGGTCCACAAGTAAGTGACCTCACAGCTTACAAGTTAACGAAGTCAAAAGTGAAGGAAGCCGTCGTTAGCGTCAATGGATCGGAGTTATTACTACGACTTGTTCTTCCTCCAGATTTGTCTGTCCCAAACGAATAAATCAATCATAAAAGAAGAAAAACTTGTCATTGTTTTGTACAGTTGTACTCCTATCTTGTGAACCTCTTCGAGCTTCACTCTTTTCTTCCAAACTTATCTGAAAGCAGTGACAGGTTGGTGTTAGAAACAAGTAACACACACTCTAGAGCTCACTTATTAACCTTATCAGCAGTGCTTCGGGTAAGTAATTACCGTCTACTCTTCATTCATATTTTAATATTTGTTCAAATGTAAAAAAGAAAAGCGTAGAAGCACCTCGGTTTATACAAACCTCACAATATTATTGAGCTAATTTCTCTTTAATTTGATTGTAAATATGTTCTTGCAGCTTTACGAGGACTCCATACGTATTCTATACCGAAGTAGATATTACTAGCCTCCAAAGTAGAAACACAAACCATGGGTTTGGATGCTCACTTAACAAGGAACAACATACCCACTGATCCCTCTTATGGATCAACCTTAGGACTTACAGAAAGAAATTAACAAAACACACACTGACGCAATCCTGATGCAATCAGTGTTCTCACACAGGATGAGTTAATCCACTTCAGCTTCATAAATGACACCAGATTGCTTGCTTTCCCTGGGGATAAAGCTAAATTATAATCAAAATATATAATAATAATTCCTGCTGTTTCCTTTCCTTTTCTCACTCCTTTCTTTCTGCAAGAAAACGAACTATTGTGTGGCTGAGTTTGCTTCTGACGCCAAGTTGCAAAAGACAGGTACTAGTTCACTTCGTACTATATAGTAGGAGTAGGACCATGCACCGGCCTCAGGAAATCAAATTGACCAATAGAATTATAGAACATTTCAGTCAATTGAGGCCACACCAATTATGAATTATTAGCTAGAAGCTATTGGATTATTTAAGGAAAAAATGGCGAGTATTTAGTCATAGAGAGTGCCTTTTTTTTCCTTTTCTTTTTTGGAGAAAATTTGTTGAGTGTGTCCACGATCATAAGATTTATATTGGATTGTCAAGATCATTTGGTGCTATCTAAATTTCTCTCCAAGTTAGAGCATGATCTTGGCTCTAGCTCTGATAGAAGCTTCTTTGTCTCTTCATCTAACGAGATTAGGCCAATAACACTCAGAAAGAGAACTTATTCTTCCATTGGAAGGTAAAACTATTATTGAGAGACCATGAGGGTTATTGATATGTAATTTTACCTGTCAATGTCACAAATTTTTGCTCCACGTAAGTTCCTGTTGAAAAGAGCTATACTCATATACTAAACAACTTCATTAATCAATAACATTAGTTCAGAAAAGATACTAGAAGAGGCCCCAAAACCTTGATCTTTTCTTTATCCTAACTGAAATCACGAATGCTCATTTATGTTACTTTATGTACTTAAATTTTCTTCTGCTGGAGCCAACGGGAGGGCAACAAGTCATCACCAAATAATAGTGGTGAGAAGGAAAGACGCCTTTTCTTGTCCTGTGGAGTCCCCTTTCTTGTCTGTCGTTGGTTTGAGAAAATTGGCAAGCAAGAGTGTCTTACCTCTTGTCTCTTTGCATCATCATCACCACCATTGATTTTTCTCACTTGTGCAAAGGAGAAAAAGGCGACATGGCACTAGCCACACTAGTTTGTGGATTGTGAGAAAGAGAAAGAGAAAGAAGAAGAAAATACTAGTAGACTAGTAGTAGCATGATATTTTTTTCTTTCTTTCTTTTTGGCCTATTTATAGAGCCACAAGTTCAGGAAGCTTCTACACGTTAGGTCTGGAGGAATGGAAAAGAAATGGATAGGCATTACAGACTTGAGTTTTCTGATCAAGAAACCATTGATTTTGAGTGCATGATTGAGGAGGTGGTTGGGGACGAACAATCTGATGAAATGGTGGTTTGGTTAACTTTTACACCTTCCATTTCGGAACTCCAAACATGGGCAAGTCTGTAGGTTTGAGCCTTTGTGTCATTCTATTTTATATATCTATATAACTATAGTTCTACAATTCATGCTTCCTCGGTTGTGTCCTCGCTAATCAGGAGAATTTTCTAGAGGCTACCTTTGTGGTTTCTTTTTAGTTTTATTATTTATAGGTGTAGGTACCCATTTTCTCCTTGTATTATACAAGCTCCACCTGAATGCAACTGATGCAGAATCTGCAGACTATATAAGAGGGCATCATCTGATAACGCAATTTAACAACCATTGTGAAAAAGACACTGCAAATGGGATAGTCGTGGATGAATAAATTGCATAACACGAGTTTGTCAAGAGAAAGAAATACCTCAGCAGTAGGCCCAGGCGCCCAGCCCAGCCCAAAAGATATTCGCAATTGGCCCTAAAAATGCTTTCTGAATAGCACCTGCAACCTCTAAAAAAAATAGCACCTGTGTAATACGGGTATTTCAGAATAATTTCTTCCCTGCACAATACTACAAGCTCATGTACAGCCTGCAAAATGGAGTAACCATCAAACCACTCAAATGTTTTTTTTCTTTGTTTCTTGAGATGATACTAATCACCGAGACACCAACTTATTCTGTAATGGCGGTTCTAAAAAGAACTTAATACTTATATGCGAAAAATAAATTAATATAGTTCAACAGGGGGAAAGGCGCAAGGTCAAGTCCATCACTTTCACATTCTACTTGCTAACTCCTTAAACAACCTAATCCAGTAATCCCCCAACTAGGAAAAAAAACACCACACGAAAGTCCAATGCATGTGGCACTTTGTCAAGCATTCTGATGTGAGTCTCACTACCCAAGATGTATTTTAAAAAGCAGATAAAAAAACGTGGAAATGTAAACTAGTAAAAAATTTAATCAAAACTCGATCCAAGGTTTAACAAGTTCCATTCAAAAAATTTGAAGTTTTGAACCAACCTAGACTGGCCGGCCCATTCCGCATAAATTTCATACCTATGATGTCAGAAGCACTGCAACGCTGGACGCTGACATAAAGAAAATACAAAATTTTCTCCCCACATATTGATTGCAGCTGACAAATCAGTGAAGCTTCACTCAACAGAGTTGAAAATTCAAACCCATAGAACTCGATTCAGCTACAGTTTAGCTGCAGCTGCATGACCCATCATACTTCGTTGGATAAAGAATCGACGCTCCAGGTAAATCATATTGAAAGGTAAAGGAGCAGGTTTTTATCCAACCGTCGAGTCAAGCTACAAATTGCTCGACAAAAGAACGGCCCAAAACATAGCAGCTGCAGAGTTTTTAACGTCTTTGAGAGATACTACGAGGTATCACTAAATTACCCTTAAATTTTTTACCTCTCGATACCTTTATTCTTTAAACTTTTGGTAGCTCTTCGTACTAGCTTAATATATATTCTAATACATTCTAAGGATGATAAAAAGTCTCATGTAGTTATGAACCCATAGTAACATGTACACTTATCAAGTTCAAACTCATGCAACTGTCTACCTTTCATGCAGATATACATGCGCCCAATACTTTTCAGTTTAATATCTTAATTAACTAGAAAGAATTACTAAGCCATATCAAATATCAACATTTGAATATTTTATGTAAGCAATCTTCGCTATACTTACATAAGAATTATATACTACGTAATAGCAGGTGTTTATTTGTTGCTAGATATGAAGATTGCAAGAATGACAAATAGAGCCGAATTACATCAAGGAACCATGGTGGAACCCAACAGGAGGCGAGGGAAAATGGGAGCCACATGGAATAACTACAAGGTAGCACAGACCTAAGTGGTAAGCAAGTCCACTCAACTAAGGTGCAAGGGAGGCAAAGTCTAGCCCAATTCGGTTAAGAGAAGAAAGGAAAGAAAAAGATAATGTCGAATTGAATTTGGAGAGTGGAGTTCGATTCTGAATGCCAGACCAATCGGTCTTAAAAAGCCCACAACTCTCACGTCCGAACTTGGATTCAGACATTTTTGGACTTGTTTGAAAGCTTAGAAAGTCATTTCTATTTCACTCCATTACGAGATGGCCAGAATCGGCTCCCTTCTATCTTTAATTTGGTCGACAAGTATATGCTTCCTAGTTGGCCGAATTAGATTAGGAATTAGAGTTACAGATAGAGTCCTGAAGGGTAGTGGGACCCAAGTTGGCCAGCCCAAGTTCATGTTGCACACCCCTTAGTTCCTTTTATATATTTTTGTAGTTCTCTATTGTAAACTGAGATCATATTATTTTCAAGATAGCTAATATTGTTTATTCTCAAGTTTATGCTACGTGATGCCTTCTGGGAATGGACATTTTTTCTTGGAGATACCTCTGTTGTTCTTGTGATTTCTTCGTGCGATTGTAAGAAACATGCGTCTACTTCTCGTGGTCGAGTAGATGTGGATCACGAGCATGTTCTTGGGCGAATTCATTTGTCGCGGGTTACTGTATTGAGACAGTGGTTAGCACCATCGTGTTAGTTATGGTTCACGGGTCCATAGTTCATTGATCTTATGTCGTGAAAATCGGGCACTTAGTATTATTTTGGTATCAGAGTATGGTTGAGTAGTGACGAATTTCTATCCTTAGAGTAGTTTTAATTTTCTGTTCTATTTTGAAAATTGCATCACAAAAATTAAACCGTTAGTTTAATTTGGAATTCTAGTTAGTTTTGCTAAGTTTTGATCCATTAGATTGCATGTGCTAGTTGCTAATCGTTTTTCCTTCGCGTAGCTTTTGTTTCAATCTATCTAGTACATTGTTTTATTCATAACTTTCACATACAAGCTTAGATTCTAGTGTTATTTTACTTTCTTGAAAACCTTACGAGTAGCACTACAATTCTTCTTTTGGGCACCTATCCAGATTCGGCCTCTATCTATGAAATCTTTTACCATCAAAGTTGGTGATCCAAATTAGTGTTTCCAGCATATCGATTCGGTTTTTTAGCCATAATTCCTACGTCCAAATGTTGTGCCTTTTTATATTCTTGAAGCAATAAGCTAGTGTCTCTCTATGACTTGTGTAGTAGAGATTTGGTGCCTCGCTTATATTTCATAACTCATTCCTTGATTACATAAGTACCATTTATCCTTACACGTGTGTTGTCTTGAAATTCACTTATATCTTTGAGATCAGTAATTAGGTCTTGTAAATTCTAGTATGGATTATTACTTATCATTACAATAACTAGAATTTTTATATTGCATAGGATATAAACTATCCTCTTCAAGCTCCACATATTATCCACTGTCGCGTGCATCACCTCAACTTTGAATTCATTTAAGTAATCACCTTCAACTTGTCTACAATCATACGAGAGCATATAACACCTCAATCTCAAAGGAGTCGTAAGAACTTCGGTTGGTAAGTGAGAGGATGAGGACGGACGATTCAACTTATATTCCACATGCATGTTGTTTTTGCTTGCTACTAATCATAGCAGGTTACAAGTACGAGAAATTTCCATTCAATGGAAGTAATGGTTCGGAGGAATATTTCACTTGAAAAAAAAAGGAAAAGGTGTTCAAATTTCACAAACTCCCCAAAACTAAAGATGTGATGTGTGACACTATTGAGTTTGAGGACTATGCTTATAATTGGTGACAATAATTTTTTTAGAAAATTCTCGTTACATCTTGGTCGGAGTTAAAGATGATAATGAGAAGTGAGTTTATGACATACTATAATGAGAAAGAACTACTTCACCACTTTGAGAGCATTAGACAAGGGTGCAAATCTGTCCAAGATTACCATATTGAGTTGTATCGTGCAATACGTCGTGCTGGTATGACTAGTATATTTAAAGAGAAAGCATACTTCTAAAGAGGTTTAAATTTTAATATCTCCGCTGCACTTCAATATAAGTATTTTAATAGCATATTTGATCTTGTGGATTGTGCTATTAGGAGAAAATAAAACTTAAAGAGTGTCGTATACCTAAGTTTATTCTTAGAGCACCAATTCATGAGAGTCATATAGCCAAATTTGATGGGAGTAACAAAAAGAGTGAGTTATGCGATTTCACCAAACGGAGCTTGATAGCATCTAAATTGAGAGTGTGAGCGACACACCAAAAGAAAAGAGAGAAGTAGATAAAAGTAAAAGCGAGATTATTTTTTAAACTAACGACTTACTCCCTATTTCTAGTGTTGTTTCCCACATTGTGCAGTTTGACATTTAGTAAAAGATGAGGAGTAACCAAGGTTGGAGATGAAACTCTTGTTGTCCCATTGTTAGATCATAAAAAAACTCTACCTACAACATCTACAACAACTTAGAAGAATGTTAAAGGTAACAACTGATAGCATCTAGGCCCCCTCAATTTTATTATTGTGTTTTATTATAGTTTTAGTATTGATGACTAAGTTAATAATACTAAAAAGCTTTGAAGAACATATGCTAGAATCAATGATGGAGCAAATTGGACGAACAAGATTAAGTTGTTTAGTTTCTAGTTTGTGACTTGGGAGATGATTCAAGTCAAATAGCTAGGATTGTTTTTCTTTTTTAGTTGTCTAAAGAGGGACTTTGCACAAGCTAGTGAATTGGATCATAAGGCAAAGACAAAACTAGATTTCTCGAGGCAAAAGACACTTTGTCATTGACCTTTGAATCATATTTTTAGTATACAACAGACCAAATTTCAGCTATTCATTTCTTTAGTCAGTTGCATACACAGCATATTCTTTTGAAGTCAAAAAGATTCTTTAGTCCAAATCTTGAAACTCTTCTGCGTCAAAATTCCCATCAGAATACCTGCTCATAGGACCAAAACTCTTGTTTTCATATTCCTTCATCCTTGATAAAAACCTCCTTGAAAGTCATCTGATAGCCAAGGGATTGCCTATGTATGACGAACAAAAATATTTGGTCCGGCATACATGTAATAGTCTCTTCTTTGTGACGGACCAAAATATTCTCCGTTTTCCATTTACAGCGGACCAAATATTTTGGTCCGGCACTCATTTAGTTCATAAGCCTTTTGTCGGACCAAACTTTGAAGTCCTATTTATTGAAGCCTTAAATGGATATTCTTTATCATTCAAAAGGGTTTTACTTTAACAACGGACCAAACATTCTTGCTTAAAAATTTAGTCCGTTGCTAAAGTAAAACGCTTGGATAAAACTTATCTCTGTTGAAAAAGGGTCTTTGGCTGCTAGTCTTTAAGTCTCCATGTATGACGGACCAAAATATTTTGTCCGACGTACATGTATCTTTCTCAGTTGTGTGGCGGACCAAACTCTATGTAAAGCCTATGTACTACGTATCAAATTTTTTGGTCCGTCGTAAATATTCAAATTTGGTCTGTCATACACATGTCCAGTATCGCTAGGCACTATTACTTAGTCCGGTGTATGTGTACTTTTCTGATATTTCTGACATCTGACACGTCCAACAGCTACTGTAGCAGGTGTAACGGCTATATTCATTCCAAATAGCTATATAAGCATTTCCTGAGCCATCTACCACAAGATAGATGAACTCTTTTACATTTTAGCATTGAAAATAGCTCTCATTCTTAAAAGGAGTCTGTGCTTCACCTTCAAACCAGAATTCTCAAACATCTCTAAGTGTTTTAGCTCCAAGCCGAAGTCTAGCTGTGTGATTTGCGAAGTGAACCAAGAGACAGAACTTGTGCAAAGTTTATTACTCTTGGGTCTTAGTGATCCTAGACAGCTTGGAGAAAGTGAACAATACGACCTGTCCGTAGGTGATTGTGGAAAGCCACTGTGATTGTGAGAGGTTTGGAACTCACCTAACTGGAGTAGTGAAAGAGTTATCTGAGTGATCACCGGATCTACTGCGACTAGCTTTGGAGAAGCAATACTTCGAAACAAGTGCTTCAACGTGGATTAGGAGTGCGGCTCTGAACCACGGGATAAATCTCTATCTCTTTTGTGCTCTATTTCTCTTTATTGCTTTCGCTATAATCATTGTTTGTTTTTACTTCTGTTCTGTGCTTTTCTCTCATTAAGAACTATGAATTGTTTTAAGAAGTTAAAACTAGTAAAAATTGCCTATTCACCCCCCCCCCTCTAGGCCAACTAGATCCTTCAACAACAAATCTGTTGAATTAATAGAACATCATAAAAGAGGTGAGTAAAAGTGAGAACTCATATGTTTCTTTAATGAGTCCATGTTCTGAATTTAATGTGCTTAATTTACATAATGCGGAATGGATTACTCATAAGGAAGTTCTTACTAAAATATCCCCTAATGATTCTTTATACTATATCATCTTCAATGATTATGTAGATCTATCTAGTATGATTGAAAAGATTTTTAAAATTGCACATCTAAAATCACTAGTTAGTACCAACGTCTACACTTATAAATTCAATTTGATTGGAGATTATGGTGTGGAGATGATAACTTCTATGTTTATCAAATGTGCATTACCTGTGATAAGCATGCTGAATTGAAAATATATATTTTGAACAATCCATCTTTTGTGCGATATTTATGTAATTAGAGTAGCACAGTTGAAGCATAGAATGCATCTAAAATATTTTTGTCCACGGTATTTCAGTTTGATGTTATAAGCATGACATGTGCACATACGAATGAATTGAGCCATTTGCCGCAACCTTTCGATATACATTTTTATCCTATGCTGAAAGGGAATGTCAAGATGGGTGATAAATACATATACCATTCATACACATTGTCCCCTTTATTTAGTATATTTTCATATTATCAAAAGTTGAGGATATTTTTTCTTAAAGAAGGGAAGGATGATGTGGATATGCATACGTCCAGTACTTTCCGGTTTAATATCTTAATTAACTGGAAAGAATTACTAAATCTTATCAAATATTAACATGTGAATCTTTTTCTTAAGCAATCTTCGCTATATTTATATGAGAATTATATACTACTCCCTCCGGTCATAAATAGTTGTTGTTTTGAACATAGATATAGTCAAACTTTCAAAACTTTGACTGTCAATATCTTTTTAAATATTTAAATAGGATACATGAAAATCATATGTGTATATTTGTCTCGAAAATATTTTGGGTTTTATAAATATATTATAATAAAAATTAGTGGTCAAAGCTATGTTTTGGAGACCGTGTCGATATCCAAAACAATAACTATTTGTGACCGGAGGGAGTACCTAATAGCATTACATGCTTGTTGCTAGGTATGAAGATTGTAAGAATGACAAATAGAGCCAATTGCATTGAGGAACCATGGTCGAACCTAGCGGGAGATGAGTGAGGATGGGCCTGAGTGGGAAGCAAGCCTACTCGGCTACGGTGCAAGGGAGGCAAGGTCTATCCCAATTCGGCTAAGAGAAGAAATGAAAGAAAGAGATAAGATGAAATTGTATTTGGAGGGCAAAGGAGTTCAATTAGGGATTGTGACATCTGTCAGTCTTAAAAAGAACATAATGCCCACATCTGAACTCGAATTGAGGCATTTTTGGACTTATTTGAAAGCTTGGAAAGTCTTTTCTATATCACTTCATTATGAGATGGTCAGAATCGGCTCCCTTTTATCTTTAATTTGGTCAACAAGTATATGCTTCCTGGTTGACCGAATTAGATTTAGAGATAGAGCCGAGAAGGGTGGGAGCCATCTTGGATGGCCCTAGGTTAGGTTGCACGCTCCCTTAGTTGCTTTTATATATTTATAGGCGATTTTTTCTTGGAGATACCTCCATTGTTTTTGCGATATCTTCGTATGATTGCAAGAACCGTATGTCTACTTCTTGCGTGGTTGAGTAGACGTGGATCACGAGCGCATTCTTAAGCGAATTCATTCATACCAGGTGGTTGTATCGAGACTGTGATTGGCGTCATCGTGTTCGTTAGGTTTCACAGATCCAAAGACATCATTAATCCTGCATCGTGAAGATCGGACACCTCGTGTCAACCTTGATTTTCGGAGGTTTAAGTCTACGATCAGTGTGCTGTGAGCCTTGATACGATTGCAGTGGCTAATTGTTCTCCTCTCTATAAAATTTCAAACCCATACAACTATCTTATAGAAACAATGGCATTTTTTTTAAGAAGTAACAATGACATTTCCATTAGACTAACAAATTGAAATCCTTGCAGCCTGACTGATTGGCTGATTGCTTTCTTTTGATCCGGTCGGTTGACCGGTTGAGCGAGCGTACGTCTCGCCGGCCCTGACCCGCCGGCGATTGAACAGGCTGTCATGTCGGCCTGAGCCAAGTCTTCTTTCTTGCTTCTAGTAAGTTTGTCTTAATATGCGTGGCTAGCTGTAGTTACATCATGTCAGTTTAGTATTAGCTGATTGGCTAATTTGTTAGTTAAGCTGGAACATCGAGGATTCCATCTGCCAACCGAGATAACATAACGAAACCCTTGTACCCTGTCGCGAAAAGAGACTCCCACACTCCCCATCTGCAGTAGACTGCACCCATGGCTAACTAAATGGCACGCTCCCCGGACACGGGAGCACCTTCCACGGTGAAAAATATGACTAAATATATAAATAATCTTGCAGATGTGCTAGATTTGAAAAACAAAACACCAAAGGAGACCGGGAAAAGGACAATTTCTAAGATAGCTACTAACAGACAGTTCGGTTAAACTTGAATCTGTCGGGCGCCTGTACATACGTATTGCCCCAACGTATTATTCATCGTACAACATAGTAAACACTCGACCGTATTCGTACGTATGTGGTGTAGGCCTGATAGCATAAAGGTAGATAATACGGTACGATTGCCTGCATCTTTTAGCATTGCACTGAGTAAATCGGCTCTATTCGAAATGAAAGATTTTCTTTTAAGAATTCTACAGGTATTGCTGCTTGACTATGAAATTCACGTGTCTCAAACAGATCGGGATTGGAGAGGGGATTAAGCTTTCGCGGAAGACTTCCTTAATTGGATCAAGGATGCAGCTGGAAGGCCGACCTATGACTAAGGGCACTGAACAAAAACTAGTGACAGCTTCAACGACTTCTGCTTTGGAAAAGTTGAGTGGTACAGATGAAAAGATGGCATGAAAAGTCTATAGCAATCTATAGCGCCAATACTGCCCATTTTCTTCTTTTTTTGGGACAGTCATGATCGTCAAACATCGACTGGTAAGCTACCGCATGGTACCTTGCTGTGGAGCTATGGTGGTGCAACAGGAATCTTGTTGTGTTGGGCCATACGTCTGCTATCGTGATCTCGAGCTTCCGTGGCTTGGATCACTTGCCAACCTCCTTGAACATAGTAGGTGATAAGTATCGATCATCATGTCTTTCGTGGTGGAGGAGGAGGTCATATTTGCAAATGTTTGTGCGAGCGGCTAAATTTGTATGTATGAAAAAAAGAGTACGCTGCTATGCCAGTGGATTTGTGTCTTGGAAGGCCAACTTCATTAAATAAGCAGAAAAGATTGTAAGAAAAAAACACAAGGAAAGGAGGGATCAATGATGATACGAGGTAGCTCAAAGATTGTCTTCAATTTTCCTTTGAAGTTACCTGCAAGATGTTCCAAGATTTTGATGAGTACTCCAGTATGGCAGTACAGTACATAGCTGCCAACCAATGGCGGAGGCGGGAAACTTTAAGAGACTAAACAAATCTAACTACTTGACGATCTATGATGAAGGTTTGCTAGAAAAAACTCTATTTTCACGATGTTTGTGATGACAGAACTGTATTGCAGCACCATGTCTCGTCGCTGAGAAGCCCGGATTTGACGATCCACCAATGCCACTGACTAGCAGGGTTTCAAATACCGCTTTGAAATTTGCGGTTCGAAAACAGAAAAAATCGCTCAAAAACCGTCAGAAACCGAAGGGTAAGAAATAAAAAAAATTCAAAACCACGGTTTTTCACGAAAAACTGTCGGTTTTCACCAAAAACCAACTGACCAATTGAATGTTCCTTAAAAACGGTTTTCGAGCGATTTTCGTGAAAACCGCGGTTTTCCAACGGTTTTTGAGCGGTTTTCAACACATAGATTTTTCAAATTTTTAATTTTTTTAATTAGATCGGTTTACCGAGCGATTTTGGATTTCGAACTGCAACGGAAAGATCGAAGATCACGGTTTTTAAGTGGTTTTTTCCGATTTGTAAAACCCTGCTGACTAGAGCTAAGCTACAATGCCATGTTGTTTAGCAAGTACTCAATATAATCTAGGCCTCTCGGAGTACTTGTTTTTCCTTGCCTGCAGGCAGGCAGAGTGGGTTCCATGCTCCGACCACGACAGCCTGTGCCGGGCCCCAATCATTTGCTTTGTTCGACACCCTGATGTTGCCCTCAACGTTTTTTATCTACGAAATTCAATCGTTTTTCTTGTGAACATCTGTCGGGATAAAAAAATGTTTTCCCAACAAAATCGGCACGAGCTGTTTCCATGGTACAGAGTTGGGGCTCAGCCTTCACGAAATACTACGTATTTGTACATGTAGCACTGTTAGCAAGATTTAGAGGCGGCCAGGGGATGCAGCCATCGTGTGTAGTCTGGCTATAGGTGCATGGAATTGGGACATGATGTTAATTTTCGTAGCCAGTTGATCTGTCACTAAGAGGACTGAGCATGGCTCAGTTGGTTGAGGCTGCCGTCGAGCAGCGCGTCAGTCCAGGATTGAGTCCTCGTCTCGTTTGGGTGCTCATGGGTCACGTGTAAACGTGTATGCGTGCGTAGGGTGTGTCCGTGTATGTGGATATGTGCGTTTGTAGCTCGTTGTTCTCTTTCTATAATAAATATCAAAGCTTTTTGACCATTGTTTTTAAACTAAGGACTCAAATTAGGTACTTGCACATGATGATTAGTAATACAACTTTGGAGTACGTTGAACACCCATACAGTGAGTGGATCTGACAAGCTTGTTTTTGTTAGAAAAGAACCTAGAAATACAAACAAAATGTTTGAGAGCGTCACCAATGCAAAGACAATACAAAAACCCATAGCAACGAGAGCTCCTGATGAACAATAACCAGTAATTCCATGTATGATAGAACATAGTATAAAACCGTAAATGCAACAAACTTGCTACCACCACTTGACCACAGTAACCTAGGAAAGGTAAAAAAAAACAAGGCAGAAATAAGAAAAAAAAAATGCATCACATGAGAGCATGTACAATAGTATAGACAATGATATACATCTCTATATCATCTATAAACAAGATTAAAGATAACTCATATAATAAATTGCCTATATAATTGTACGTAATAGTCTATAATACAATTAATAGATTATCTATAAACAAGATTAAAGATAACTCATACAATGAATTGTTTATATAACTATTGTAATAGTCTACAATACAATTAATAGATTATCTATACAATAATACAAATAATATAGAGCTATCTATAAGATCATTCGTCTGTATACCTTTTTTAAAAGTTGCACAAATATTAAAATATGAATAAATGATGAATCTAGTAATAGACAACATATTTCTCTCTCATCCTTCTCACTCTTCCATATCATCTAAAATCCTATATAATATAAGTTTATATAAAGCTGTATATATATGACTGTACATGCCAAGGAGGACGCCGTGGGACCGGAGCATTTGAACGGTCAAACAGACAAGCTAACGAGAGTAAACAAACGTAAAAATTGTTGGGAAACCCTAATGGCCCATGAAGGCCCATTCTGGTCCCTTAGCCAAAACCCTAGTTGAGCGCTATAAAAGGAGGAGGGGTCCCCCCTTAATGTACATGCAATCATTAGCAATAAAGAATTCCCGCTGTTGCTCTCCCTAAACACGTGTCTCTCTCTCTTTCTGTTCTCTAATTCAGATCTGTTCGGGAACCCCGGACTATTCGATAGCGAGGTTCCTTAACACGTTATCAGCACGAAGCTCTACCGGAGATCAGAATTGAAAAGGTGAGAAGAGGTGGGTTTCGGCGATTGAATCTAATCGCTGTTGTTTTCAATGCATGCATCTAACCTACACATCCGTATCGTCAGTCACGTGGCAAGAAGCTACGACATGAATCAACGAGACAAGAATTACATTCATACGGAAAAAAAAAAAAGATGGCGCTCGAGCGCCGCGCATTCTTCTTGCAAGACGGCTCGCGCTCGCAGCAAGCGCCGTTGTCGCCGCTTTGGTTCGTGTGCACACCGGCTGAAGCGGTCGACCATTGCCGCCGACGGCGCGGCTTGACCCGCTGGTCGCGTCGTCGCCTCGGCTTCACGGCTCGCGCCACCGCCGGCCACCGGCACCGCCACCCACCCGGCTCCACCAGAGCGCGCCGGGCACCGCGATGCACCACCGGCCTTGGCTGCGGTGCCGTCGGCCGACCTGCCGCCTCGTCGACTCCGCCGTCGCTGCGTCGGTCGCCGTCTCGATTCCGTCGCGCCCGGCGCAGCTTCGGTCCTCGGCCATTGGCTCGAAACCCGACGCCATTGCCGACCTCCGGCTCGCGACCATAATACCCGACGCGCGGCCGTCTCGGCTTCCCGCGCCAGCAAGACGAAGCGTCGCGCCGCGCCGGCTCCGTCGACGCGCGCGCCGAGCGCCGCCGCGGCTCAAGCCGCGCCGCCGCGCCTCCCGGCCTCGCGGCGCCGGTACCGGCGACGGCTCGGCCGTCTCACCGCCGTCGGCCTCGCAGGCGCCACGGTAAAGACGGCTCGGCCGTCTCGCCACCGTCGGCCCGCGGCGCCACCGCCGGTCCGGCTCGGCCGCCTACCGCCGCTGGTCTCCGGCCTTCGCCCGCTGCGCGTCGTTGATTCCGGCTCGCGATCGCACCATCCCGACCTCGGCTCTGCGCGGTCGCCTCGGCTGATCGCCGCCGCGCAGCTGACCGCCCGACGGCCGCCCCATCGTTCGAATCCATTGCCTTGGCGGCGACACCGCTGCGGCGCTGCTGCCGCCGCCGCCATCGTCGGTCCGGCTCGGCCGACTCGCCGACGCCGAACCGCCGAACGAGCCTGTCGCGCCCTCCGGCCGGCGCGCTGAAGCTCGCCGCCGTCGCGTCGTGCATCGGCTCGCAACCGCCCGCGCACGGCACCGACCGACCGTCGTGTCCGCTGCGCAAGGCCCGATCGGTGGTGGCGCGGCACCTCGCCGAAGCGAGCTCGTCGGCTCGGCGCCTCCGGCCATCACCCGCGCCGCCGAGCCTCGGCCTCCGCCGCGTGAGGTCGCCGCCGCTCAAGCCGCCTCGACCATCGCCCGCCGCCGCCGCTGGCCCGCGCGTGAAGAAGAACTGGCGGCTAGGGTTGGAAACCCTAGCCGCCTTGCTTTATGGGCTGCGTGGGGAGGCCCAAGTGGCCGGTTCAGCCGAGAAAAGAAAGAGAAAAAGAAAAGAAAGGAGAAGAAAAAGAAAGAAAAAGAAAAGAAAAAAGAGAAAAATTGCGAGAAAAAAATTGCAGAAATTTTTGAAAAAAAAACATTGCCAGAAAATCAAGAAGATTTATTTGGCTCTGTTTTTAATTTTTCTAGCTTTATTTCTCTGTTTTATGAATATTCTTTATGATTTTTGAATTCATTGCTTTATTTTGTATATTGCAATGCATAGCAATTTATTTTCTGTACCTTATGCTTATTGCAACCATTTTCTATTAGATTACACGCAGTAATCTAACGTCAGAATTTTGAAATCATGAATCGTGAATCGTGACTTTGAAGAACTGGCCTCGCACGGTCAGAACTACCTCACATGGGCATCGGACATGAAGATAGTTCTTGGGGGCAAGAAGCTCCGTGCTGCGATTGGTCTAGGGTCCTCGCAGGACGCGAAACCTACCGTCGCGCAGAACGATCAAACCTTGCACTGCCGTTTAAATGCATGAATCGCATTTTCTTTTAGATTATGGTTGTTAGCATTTTCTTTTTGAATTATGAATTATAAGCTCTAGAAGAGCATACTTCTCTGATGAATATATATGCAATTTATTCTTTATTCCAGTATTCTTTCATTTACAAGCAATATTTGAATTATTTTGCCTCTGTTTGATTGGGATTATATTTCTTGCATCTAGAAATCGTGTAGAACCCAAATGGAAGAGATATGCATTGTTGATAGTGGCACAACAAATACCATCTTAAGAGAGTCTAAGTATTTCCAGTCGATCACGAAGAACGCTGGAAAGATTACTACGATCGCAGGAAGCGACTCATATGTAATCGGCTCAGGAAGAGCCACTATTATATTGCCTATGGGTACAACTCTGGTAATTGAAGAAGCCCTTTTGTATCCTGAATCAACGCGCACTCTCTTAAGCTTTAAAGACATCCGCGCCCATGGTTTTCACGTAGAAACAAATGAAGAAAATGGCAAAGAATACTTGTGCATTGTGAAGCACGCGGTATGTGGAAAAATGGTATTAGAAAAATGTCCCTCATATGAATCTGGGTTGTACTACACGAATATTCATGCACCCGAAGTGTATACTTCCTTGAAGACTGTTTTTAGAAGCTTTGAGTTATTTTGTTTATGGCATGGTAGATTAGGTCATCCTGGTCTTAGAATGATGAGAAATATAGTGAACAACTCACAAGGTCATGGCATTAATGTTAAATATTTCCCGAATCATGAAGATTTTGTGTGCCCTGCATGTGCCACCGGGAAATTAATAACTAGATCCTCTGTCATGAAAGTGCAAAGTGAAATCCCTGCATTCTCGAACGCATCCGGGGATATTTATGATCGATTCAGCCCTATCGTGGCCGTTTCGATACTTTATGGTGCTCATCGATGCTTCCTCGAAATGGTCGCATGTATGCTTGTTGTCAACAAGAAACCATGCTTTTGCAAAGTCGATCTCGCAGATCATAAGAATTAAGAATGCTTTCCCGATTATCTCGTGAAGTCCATTAGAATGGACAATGCCGAGAATTTACTTCAAAGGCATTTGATGATTATTGCACGGCAACAGGGATAGCAGTTGAGCACTCAGACCGCACGTCCATACGCAAAATGGACTAGCGAAGCACTAATAAAGAGGATTAAGTTCATTGCCGCATGCGGCTTTGCAGAGTTGTAACTTGCCCAACACTTGTTGGGGACACGCAATCTCGCACGCAGCAGCTCTTATCAATTTGCACCATCGGCCTACAACATCCATTCTCCTATGCACCTTGTGCACGGATCATCCCAAGATCTCCTATCTTAGAAAATTTGGGTGTATGGTATATGTACCTATACCACCCCTCAATGATCGCAATGGGCCCTCTCCGCAAGTCCGGGATATACGTTGGTTATGTGAGTGCATCCATAATCAGGTATTTGGAACCCATGACTGGAGACTTGCATACAGCCCGAATCGCTGATTGCATTTTTGACGATGATCGTTTCCCGTCATTAGGGGGAGGAAATCAACCTTTGGATGAAAAATGCCGGGAAATCATATGGCATTCCACTGGGATCCTCGCACATGACCCGGCACTAATGAAGCAAATCAAGAAGTCGTAAGATAATTGATTTGCGAATTTAGCAAATGAACTGCTGATCATTTTGTGATCCAAGGCGTGGTTAAGTCGCATGTACCAGCAAGAAATGCACCGAGAGGGTGAAAATACCAAAGAAAATAGAAGGTATCCTCACTGTTCAGAGGCCTCAAAGAAAAGAACAGAAACTGGCTCCTCAAACCCAAAGTACCCGGAGGCGTCGAGAAAATCAAGCGAGAGGACTTACCACAACCAATCACGAAAATGCCCCAAGGAAAGAAGGGGAGCCAGTTGAGACTGCACTGGAAAGAAGCTAACGGAAAAGGCAATTCTAGACTTGAATCTTCCATCAAGGAAGCCGAAAATAATGTGTGCGCACACATAGGCGATGAAAGCTAAAGGAACTTGCTCTGCGATAGGGAATAGCAATAAGAGCAAGTAGAAGTGCATGAAGCACCCCATGAAGAAATGGCCATAAACTTTGTAATAACAGAGAATCCTCGAATAGAGCAACGACCAACGTTGATGCATACTTTGCAAAGAAGATTGCCTCAATCATTGATCATGATCCCGAGCCCGCATCTCTCGCAGAGTGCAAGAAAAGGCTAGATTGGGAAGAATGGAAAAGGCAATCATGCAGAGTTAGTCTCTCGAACAAGAGAGAGGTGTTTGGCCCGTGATGCCGCACACCTCCCCATATAAGCCCGTAGATCACAAATGGGTCTTTGTTCTAAGAGAAATGAAAACAACGGTTGTAAGGTACAAAGCAAGGCTTGTAGCTCAAGGTTTCACTCAACGTCCCGGAGTTGATTATGAAGAAACCTATTCTCCGGTCATGGGGAATTACCTTTAGATATTTGATCTCAATGGCGATCAACTTGAAGTTGAGAATGAAGCTAATGGATGTTGTCACAAAGATACCAGATGGAAATTTGGATTCGAGATATACATGAAAGTACCGGAAGGAATCCTATCCCGAACCAAGACGGAGCAAATAGAAACACATGCAGTGTGAAATTGGAGAAATCACCGTATGGGTCAAGCGATCGGGAAGAATGTGGTACAATCGCTGAGTGACTTTCTCTGCAAGAAAGGCTACACAAACAATGAAGATTGTCCATGTGTGTTTATACAATGATCCCGAATGGATTCTCAGTATAATCTCCGTCTATGTAGATGACTTGAACATCATAGGGACGAATGAAGAAATTGAAGAGGCATGCTCATACTTGAAGTCCGAGTTTGAAATGAAAGATTTGGGTAAAACCAAGTTTTGTTTAGGCTTGCGGCTTGAACATGTCCAAGGAGGAATCTTGGTACATCAATCAACCTACACGCAGAAAGTGTTGGAAAGATTTGGATTTGAAAAGGCATATCCTGCGAAGACTCCAATGGTGGAAGGTCACTCCAAGCAGACCTAGATCCATACAGACCTAGAGAAGAGGGGGAGGAAGTCCTAGGAGCAGAATTCCCATATCTGAGTGCATTTGGAGCGCTCATGTACCTTGCGAATAGCACTAGACCGGACATTGCGTTATTTGTGAATTTGCTAGCTCGACAAAGATGTAACCCACCAAAAGGCATTGGAAAGGGATCAAGGACATCTTCCGTTACCTCCAAGGAAGCAAAGACCTTGGTCATTTTTCGAAGAAATAATGAATTGAATTTGGTTGGCTATGCCGATCTTTGGTATTTATCAGACCCGCATACTGGTAAGTCCCAAACTGGCTATGTTTTCCTATGTGGAGGAACAGCAATTTCTTGGAAGTCGTCTAAACAGACTCTTGTCTCGACGTCGACAAACCACTCGGAAATCATTGCTTTATATGAAGCATCTCGTGAATGTGCATGGCTCAGAAGAATGGTTCACCACATCCAGAAGTCATGTGGCTTGAACATTGAGCAAACTCCCACAATCATTTATGAAGATAATGCAGCTTGTGTTGCCCAAGCATAGATGGGTTATGTGAAGAGCAATCTCACGAAGCATATCAACCCCAAGTTCTTCTATGCTCACGAATTGCATAAGATGAACGAGATCAAGATATTGCATACTAAGTCATGTGAAAATCTTGCAGATTTGTTCACTAAATCACTCCCAGCATCTACCTTTGAAAGGTGCATGAAAGGAATTGGGATGATGAGACTTAGAGAAGTGCAAATTTCAGGGGGAGATATTTCACATACTCCCACATGAATCCTGAGCATGAATTACGAATACCCAACATGAATCTCGAAGATTAGTAATTGAAGTTGGGAGAATTGTACTATTTTTCCTTAGCAAGTTTTTCATGAAGTTTTCTTGCATAAGGTTTTTAACGAGGCAATTCGTGCAACATAGTAAGCGTATGCTATGTACTCTTTCTCCAAGTATTTTTCCCACTGGGTTTTTCTGGAGTTTTAATGAGGCATATGCATCTCGCGGCAAAGGGCCCAAGTGGGAGTGTTGGGAAACCCTAATGGCCCATGAACGCCCATTCTAGTCCCTTAGCCAAAATCCTAGTTGAGCGCTATAAAAGGAGGAGGGGTCCCCCCTTAATGTACATGCAATCATTAGCAATAAAGAATTCCCGCTGTTGCTCTCCCTAAACACGTGTCTCTCTCTTTCTGTTCTTCAATTCAGATCTGTTCGGAAACCCCGGACTATTCGATAGCGAGGTTCCTTAACAAAAATTTCATCTTTTTTTTCCGTGTGCTGTCTTGCAATCTCTCTGCTCTGCTCTCTATTATAATCTCTTCCCCCCTCCCGTCCATTTGCTCAGCTCGCTCCCCCCTCTTCCGATCCTCCAACATTCCGTGCTGGAGCTTGGGAGAGAGGGGGAAAATCCTGCGCCTAATTGGGCGGGTTCTTCCCCAAACCCACACATTGGGAGCCACCTGATCTGGTAGGTAATTATTCCCTGCCTCCGCTCTTCGTGGCTCGTGCCCGTTTCTGGCCTCTTTTCTTGGATCCGGCGATTCGTGTCGTTCTTGCGCGAGAGAAAGCTGCGATTTTTTTCTTGCCGTTGCCTCTGCGATACTGTGTTGGTGGCTGGGTGTCTGCGCTTCCGGTTAGGTATTTGCTTTGATTCGGAAGTAGAAGGGGAACAAAGGTGTTTCTTTTACCTTTTTCTTGCAGTTTTAGATACAGGGGATTCAAAGTTTGGTTGCTTCTTCTGCTAAGTAATCTGCCTGCCTGAGTGAATGGAGGGAGATGAGTTGGTGATAAAAGATGCCAACTCTGATGCAAATTTGGTGATCTGGGTCGAGAATGTTTCCTTTTATTGACGGTTTTTAGTTGATCTCTAATTAGTACGCCTGCCATACCAAGCAAGGTGAGGTGAATTGGTTAGAAGCTTCGAATGCTACCAACAGGGATAGGCTTTGCTGAACATCTTGTGACCGATCGGAGTTGAATTGCTCACGAGAAAGGGTGCTGTAATATGTACAGTTGTTCTGTTAGTACGCCTGTCGAGGTGATGACGATGGAATTGAGCTAGGGAGAACAAACTCTCCAATCTCGACAGGAATTTGGTGTTGCGGGGGCATAAAACTCCAACCTTTTCAGTATCTTTAAGCCTATCTAGCAATATAAATTGTCTGTAAGTGAATGTGCTTCCAACAATCAATCTGATCATGTCATTCTTGAGACGAGAATCTAAATTGTGCCTATTTTTTTACTCACCATAATGCTGCTCCTTGCAGGTGAATCAAGTGCAGTGTCTTTAGGAAAGCCACTTGAACAGTAGCCTGTACCCCATATTAGACAGTTCTATCGCAGTATGGCCTCGGTAGGTTTGATGCGTTCTTCCTTGGGATTTCAGAACGACACGAGTACGAGTGATGATGCTGATCGGTTTCCGAATGACATGGCCAATATGAGCATAAGGGATGATAAGGTAATCTCCCTGGAGTGGTGGATCATTATTGCCTTTTGGTGGGTGATCAGTCCCCGACTTGGTTTGTATACATTGCAGGACATTGAAGACATAGTAGTCAATGGCAATGGGACAGAACCTGGTCATATTATAGTTACAAGCATTGATGGAAGAAATGGTCAGACAAAACAGGTATTTATAAAAAGGAAAAAGCCCATATGACACCCCAAACATTGCTCGAAAGTCTGTCTAACATCCTGAACTATGAAACCAGACATTTGACCTCCCAAATTCTGTAATCTGGTTTAAATAACACCTTGACCCGGTTTCGCATAGTAGTATTGCCCGTGTGGCACAATGAACGGGCGGTTTTGCTATGTAGGATGACATGCATATATATATATATATATATTAATAATGCAATAAGTTCTGTGTAATGAGTTATCTACATTGCAGACCATCAGCTATATGGCCGAGCGTGTGGTAGGTCATGGGTCCTTTGGAACTGTTTTCCAGGTTTGTTGCTGCAAAAATCAGTATTATGACAGTTGTTCTGTTTGTTAATCTGTGTATTATATCTATTTGTTAACGACTGATGCCCCATCTTTTTCACAACGAGTTTGTATAGGCCAAGTGTCTGGAAACTGGTGAGACTGTAGCTATTAAGAAGGTTCTTCAGGATAAGAGATATAAGAACCGTGAGCTGCAAACGATGCGAGTTCTTGACCACCCAAATGTCGTGTCTTTAAAGCATTGTTTTTTCTCAAAGACTGAGAAGGAGGAGCTTTACCTCAATTTGGTGCTTGAGTTTGTGCCAGAGACTGCTCATCGTGTCATTAAACATTACAACAAGATGAACCAACGCATGCCCTTGATATATGCAAAACTATATATGTATCAGGTAAAGTTTATGGCTTTACACACCTAGATCTGATAATCTATTCAAGTACAACTATGCAATGAACATAACATGTAAAACATATAATTGACAGATATGTAGAGCTTTGGCATACATTCATAACTGCACTGGAGTGTGTCACAGGGACATCAAGCCTCAGAATCTTCTGGTACGTAGTTAGTAATAATCTGTTCGAAAATTTCCTGAAACATTTCATATGCAGTCAAGTACTCATTTTGATTTAGTCGGATGGTTTGATAACAGATTATTTTTGTCAGGTGAATCCACACACTCATCAGCTGAAATTGTGTGACTTTGGCAGTGCGAAAGTCTTGGTATGGTCATACATTACCAGACATTCACATGAACATTGACATTTTTTTCACGGTACTGAATTATTTTGTACTATTGGTAGGTAAAAGGAGAATCAAATATTTCTTATATCTGTTCAAGGTACTACAGAGCCCCAGAGCTCATATTTGGTGCTACTGAATACACAACGGCTATTGATGTTTGGTCTGCCGGTTGTGTTCTTGCTGAACTCCTTCTAGGACAGGTAAGAAGATAATGCCAATTTATATGAGGTTGTTGAACCATCCAGCTTATTGGAACTGTCTACCTAAGATCTACTCATTTTCTAAACAGCCTCTATTCCCTGGCGACAGTGGTGTCGATCAGCTTGTTGAAATTATCAAGGTAAATGACCATCTTCCTCCCAAAAGGAAATTACTATCTGTGACTTGTTTTCTCTTCTATGTAACTCATTTTTCTCTCAGGTTTTAGGTACCCCTACACGAGAAGAAATTAAGTGCATGAATCCAAATTATACCGAGTTTAAATTCCCACAAATCAAAGCTCACCCATGGCACAAGGTAGGAAACTTGTGTTGGACCGTTTCTTCTCTTTTTAGGTTGCAATCTAATCCAATGTTACTGTTTTTGTCCCTACCAGATCTTCCATAAAAGAATGCCTGCTGAAGCAGTTGATCTTGTTTCCAGATTATTGCAGTATTCACCAAACCTCCGGTCCAGTGCTGTGAGTGTTACTGGATTATTTGAGCAAATACTGTTTTCTGGAGAAGTTTTATTTCCTGTCATCACTGCATCATACGAACAAACACTGTTTGCACAAGTCGTAGTTACTGTCAGTAGTTGCTGTCATTTACTTTGCAACTTGCTGTCTGGTTACAGTTGGAGGCACTAATCCATCCATTCTTTGATGAACTCCGGGATCCAAACACCCGCTTACCTAACGGTCGTTTCCTTCCTCCTCTCTTCAATTTCAAGCCACATGGTAAGTCTGCACTATTGACTCACTTGCGCTATCAACTCGTACTTATCTGCTGCTCTGGTGTGGTTGGTTCGAACAGAGTTGAAGGGCATGCCGATGGACTTCCTGGTGAAGCTCATTCCTGAACATGCTCGGAAGCAATGTTCTTTCGTAGGATGGTGATTTGCGAGAGGACAGCTTGAAGATTAGTTCAGAATTCCATTATCGTCTATTAGAAACGGAGGAGATTGGCCATTGCCTGCAGCGTTGCGATGACACATGTGATTATTTTTTTGTCCGAGATTGTGATGTCGTGTATTCTTTCCCCCCTACTGTGCTGCCTGTGTAGCAAAATCGTCCACGATTATATAAAGTAGAAGAGCGTTCGCCTGAGCCCACGTATCAGTTTGCACTGAATTATCTGTAGCACCTTGCAATGACGGATGTACCAGTCGTATGCACTGTTCGGTCCAACATTTGTTCATGGATCGAGGCTATTCATTCAATTGTACCTGTCATGATCGTTCCTCTCAGCTCAGATATTTGCCCGTTTAAAGCCAATGCCATGTAAGGGTTTACTGTAGGATGTATATGATAAGAATTACTGACTGTTCTTTTTTAATGTTTTCTTTTCGAGGCTTGCTCTTTTTCTATCATGTAGAAAATAATAAATGCATCTGAATAAGCCTATGGAATTGAGTAGGTGCTGTGCTGCTTGCTGTTTATACCCCGGTATCAGCAAGCCGTGGATGTTGGCCGTCAACAAAGCCTTCTCTCGGTACACCGACACAATCACAGCATGCACATTGATCAATTCACGTATCATTTTGACAAGCATGCTTGAGTACCACAGTAATTGCTCATGCAAGGTTCCCAGCAAACGAGGAAGCGTCACTTAACCCCAAACCGATAGGTGATTAAGCAACTTAGGAAGCAGCACAAAAAAAAACAACTATCACCAGACTGGAACATGACAAATTAACCAGCGAAAAAAGGGTAATTAACTCATTGTACAAAGATTAACAGCCAATAAGCAAATAACCAGCTAACCGGGGAATAATAATTAATTCATCGTACAAAGATTAACAACCAACACAAAGTTAACATCAGTCGGTGCCCAAGTTGCAGAGTACTTGCAACATACATTTACAGATCCGATAATGCTACACCATCCTACAAGGCCAGCTAAATTAAGTTGATGGCGATCTGCTGGAGCAAGATCTCGCCAAAGATGGAAGATGACGAAGGAATCATGTCAACCATCATCTACCGATTCCAACTATCTCTCACTCTCTTAACAACACGGACATATTCAAAGAAGAGATTCGAGTTCATGCACATTGTTGTGTTTATTGTCGTACCACCTCTACAAGAACTATAGTTTCCACCGATAACAAGATCAAAACCACCAAAATCTTTGATCAGGTCCTCAAGCACATGTATCTTCAACCTCCAAATGCTACCTATCTGCCTCAATTCTCCAGTTTGTTCAGTCCCCTCCTTCCCTCCTTCTCAGAATTTTCCTGTTCACATCAGACTCTTCAACAGATACTACACATTTTAGTGGAATGCCAAGGCGATGTAGAGAAGTTCATTGTACTGGCTAAATATGACCTCTTTTCTGAGAAGGAATCAGGCTCCAGCTGAAGATAGAAATGTCTAAAGATTGGTCTAAAGAACTCAAAACAAAGAAGACTATGATTAACAGCTGAGCTAGGAGATCACCTTAATGTCTTGGTTACCTTCTTTCATAGACTCTAAAGGAGAGTAGTTTTCTTCGTTATCAGAATCAAAGAGGCCTCCCAAAGAACTTGATGATTCAGACCCAGACTTCTGAAGGGGCTATAGCATTAAAATAAATTTCAGAATTTTGAAGTCCATAGATTATTTCTCTCTCAGTGCGTGAGACAAGAATATAGACAACTGTGGCAATGCCAATCAAATCAGATGAGAATTGAAAAATGAGGTTCCAAATTGGACACGAGCTGTCTAAGTAAAACATCATTCAAACTACTTGAAGGTGCTGCATTAAATAAAGAGAAATTTTACGGTGCATAACATAAGTAGTAAGTAGTGGTAGTAGAAATTGAATCTAACCATCCATTCCTTAAGGGTATTTTAGACTTTTCCTATCCATTCATCAGAGGTATTTTAGATTTTTCCTAATTTGTTTACAGTTTTAGATTCACTGAATATCTGGTGATCTTCAGAGGCTTCTTATCCATTCATCCGTCATTCATCAGGATCACATGATGTGTTTTACTGTAGAGGATAAATAGTATGACGAAATTTTTTACCCTTTTACCTCTCTCTGGATTTTACTACCAATACTACAGGTGGTAGTATAACTAGATGATTTCAACCATTAGATTCAAAGGAATGGATGGTTTATATTGATTTTAATCCACTGTAAAGAGCTCTAAATAAAAGTTACGCTAGCAACTAGCAACAGTACAGCGAACGAAGGAACAACTGCATAGAAAAAGTAGCCGAAAGACTGAAAAATCAACAAGGAGAATTTCAAGCTTTGTGATGACATACACAAAAATAGCAAGTATAAGACGAAGTAAGCACAAGGATTCTGTTATGCGAGAAAAGAAAATAACACGAAGGAAAGAAGTTTACTTCAGTGTCAATATCGAAATGCTAGCACCATCATTTGTATTTTTTTTAATGATAAAGATTTTCTTAGTTCCAGAGATATAGCAATCTATTAATAATTAATATGAATAGGTAGTACCGTAGTAGTGCCACAAGGGCCACAATGGAAGCTTTAATAGTAAACTATTCAAGCGAGGAATCGATAACATAGATTATAAGAAAAGGCGGTGAAGTATAAATAGGTAACCGCAGAGTTAGGAAAGGAAAACATTTACTAGGAAACCAGATCACAATGCCAATGTTAAGCACTAAGAAAGACTGTCCCAACAGTATCAACTAGAAAATCAACAGAAAATGCAATTGGGGAATCACTTACAGAATGGGACAAAAGAGACTCCAATATAGTGTCAGAATCATTGTCACCTGCAAGGGAGATATATATGCAATTATTTGTAGATTAGAAGGTAAATGGTTTGGATTTAACTGTCTTTCGACTGCTGTGAAAGTTTGATATCACTGCACGCATTCAAAAAGGCATGTCGTAGAGAATATCATACCATGTTTCTGAAGTACTTGATCAACCAACATTGGTAAAAAAACCCATACCATTAAATTGTGATCTTAAATAACTGGAGGAAGAGCTTGGCTGACCTTCCTACAGTAAGAGTGAAGAACATCGTGTCAGTATTACAACTTTATTATATATAAAAAAATCAATGTGCCAAAATTGTGGTAGTCTTGTGAATTTGTGATTCTCTGGCTCTATTTGCAATATACCTAAGGGTTCAGGTAGCATTCTAGTTACTCTCAAATATTCAACTCCATAAAATGAACTGTATCTTAGCTTTAGTAGTGTTAATAGCGATCCAAGATCTTAAAATGTAGGTTACAGCCAAAACAAACATCAAATTTGTAATAATTATATTCATTTAAGTCGTTTGGGTTCAGTGCTATGACAATAATTTGCGGAAACTAAAAACGAAAACCTTCACACACACCAGTGGTTCAGTTAGAAGTAGCTTCAATGCTTTCCCTCTCAATACAAGTTGCACAAATTTTAAAACAAACGAATGGGTAAGTAATCACTATCTACCCTTCATTCATACTTTAATATTTGTGCAACTGTAAAAAAGAAAAGCATTGAAGCACCTCTCCAAAAGAAAAAGGAGTATAGCTACAGTGGCCGTGACGAGGAGGTAGCAGGTGGACACGGTGTACGGTGCTTCCGTGGTGGATGACAGGTAGGGCCACCGTTCCTAATGTGGGATGAGACGTTTCATGGAGGACTGTGCGTTCGGGCTCGTGGGCAAGGTTTCAAATTTCGGTTTCGGAATAAATTTCGCCCCGGACCGGATAACGAAATTTCGGCGAAATTTCAAAATTTCGGAATTATTTCGGACAAAATTTGAATTTGAAAATTCAAATCCGGTCCAATCCGGAAAAAAACCGAAATTCAGCGAAAAAACCCGAAATTTCGGGCGAAATATCCGAAATTTCGGGTTTTTTTGCATTGGCTGAAAAGTGGTCTAGAAGTTATAGAAACATTTTGAAATTTTATTTGGAGGTTCCTGACACAATGCTGATGTTCTCACAAAAATTTCAACTAATTATCACACCTGAGGAATTTTTAAAAATTCGGAGAGTGGTACTGTCCTGATAAAACACTAACCGACAAATTTGATCGGAATGGAAAATGGTACAAATCAAGTTATAAACTGTTGAATTTTTTTTTGCATGGTTATGATCCATAAATAATGTTCTCATAAAAATTTCAACTGATTATCACATGTGAGGAATTTTTAAAAATTCGGAGAGTGGCGCTGTCCTGATAGAACACTGATCGACAAGGTTGATCCGAATGGAAAATGATACAAATGAAGTTAGAAACTGTTGAAATTTTTTGTGCATGGTTATGATGTATCTATAATGCTCTCATAAAATTTTCAGATGATTATCAAACTGTATGAATTTTTAAAAATTCGAACAGTACTACTGCCATGTTAAAAGGCTTACCGGCAAACTTGAACAAAATGAAAAATTATGTAAACCATAATTTTTTTTGAAAATTTTAAATAATGGTGATAAGGAAGTTCTTAATATCCCATAAAAATTGTGATTCACGATCACACTCCAGTGAATTTATAAAATTCTTACAAGGCACAGTACCATTTATGTTCTTTTCTTTTTGATTTTTGAAATATAATATAACAAACGAAGTTCAATGCTTACATAGATTTGATTGACCAAACAAAATTTTTTTAAATTTTTTGAAAAATTTATATAATGTTACTGAGTCAATTATTAATCTCTCAAAAAAAATTTAGATCATAATCACACACAAGAAAATTTATAAAATTCTGACAATATAATTGTCCCAATTATGTTCATTCTGTTTTTGATTTTTTAAAGATAACAAATGAAGTTAAATTATTTTGAAATTTTTTATGTATGAACCTAATCTACTAATTATAGTACCATAAAATTTTCAGATTATTATCATGCTTTTACAATTTTATAAAAATCTGAGAGTGTTTCTGCCAAAATTTAAAATGTTTAAAATATTAGGTTTTTCAACAAATTTTCATAGGAGATGACTTTCCTAAGGGTTATTGGACCAAATCCGGTCAAATCCGGCCCTAAAACTTTCAAAACCGGCCAAAAAAACACGAAATTTCGCCCTAAAAAAACGAAATTTCGGATTTTTTTTACTGTAGTATTTTCAAATTTTTTTAAACTTTTTTTTCCGGCCAGTACTTGAGATCTCGGGGTGGTCCGAAATCCAAAATTTCGGCGAAATTTTGCCGAAATTTTGAACCTTGCTCGTGGGTACGCACGGTGCAGTGCACCTATGCTCGATGTCGGACGCTGCCATGTAACATTTTTTTAATAATGTGGCCAGCAAATCTAATCACTGTGTGTAACAAAATACATAATAACGATGAAAATGTTGAGAAAAAATTTAAATTGAGTGAAACCATAAGTATAGAACGTAGTTAGATTTTAAAATAGTTTAGACATTGTAAACAAAAAAAAGTTACAATAACACAACAATTCAACATTTGAAAAGAATTATTGCAACATTTTAGAGTTGCTAATGTAACAATCGGAGAAAATATTTGCAACAAAATGAAATATCAAATTTGAATATGTGCAACAAATTTATAGCGATACAACAAAAAATTGCTATAAATACAAAAATATTTTGCTCCCTTGCAATAAACCCATCCTAACAATCGGTGCAACAAAACCAATAAACTATTTCAACAAAAAATATACTTTGATGCAACAATTCATCGAAATGTTCTTGCCACAAGATTCCATGTTGATAAGTTGCAACAGAACAAGACACTTCATACAACAAACAATAAAGTAAAGATACTGCAACAATTTAAGAAAACACCTATCCTACCTCGCAGGAGTGGATGCCGATGAGTAGAAAAGCATGTTGAAGAAGGAGGTTGTGGTCAGAACATGACAGCGTGCTCGACGCTTCTCACAGAGGTCGTAGCTCAATACATATAAAGCCTTGGTGCCGCTAGTTCACGGGGTCACAGCCAACAATATTGGAGCTCACAGAGGCGTAGTGGCAAAGGTCGAGCAGGACACGCCTCAGTGATTGCAGAACTCTCATGCCGCTTGTGGGGGCAACGGAACTCGCGAATGCCATAGTGCGGCCAGACCTCGTTGGAGCAGGCGGAGGAGAAGCAGTCGCCGGAGGACAAGCCACATATCAGGGGATCGGAGCAAGAGGAGAAGAAGTCGCTAGAGAAGGAGCACAGAGGAAGCACGAGTAGGACGTAGGAGCAAGATGCGGGGAGGCATTCATGGGAAAAAGGTTGAGCAGAGAGGCTAGGATAGGAATCTGAGAAAGAGAGCAACGATTAAGGACCTGTTTGTAGCTTTTGATTCTGGATTTTGACCATAAAAGTAAAATAGAAAACAAATAGCTCGATTCTAGAATCCGATTCTCACAATCTAACCCACCCATTTACACTAGAATTCACAATCCACTTCATATGTGCTTTTAGATTCTAGCTTTTAGAGAATCAGCTTCTCTACAATCACAATCTAGAATCAGTTTTTAGATAATCTAAAACTGAAATAAATAGACTCTAAAAATAATAGTTTTTATTGGACGAGTGACTGGAGAGGGTGGGCTTTGCGAGGCATCCGATAGCTTTGGCTTGTATCGGACGCACGGGCCGAAGCATTACCGATCTCAATATGTAAAATCCTTAGCCCAAGTAATTATCTTCCATCGCTGCAGTTTGCGCCTGGACCATTGCTCTCCATTTTGACGTACTGAGACGAAAAAAAGCTATAGTAACGGTTTATAAACTCTAGGCTCTATTTGAAACACGGTAATTTCTTTTTTATTCTTACAGAAATTGAGATATTTTTGACCAAAGTCTTAGTAGTTGTCTTCGGCCCTGTTTGGCGATTTAAAGTCAGTTTCAGCTTCCTAAAAGCCGGTAAGCTCTTCAAACAACTCAGCTTTTAAGTGGATTTTGATATAAGCTAGAAGTCATATATAACTAGTAAAAGCAAAAAGCTGAAAACTGGGCAAGACCTGCTTTTGCAACTTATTGCTGAAAGAAATTTACCGTTTGTCAAGCAGCCTCTTATAAAAAGCTAAAATGATTTTCAGCCTAAAAAGCTAAAAAACAGCTTTTCAAAAAAAAAAGCTACGGCTCCAAACAGACCCTTCGAATGTTGCTACGTATCCATTTATTATGCGTTTGGTTGCCTGGATGAAGTTGGATGGGATATGGCCATCCAGCTTGGATGAGATGGAGCCATCCAGTTAGATGTTTGGTTGGGTGGATAGGGATGAATCAATTTTTTGTTTGGTTGGATAGATGAGAATGGATAGGATGAGCCAATTTTTTATTTGGTTGGATGGATGAGGATAGATGTGCTAGTTGTAATCAAGGTTTTGAAATTTTTGAACAAAATTTGACAGAAATTTGTATTTTTGGATAAAATTTGACCGAAATTTGAATTTTCTAACAAAATTTGACTGAAATTTAAATTTTTAGAAAAAATTTGAACTTCTGGACAAATTTTGATGGAAATTTGAATTTTCAGACAAAATTTGATTTTTTTTTGACAAATTTGAAATTTTGAACAAAATTTGACCAAAGTTTGAATTTAACTGAGTATACTTCGGCGAAATTTGAATTTGACCCAGTACAACTCTTCATGCAACAAATTGGATGAGCTCATCCGGCCTTTTTTTTGGGATAGCTCTATCCAGCATCTTCAAGGAATATTCCAAAAAACTGGATGACTACATCCCATCCATCCACTCAACCAAACAATTGGATGACTCTAAATTCATGGATGGTCATATCCCATCCACCCTTATCCACTCAACTAAATGCCACCTAAAGCACTTCGGAAGTTGAGCTATTTCAAGCGAAATTCTTGGTAGTTGTCTTCAAGCTTCGTTATTTTGCCACTAAACCCCTTGAAGAGCCCTCACTGGATCCTTTGTTGCCCCTTTGAAAAACTTTCAACTAGGATATTTGAAAACTTTTTGTTAGAGATAATTTAATATCTTAATTTATCATATCTTTTGATTTTATCCAAATAGATAGTTAGTCTAAGTCTACTACAACTCAAACTCTTTTGACTATTTAAGCCACACCTCTATACATGTAGTTCTTGAACCATTATAGTATATTGTTTTCCGTAGTTTTTTCTCCAAAAGTTTTTCCACATTAAATCTTGTCTCTAGTTATCTTACCGTGTTTCTAACCCTAACAAGTGGTATCAGAGCCTAGGGTTTTAGATCAAGTCGCTGCCCTTGGGAAGGCTACTCATGGGGGCAGCACCCACACGGCAACCACTGTCGCCGTCGCCATCGATCGTGCCAACCACTTTCCTCCTCCTGGCCGCTACCCGGCCTGCGACCTCCGGTGGCGCCATCCTCCATCGGCTTCAGCCTCTCGACCGCTTGGATTTTCGCCGCCTAGGATCTGCCTCCACTCCAGCACCATTAGCACCGACGCTGGATTCCCAGCTTCTCCTACCGCTGGCCGATCCGCTTCCTTCTCGCCGTCCTCTGTCCAGCATGACCCCCATCGCCTGCTTCCTCCGGATCCACGCCTCCGAGCTCGGTCTCGGTTGCTCCCGTCGGATCGGTGCAGTCACCACGAGATCCTCCTCTAGGTACACCACCTGCCTGCGGCACCTCGGCTGCATAGCCGTCGATGCAAGCGTCGCCTTTGCCATCAGTGCTCTCTTCGCTCGTGAGCTATCGTCAACCAGCACCATCGCCATCGCGGCATGCATGCAGCACCATCCATCGCCTGTGCACTTCAGGCCGACCACCCTTCGGTTCCCACTCCGGCCTGCTCGTGCTGAAGAACAGTGCCCGCACGAGACAGCCAACTGGACTTCAACTAGAGGTGGGCACCGTGCTGGGCCGAGCTGGCCCGGCACGGGCCTATTATGCTTCAGGCCTAAACCATGCCGGGCCGCGACGACCTGTCATGCCCACCGTGCCAGGTCGGGCCGGGCCGGCTCACCTTCGATGAGCCTAGGCACAGCCCATTTGTCTTCGTGCCATGTCGGCCTAAGCCCGACCCATTTACACTATTGCGATGAGAGGACATGACCCAAAGTTGCTTGCAGTAGCGTGCGTACATGATGCTCGAAGAAATATGTAAATGTACAATCGAGCAACATAACCTGATCTCCACATGCCACTTACCACCTTAATTCATACATAACACACCACATTTTATGGCCATAAAATCAGTTCCCCCTTTTCCTTTTCTTGAACCAGGGCCACATGCAATATACAGACAAGTAAGGAGATGCAATGTAATGCCATGCAAGAAATTCCCAAAACGTAATCAAGCATGTCACTATCATTTGGATTTGATCAGATGTATAGTGGTAGTAGTAGACTAGTTGTAATTACTCATCATATGTAGCGACTGTGCATGCATGCGGTGCATCATGCCAATTAAAGTGGTGCCAACTTTTTTGCTTACTTGTGCACGCAAAGCAATGATCAAAATAAAAGTATGTGAAAGAAACATTCTTTGTGGATATCAGCATTACTAGCAATGGACACAAATATTGAGGGAAAAGAAGTAAATTTTATTAAATTTTGAACATTTACAGAGTTACTGCCTCGTTAAAAACCTTACGCCCCAGTGTGGGGTACCCCTGGTAAGGAAAAGAGTACAATAACTATGTATATATACATAGACTACCCGAGATCGAGATTGTCGAAGTCGGCTACCGCGTCCGTGATCTCCAGATCCTCAGGCTGATGTTGTGTCCTGTCATCTACACGCTCCCAGTCTTTGAGGCATGTAATTGCTTCAACAATCTCAGGTCTGAGAGACGACCTCCTCGACTCAAGTATCCTCCCCATCAAACTAAAAGTGGATTTTGACGAGATAGTGGACATCGGAACCGTAAGTACATCCCGTGCGAAATGGGATAGCATGGGGTAAATACGTTGGTTATTCTTCCACCACAAGAGTAAGCTGAGTTGATTTTCCTCGTCCATGTTAAGCTCGGTCTCCATAAAAGGTGTGTCAACGTAGTGGTTGATCTCTACCTATGGATTCCATTGTGACCTGCTTGGCGTTTCGAAAGACGAACTAGACGACTTACCTTTCAACTTCTTCCATACGGTTGAAGCGGTCGAACTGCCTCGTGCTTGTTGCGTTGTTGAGGTAGATCTTCGTGCTTCACTTCTGGTGCCAAACTTCTCGTAATATTTGTCGAAACTCTGAAAAACTCGGTATAAATATGAGTATAGGCCTCGGAGAAATGGAGATCGAATGCCTCACCTATTCCCTCGAAGGCGCCCTGCAAGTCAGAAAATTTTCTCCGAGGATCCAAAATGAGAGCAAAACAGTACAGATGTGGAATAGCTTGAAAATATTTTAAATCTTTTTGCTCCATTGGTTCTATAATCTGACACAAAATATAATTATTTCTATTTTCTTTAAAAGGATTAGCAATAAGCCAAAATCACTCGATGACTAAGCAAGAAGATGGGTAGTACACACTGTATAATTGTTTAGTTGCATTGTAAAAAATTTCTAAAAAATTACAAAAATGACTAGCAATTTGCTAATCTGCTTCGGTAACCAATGCCTCATCATTATTGCAGTTGACGAAGACAGTGATAATGTGCCCGTAGCCTTTGCACCGATGCAGCATAATATAAGTTGAGTTCCATCTAACCTTCATATCAAGGTTGAATCTTCTTGGTTCCTTATTGTTGGCCCTGTAGTACTCTGAGAACTGGGCAAACTTTACATAAGAATTTGTAATAAAATCGATAGCACTACGTATGCCCTCTAAACTAGATTATATTACAACCAAACCTGCCTGCACCATGAGATTAATAATGTGGCATACACACCTTTGGTGGAGTACAAAACCTCCGACATAAGTCTCCAGGTGCGGTGAGAGATATTCTATAGCTGTCGTGTTAGCTGATGCATTGTCAAGAGTGATGAAAATAATTATACTTTCTATTTTAAAGTCATTAATAACCTCAAGTATATGGGTAGCGATATTATCTCCGGTGTGTGATTTGGAGATTGGCCTAAACCCTATGACCCTTTTGTTTAGTACGTACTCATCGTCTAGGTAATGCGCAACAACACTAATATAGGCTGCTTTTTGATGGGAGGAAGTCTATATATCTGATGTTAATGCAAAGGAAAACTAAGTGTCATGAAGGTCTGTTTTAACATTTCTAATTTATTTGTAAACATTCTGTTAATGTCACGTGTAGTTGTTCTTCTACTAACATGTTGGTATTGTGGGCAAAAACTACGTTGCACCATTCTCTCAAAACTAGAGTTCTCACCCATTCTAAGTGCAAGATCCTCTGTAACTATGTAATGTGCAATTTGGTCTCTAGCTAGTTGGCGTTGTATACCCATGTGCTTACCGAACCATCGGTGTCGGTCTGTTCCACCACATGCACGTGCAGATAGTTTAGCTTGACAGTATTTGCAAACAGCATAAACTGCCTCACGTCCGTCCACGATTTCGACGGTTCTTTCCATATGTTGCTAGCACCACACCTGTGACTACCGGATATGGACACTCGTGCTGGCTATATCGATATGTCGGGATGCGTGTTCGGTGTGGATACCGACGCCTGTCCCGGATACACCGGTGTAGCGACATCCCCTCTCGGTGCATCCGGAATGTATGAGGCGTACTCGATGCCGTGCATGCCGTCCAAATGATGGTCATCCATGGTGTAATCTCCCATGCTGGGGGAGAGTTGGTATGGATTAATCTCTTGACCCTGACGAGGGGGACTTGGAGAGCGGGGGCGTGCTCTCCAACTCTTGTTCTTGCGAAACATTTTATTTCAAGATGGGAGAGCAAAAAAATAAAGCAATTAGAGAGAGATGTGTTGATGTGCAGAATGTACTGAGCAAAAATGGGCAAGAAGAGAGAGCGCGAGAGACACGTGCAGAACAAATGAGAACCGTCCCCTATCTTTATGGTGTGTCTATCGAAATGACCGTTGCAAATTGAAATCAGGCACGGACAGCGGGATGAAAAATTGAAAGCAACTTTATGTCATGTCACGTGTTGCATCGTTGTTCTGCTGTCGTTGCAAATTCAAATGAGGCACGGGCAACAGGATGAAAAATTGAAAGCAACTTTACGTCATGTCACGCGTCGTATCGTTGTTCCGTTGTCGTTGCAAATTTAAATGAGGCGCGTGATCGCGCATGACGAAAATTGAACCAAAGTGCATCAGATGCGTTCAAAACTTCAAAAACATCAGCAGTGTCTCTGTCTTTTCCTGCCCCTACCCCAGACCCGCGTTGTCCATTGAGTGTTTAAACGAGGCACGACCGTGCGGGATAAAAATTAAAGGCAGCTTTATGTCTTTCAACGCATCACATTCATTTCAATCACCTTTATTCACGCGTCCGTGATTCACTCGAACGGCTATCTCTTTTCTCTTTCTTTTCCCACCGAGTCCACCCCTCCCTCTCTTTTTTCCTCCCTCTTCCTCTCTCCCCCTCTTTCTCTCTTTTTCCCCACCGGACCGGACAAGCCCCCTATCTTTTTCTCCTCTCTCTCTCTTCCTAATCTTCTCGGCCTTTTCTGGCTCTCTGTACGCAGCACGTCGCATGTACCTCGGCATCGGTCAGTCCACCCAACCGAGCGCCCCCTCAATTCCTCCGCGTAGCGCCTCCTCGATTCTTCCGCACGAAGCCGTCTCCCAATCTCCCTCCCCGACGTCCCCGTGAAGCCGTCTCCCTCCCCGTCGGCTCCTCCCCGCGAACCCCCTCCCTCCCCGCGAAGCTGTCTCTCTCCTCGCCAGCCGCCGGCCTCCCCTCCCTCCCCGTGAGGCCGCAACCATCCTCCTACCTCCCCAGCGGGTGAGGCGGCCGCACAACACGGCACAGGAGGCCGCGCACAAGGTGGCGCGCGCGAGGCGACGCGAAGCAGCCATGGCACGAGGCGGCACAGGAGGTGGCCATAGCCCGAGGCAGCGCGGGAGGCTGCACTCGAGGCGGCTAGGCAACCCGACGAGGCAGCTCGGGGGGCCGGCCCGGCTCCCCTGTGGCTCGAACGACCGTGGGCAGGCGCGGCCACGGACGGCAACGCGAGCACATCCACGGATGCCGATGCGGGCACGACCACGGACAGTGACGCGTCGGTCGAGAGCTTCGAGGCGAGCCAGTGCGTGACGGCCACGACGACACTTCCCCTGTCCCTCCATCTTCCTCTCCATCGGCCTGGCCACGTGCCGCACGCGCTGCCGCGGGCTCGGCCGTGTGCCGCACATGCTGCCGTGGGGGTGGTGCCGGTCGTGGGCCGCCGTGCCGCTGTTGGGCGTGCCGTGCTGAGGCATGCACGGGCTGTTTCGGGCTGTGCCGACCTGAGCACGGCCCAGACTGTCAAGCCGGGCCGTCCACCGTACCCGATTGGCAGGCTTGGCACGGCCCGGGCAACTGTGCAGAGTCGGCCCGACCCGTTTAGAACAGTTCCGTGCCGGGTCGTGGATCGGACTGGACCGGGCGTGCCTCGTACCGGCCCAAAATGGCCCCGCCCAGTGCCTATCTCTAACTCCAACCGAGAGTTTTGCTTAGCCAGACTTGAATCAGATCGTAAAAAGATGGGTTTGACTTGATTCGGCTCCGACTCCCGGAGCTCTAGCTCCAAATCGGTTTCTTTTGACTTCAGCTTTTTTCTTTTTGACTTGGCTCGGCTCTACTCCGGAACTCCGGCTTCTTACAGATTTTATCTCCAGCTTAATACATGCGACAACTTCTAGGCTCTGCAGGTCATTCCATGAGGTGATCACCGATTCAAGATGTTGTTATTACTGAGCAGCATTCTAAGGAGAGGAATTTTACTCTGCTGAATAGACCAGCCAAGGCAAACATGTCGTCTTCAAGGCTTATAGTGCTCAAGCTTCTATTTTTTTTTTTGGCTCTTTTATTATTGGCAGGATCTCTTTCACAAATTCAGTCTTTCATGCTTATTATTGGAGGATTTTTAACGTAAATTCAAGCTGTCATATATATTATTGACGGTATTTATGCACAGTTCATGCCATTATGCATATTCTTGGCGATTTCTTTTGCAATTCAGAATGTTGTGCTTATCATTGGCAGTATTTATGCGGGATTTATCATTGGCGATTTCTTCGACGTTTCATCGTCTGTTTCTTTGATGTTTCGTCGTCTACCTTTGGGGAAAAATATCAATTGAGGTGACAATTGAATTTGGTGTTTCATTACTATTAATTTGAAATTGGTGTCAGTCGGTCACCGAGTGAGAGATCGAGGCCTTCTCCATCCTCCGCTCTTCCCAACCCTACTCGATGCTCTTCTCCGTCCGCCGCTCTTCCCCATTCTTCGCCCTTACCTATCCACCGAGAGATCAAGTCATCGAGGCCAGCTCCGCAGGCGGTGGCGACGGCGACTCGATATCGGCGAGGATAGGGGGAGGGGGAGGACCCGGGCGTGGGCCCCCTGAAAGACCCCGATGGATGGCTCCAAGAGGACGTCCCTGATGACGACGTCTTCTTCGCTGATGTCCAACTCCTCAAGATGGTGATTTCCTATCCGATTTCCCACTCCTTCCATTGCTTTTCCTCGGATTTCTGTAATGTTTCTTGTTCCTTGTGTTAAGAATCGCGATTTAGTCTGAAAGATCTCGGTGAAACTAGATCTTTTGGTGTACTTTTTACCCTAGAATCTGGAATCAAGTAGGGAAGTTTTTACTGGTTTGCGTCTGAGTAGGTGAATCCTCGCTAGAGCTTGCCGAGGGGCCGAGGATGACCCGCCGCCGCTGGCCCGCTGCAACCTGCAAGCTCCCCTTTTTTGGTTTACCGAAAAACGGTTCGGTTTTTTTAATTTGATTCGGTTAGGTACGGATAGCAATTTTCAAAAACCGAAATAATTTAAAACCGAAAAAATCGAATGACCACCCCTAGCCACACACCAAGTGCGAGTACAGGGCGGCATGCTGTTGATTGAAGCACTAGTTTATCGGTTGTGATGGAGTCTAGATGGCATGGCAATGGGGGGTTCCCAGAATGTGATCCTTGAAACCGACTACCAAGAGAATTACCAAGCGACGTGCTGCTGATACGTCCGTGATCGCTGGCTGAAGTACTGTTCGAGCTTTCGTCTCAGTTTTCTACTTTCGAGTTTTTCCTTGTTTGGAAACAGTCGGACTCTGCTGCTCATGCTTGTGCTCGCCATGTTTGCCGTCATGCTTGTCTGGCAAGGTGGCATAGTTTTTTTAGGGAAGTTGGCAGAGGTGCTGCCTTTTCAATTAAGCGGAGAAAGCACGAATACATACGGTTACTATTTTTCTGAGGAGCAGCTCAAGAGACATAAAATAGAGACAGAACTAGAAACGAGTACCCTGAAAGAACTGTCTACCCAATGGCTCGAGAACATGCTGGATCAGGTGGTAATCGTGCTCGGAGATTCTGCTATTTCTCTCTTTCCAGATGCACCGGAGTGTGTGAACGATGATGCTGTCGAAACGTTTTCTTGACTCTCTTGCAGTTGGCACCCTCGTTTTGTCCCACCATGGAACACCTGTGGTGTTCGTTGGTGGAGGTTGAAATTTTGCAGGTGTAGCAATCTCACCACCTGAAGTCAAACCTGTCTAGAAAAGCGCATTGCAAGAGAAGGTGGCCTGCATCCAGTGGCGAACTAGGATCAAATTTCAGAGGTGCTAACGGAACTTGCTCACCGATTTGCCAAATGCTCTATCCGTACGCCGCTCGACTGGCACATGCCCGCCACCAACCGCTCGGTCGGCGCACACCCTACAGCCCAGCATCTGCTGCCAGCTCATTCCCTGCAGCCTACCGCCCCCTCGGCCCTTGCCACCCCTCAGCCCGACGCCCACTGTCGGCTCGCTGCTCGCATACACCCACCACCGCCTCTCGTTGGCTGAGAGTGCTAGGGGTGTATCTATGGTACCGTCGGCAATAAGGTGTGCGCTAGCCCCTCGACCCACCATCGTGTTCGCCCCTGCCTGCATCTTCTAGATGCGAGCCATGTAATGGGCAAAAGACCGGGTTTGGCCACCCTCTTGCCGCTAGTTTGTCGGTGGCGCGAAGCCGATTAAGGATGCAGAGCCAGGAAAAGATTTTACACTTGTTTTCACACTTAGCCTTCCAAACCATTGCTGGCCTGAAGCTCACGAGGGAGCCTTGGAATCGGATGTCGTATGCCGATGGGGAAGTGTAGTCCCCATGAGGCATCCATTTCCAAGCAATTTCATCTCGTTCCACAGGTCGCAACTGCACCTGTCCTAGAAGCTGCCAGAGCAAGATGAACTCATGTTCCTGTTGTGTTGAGTTCATGGCCTGTACGGATTGCATCCATTTGTTGCCCGTTAATTCATGCGCCATAGAACTATTTTTAGGGCGGACTAAACTAAAAAGGTTTGGTGCAATGTCACAGGGGGCCTCACTGTCTAGCCAGGATGATGTCCAGACACTCGCCGTGCTACCATCACCTAGACAGATCTTGGTTGAAGCACTGAATGTTAGAAGTAATCTTGTAATTAATTTGGAAGTTTCGTTAGAGTCTGTTTAGGACAGGGAGTCCGATTAGGATAAAGAAGTAAAGTCCTATTCCGTTTGTGAAGGCTATTGTTTTAGGTGTAAATATAGAGGTAGACTTGAGTTTTGTAAATGAGCAGAGCGAGAAGTAATAAAGAAAAATTGTCCCAAGAGTTTTTAGCGTTCTGTTCCAATAATTGGTATCAGAGCTCGGAGAGGTGGACGTCCAGATCGCGTCATCGCGTCGGCTGCTCGAGGAGTGAGGCTCGGAACGCAAGACCAGGGCGAGGCGGCGCGGAGCAAGAACCGTGCGCCGCAGAAGTGCACAAGCGGCGCAAAAAGCAACGCGAGTTCTGTGCGGCATATCGCGATTCGCGTGCAAGGAAGCAAATAAACCAAGACTTCCAGCGGCAACGCAAAGAAGAAAAATGGGGACAGTACGACGCGCAGGGCTGGGTGCGCGTAAACACAGCTGATAGCAATCAAATTCGTGCGTAGGTTGTAGTGCTAGAAGTTCCGGTCTACGGCGCAAGGCCAAAGGAACAACAGTACGCGGACCCTGTATCAACAGTACGTGCACAGAGTAAGAGAAGAGGAGACACCAAGCTGTGGTGGCTGCAGTTCTAGCTGGTTGGTTTCAAGTGAAGAAAACAAAGGAGGAACGGTGCTCTGTTGTTTCGAGGTAAGGTGTAGATTATGGATAAGAAGGCGAAGGCTTGGAGTGGGGTCATATCTCTTCAGTATCCTCTCCTGACGATCGACAATTATCCGGTATAGGCAATGAAGATGAAGGCAAACTTGCGCGCCTAGGGTGTCTAGGGTGCAGTCAATCCAAAGGGGAAGGATGTAGAAGATGACAAGATAGATCAGCTGCATTTGCTGCGATCTATCAGTCGGTACCAGATTCGATGATGCACCAGCTCATCGGGAAGGAGACAGCACGTGAAGCATGGCTAACGCTTCAGAAGATGCACGTGGGAGTTGACCGCGTGAAGGAGGTGCAACTACAAAATCTACGGAATGAGTTTGAGAATCTTTAGATAGGAGAAACCCAGTCGGTGGACGAGTTCGCCGGTAAGCTTACTTCATTATACAATCAGATTATTTATCTCGGCGACAGGATGGAGGAATCTGTGACAGTGAAGAAGTACTTGTTCGTGCTACCAGAAAAGTTCGTGCCTGTCGTCACCACGCTCATGTACTCCCCTGATTTGGAGAACATGAAAATCGAGGAGATCACCAGCTCGCTAAAGGCGCATGAGGAGCTACTGAAGGGGTATCAATCCCGTAATGAGTAAGGGTACCAGTCCCGTAACGAGCAGGTGTTGCTGTTAAAGGGTGATGAAAGAGGTGACCGTAAGCAGTTTAACCGCGGGCGCGGACGAGGCAGTTTTGGTTACCGCGGAGGTAGAGGTGGCCGAGGAGATAAGACTAAACAAGACGATGATAACAAACCACGAGATAAGTCACATATCAAATGTTTCGAATGTGAAAAATATGGTCACTACGCGACGGAGTGTCGCAGTCACATAAAGTGCTTCAACTGCAACAAGTATGGACACTACGCCTCGTATTGTAGGAACAAGAAGTAGAACGAGGAGGTAAACCTCACCCAAGCTAGTGCAGAAGACGAACCGGTTCTACTCCTCTTATTGTGCAAAGAAGAAGAGCCGAATATACTGATGCTGAACGAGGAGAAGATAGTTCTTAAATTATGCATGGAAGGAGATAGTCACGATCAAACTGATGTATGTTACTTGGACAATGGAGCAAGCAATCATATGACTGGTGATCGCTCCGTGTTTCATGAACTTGACGAGAAAATTTCAGAAAAAGTAAAGTTCGATGATAGCTCCACGGTGCAAATAAGAGGCAAAGGAACGATGATGGTACAATGCAAGAATGGCGATCAGAAGATGTTTTCTGAAATTTACTACATACATACTGAGGTTGTGTAACAACATACTCAGTCTCGGGCAAATGGCAGAAGAAGGGTGCAAGGTAGAGCTGCAAGCAGAGTTCTTGTGTGTTTATGACAAGAACAAAGATTTGTTGATGAAGGTTATGAGATCTCCAAACCGGTTGTACAAGATTTCTCTAAAAATTTGTAAGCAAAAGGAGGCGAACTCCCAAACGACGGAGTCGGAAGAAAAGAAACATGCAGCTGCGGAACGTGGAAAAAGAAATAAGAGCGAAGGAGTAGGCGCAGCGGCGTCTAAGAAAAAATCTGGGCATCGGGGGCAACGTGTAGCGGCAGTAGCAACGGCACGTGATGAGCATTGGCGGTACAGCAAGAGAGTGACCGAAATTGACACTAGACGATCAAGCTCCGGGGCAGTGCGCAATGCAAGCGTGAGGAATCTTTGTATCATGCCTATCCTAAACATTGAAGAAACGGCGCCTCCTGGGCGCTTTGAGCCGGGAGGGGCCGGCTCGGCTCGCGGCTCGAGCCGAGCCGGCCAAAATTTTTTCATATCCGGGTCCTTTTCAAAAAAAATTTACCGATAGGTCCTTTTTCGAAAAAAAAATACGATTGGATCCTTTTCCCGAAAAAGATTACATATTACGTCCATGCCCTTTTAGCGTTTTTAGGAATAGTGAAAGATCGAAAAAGGCGACTAGAGGGGGGGTGAATAGGAGCCAAATAAAATTTTTCAAATAAACTTTCCCCCTAGAATTCAAACCACCAAAAGACCAGAAAGAAACTGCACTGGTCGGGTATCTCTGGTCGGATGAACAAGACTTCGACCTACAGAGGTCGGATGAGCGATACTCCCGACCAAAGATCGGTCGGATGAACAGTACTCCCGACCCGAAGTGGTCGGATGAACAGTACTCGGGTGAATAGAATTCGTGTGAACAGTATCCCGACCGAATGAACAGTTCGCCCGACCTGCAGAGGTCGGATGAACAGTACTCGGGTGAACAGTACGCCCGACCTGCGGAGGCCGGATGAACAGTACTTAGGTGAATAGTGCTTAGATGAACAGTACCTCCCGACCATTGAACAGTACGCCCGACCTACGGAGGTCGGATGAACGAGACCGGGTCGGATGAACGAAAGAATCAAAGACGATCTTAAAAACGAAAACGATGTAACTTTTGATCGGTGATCCAAAACAAGTGAAACTTGGTGTGCACCTCCTAAGGATGTCAGAACCTATTTCACCATCAATCGAAGGAATTGATACCAAGGTTCCGTCCCTTTTCGATTTAACAAATGCAACACCAAAAACAGAGTCACGAACACAGACTTCACCCTAACTTGTCGGTGGGAGTTGATGGTCGAATATCCTGGATAACTCTCCACAAATCACAGCAAGTAAGTACACGAAGAAACAACCCTTCAAATAGATAGAAACACTATCTCAAAACTAGGCACGTAAATTGGTTTCTACCAAAACTGAATAGAAGAGGTTGTAGATTGCCTAGATGATTGGGATATGATCTATAGAAGATTCATCCAAAGAATCTTTCATCCTTGGCAATAAGAACCGAAGCCAATCAAGACTAACGAGCGCAAGTCACACGCTTACGCACTTTAAGAACACAGATTTACAACTTGCAACAAGAACGCAAGGATTGCCTAAATGATTGAAAGCACCGAATCCAGAGAAGAGTTCATCAATCATGAATTTCAAAAAGGACTCAAAAGCATGTAGAAGGAGATGAGGCAAATCCAAATTACGTAAAGTAAATTGCAAGTAAGTAAATGCGGAATTTAGATAACAGAATTTAAGTGCGTAATGTAAATACGTAAGAGAAATGAAACAAGAATATAAATGAAGAACATTTCATTTCTGGAAGGGAGGTTTACAAAGCCTCACAACAAAGTGAGCAAAACTCAAACGAGCAGCAAAAACCTCAGAACCTTCACAACCTTCACCGAGGGGAGGCTGCCCCTACCCCTCTATTTATAGTGACCTGGGATCAATTCCCACCTTTGGATGTTCTGCTTCAATCCTAAGCCAACATCCAAGAGCCAGGATTTGATCCTTACATCGCCACTCTCAACAACTCTCAACTACTCACGAGACTTTCCTCACCGCTCACCCCAAGGAGACACCCTCTCCCTGCCTATTCATAGCGGGCTTGGAACACCTACCACCCTTGGATGAGCCTCTAAACCCTAGAGCACTCCATCAAGGGTCGAGATTTTACCCACTCACAAAGCTATGCATGGGCTCACCAAACCCAACAACCCAACGGGTTTTGCACTTTTAACTCACACTAACTTGACCCGCTACTCTATCTTCCTGACCGCGACCCAACGGTCCTCCTAGATCAGAGCAACTCCAAGTTAGCATCTCATCCATTCCTTTGTCTTCTCGGCTTGCAGCTACTCCATGACCTCAGTCATCTTTGGCGACACCTTGATCATCTGGACCTCAGCTCTCCCAGCCTAGTCCTGATCCCCTTCGCCTCACCATGACCTAGCTCCAAAGTCCTGCAACCATCATAGACAAGGAAACCACATCACATAGCAATGTCCAACAACACATATCCATCTCAACAGAAAGATATACACTATGCTGACCAGCATAACCCCGACCACACGTGGTCTGACCACTGGTTTCCATCCCGACCACTCGAGGTCTGACCACTGGTCTCCATCCCGACCACTCGAGGTCTGACCACTGGTCTCCATCCCGACCACTCGAGGTCTGACCACTGGTCTTCGCCCCGACCACTCGGGTCGACCATCGGTCTTCGCCCCGACCACTCGAGTCGACCATCGGTCTTCGCCCCGACCACTCGGGTCCGACCAGCGGTCTTCGTCCCGACCACTCGGTCCGACCATCGGTCTTCGCCCCGACCACTCGGGTCCGACCATCGGTCTTCGCCCCGACCACTCGGGTCGACCATCGGTCTTCGTCCCCACCACTGGTCCGATCACCGGTCTCCGACCACCAAAGCCTAGACCACTGGTCGGACAACCGGTCTCCGACCAACCAAAGACGACCACTCGGGTCGGACGATCGTCTCCGACCACCCAAATCCTCAACCACTCGGGTCGGGTGGATGGTCTCCGACCAAGAGAGCCCCGACCACTTGGGGTCGGACGATCGGTCTCTCACCAGAGACCAACACTCAAATTGCTTCAAATCCAAATCAATTTAAAACAACACAAGCTCAAAACTCATCAATTACTCATCACACACAAGGATAGACCTCCACATGGTCTTTCAATCTCCCCTTGATGAGTATATTGACAAACACATGAAAAGGCAAAAGTTTTGAGTTTGAATAAGAGAGAAGAAAGCAATTTGAATGCAAAGCCAAACTTGGTCCGAATAAGGAAATAAGATCATGACTAAGTTGGCGTAAAGAATTTAGAGCAAGACCATGAAAAGAGCAAGTTTTCCACAAAAGTCTGTAAAACCAATCATAAGTGCCTTTTAATCAACAAGCCTTCACATTTTTATCTCCCCCTTTTCTACATTTTAAATGATGCCTTTTCTACATATTCTCCCCCTTTTGGCAATATAGGCATCAAGAAATTTTTGTTTTCTCCCCCTTTATATATGTATGCATGAAATGCAACCTAAGTGAGCTTTGAAGATTATCCAATTGATCGCAATGACAAGATATGACACCAAGCTAGTCAATTTAGAAAATGACTGAACTAGGATGTCTCCAAGAACAAATTCATTTTGCTCACAAGCTTGGTTTACAAAGTGCAAAACTTAGCAAAAGTTTCAAAGCTAGAAGCCAGCACCATTCATAGGATCAAATGGAGAACCTAGAGTTCAACCTACTCAACACTTTGGGGAATCTTGAAGTATATATAGAGTCCTTCGAGCTCATTTTTCAATTCATGCAAATTCTTCTTCTTTGATATTTTAAAAGACATAGCGGGGTGCAAATGTTTGACATTATTTGCATTCTTTACCCACTTATATTTTTGTTATTTGCATTTCTTAATGGTTGACTCAAGCCATGTTCGATCACCCCAAAAGTAACTCTTAAGAGAATGATCTTGGTCATACACTATATATTCCAAGTTCATCCCAAGTGCAATGGGAGACAGTCTCGAGAATATATAGTGTTGAGTTCAATTTTGCACAAAAAAGAGTCAAGTTTTTTTTTAGCACATATGAGCAATTTTGAAGGACTAAAATATGGATCAAGCAAGTTTCACCCAAGTTGCTATAGGGACTCTAGAGAACTCCATAAATTTACAATTCATGGTAAAAACCTCTAGAGAAGAAACTTAACAAGAAAAAGCAACATGTTTTTCATTTAAGATTTTCAATTTTCAGATTTTAACAAGTTTAGTATGATAGATGGACTTGGATAGACCTAAGCTAGTGATTTTCTTCAAAGATGTAGCAAGGTGCATTACATGAAGATTGAATCAATTGCATAATAGACAAAGCTCATAAAATGCAGAAAATGCAGTCTAAATGCAATGCATGAACATATTCCCAAACTCCCCTCAACAAATGAATTAATTTTAGGCTCAAATCTGGTTAAAGTTGAGTTATTATCAAGATTAGGCATAAAGAAAACCGAATGAACTCAATAACAAACGGAAAAAGCAGAATGAGGAGAAGAAGTCGAAAGCGCAAGACTGGATGGCTATTGAGCATAGATAAGATAGAAGAGACTCACTACGGCTCAGATGGCTCTTATCTTCCTGAAGGATGACATAGGGAAGCGACTCTAGATTCCAACTAAAGAGTGCACATGACCTGTCTACCCAGGAGGCCCAAAACCTGCTAGACTTATAAGACTGTGAGGGAACTCAACCTAGAGAGAAGAGAGAACAGCTAATCACGCATGATAGCAACCTAAAGCATAAGATAAGAGGTCCATGGAAGACATGCCAAAAGTCTAAGTGAGTGAACTCAACTTAAGAAAACAAGCCCAAAGTCACCTGGAAGAAGAAAGGAAATCTTTGGAGGAAAAAATATAGTACATAGTATACAAACCAGCTCCCCTCAAGATAAGCCGTATGGGCTCACGACTCCAAGCTCACTCCTCAAGGCAACAAACCTGGAGCTATCCAAAGGCTTGGTAAAGATATCGGCTAACTGGTGGTCACCATCTATGAACTGAAGCATGATATCACCCTTCTCCACATGGTCTCTAAGGAAGTGATATCTAATATCAATGTGCTTGGTCCGAATGTTGCCTTGGGTTTTTAGCAATGCAAATAGCTGAAGTGTTGTCACAGAAAAGTGGCACACTCTCTATCTCTAACCCATAGTCCCGCAAGGTCGATCTCATCCAGAGCACTGCTACAAAGAATCGGTCGCAAAGAACATACTCGGCCTCGGCGGTGGGTCAGGCAACCCTGCATTGCTTCCTAGATGACCAAGAAACAAGAGAAGTGCCAATGAATTGGCAAGTGCCGAAGTGTTCTTCCTATCTATCCTACCCAAACAAAGTCGGATCGGAAAAGGCTCTAAGAGATAGACAAGAAGAAGAAGAGTACCAAATACCATAATCGGTGGTGGCACGAAGGTACACGAAGATGCGCTTGACCTTTGGCGGTGAGAGGCGCGAGGAGAAGCTTGAAATCGAGCGCACAGACACACAAATAAATGTATGTCGGCCTCGAAGCGGTGAGGTACAAGAGGAGCCGATCATACTCAAACTCCTTTTGATCAAGAGGCTCACCATCCTCATCGGGCTCGAGAACAAGAGTGGTGGCCATAGGAGTCATCACCGGCTTCCCATCGACATGTCGAGCGCCTCAGAGGTCACGTATATTTACCTTGATGCAAGAAAGTACCTCCCGAGTCCGCTTGATTTGGAAGCCAAGAAAGTAGCTCAACTCGCCCATCATACTCATCTCAAACTCTGTACTCATCACATCAGAAAACTGAGAGACAAGAGAATGAGAGGATCCACCAAAAATGATATCGTCCACATAAATCTGGACAAGAAGAAAATGAGACCCATGGTGTCTGATGAACAGAGTTTTGTCTACTATGCCCATTTTAAAGTCATGCCTGAGAAGATAAGACTTGAGCCTCTCATACCATGCTCTGGGGGCCTGCTTGAGTCCATACAGAGCTTTGAAAAGCTTGAAAACATGACTCGGAAACTTGGGGTTCTCAAATCCTGGAGGTTGTTTGACATAAACCTCTTCCTCAATATAGCCATTGAGAAATGCACTCTTGACATCCATTTGATAGAGCTTGAAGCCCCGGGATGCAGAAAATGCAAGCAAGATCCTAATAGCCTCTAGCCTAGCTACAGGGCAAAGGTCTCCTCAAAGTCAAGACCTCAACCCGAGAAAAGCCCTGCAACTAGCCTAGCCTTGTTGTGAATGAAAACCCCATCCTCACTGCTTGTTTTTGAACACCCACTTGGTCCCAATGACATTATGACCGGATGGGCGCTCTACAAGCCGCCGGACTTTGTTCCTCTCAAAGTTCTCAAGTTCCTCATGCATAGCATTAATCCACGACTCATCGGATAATGCATGAGAAATATCCTTCTACCAAAGGAGGCAACAAAGGCAGAGTGAAGGCGGAAGGAGGACAGACCGCTCTTGAGCGAGTGACACGCTCGAACAAATCGCCAATCATCCGATCGGAAGGATGACGTCTCCGAATATGACGGGAGGTCCAGAGCGTATGGCCTCTACCTCTTGAACAAAAGAGATAGGAACAGAGCCACTCACCAAGGAGAGCCGAAGACAAGGTGGTCTCCCCGAGGTGCGAAATGGAAACAGAGGCACCTCGGTGTAGAGGGGCTGGATCGGGTGGAACACCATCATCTCCATCATCCTCATCCTCTACAAAATGGTCTTGGAGGAAGAAGAAGAGCTCAAACATCGTGTCTAGCTCTGGGCTAGCCTCATCAAAGGTCACATCACAGTCTCTATGATCCTATGCGCATCAACACCTGACCCTATAGCTACGAGAAGAAGACGAGTAACCTAGAAAGATGCCATCAAGAAGAGCGAGACTCAAACTTATCTAGGTTACGGACTTCAAGATAAAACACTTGCAACCAAAACGCGAAAATGAGACACACCGGGCTTTCGCCCATACCTCAACTCATAAGAAGTGCGATGCAAATGTGCTCTCAAAACACGCGATTAGAAACATGGCAAGCAAGAGCTATAGTCTCACCCAAAACTTCCTAGAGTATCTTGTACTCATCTAGCATCGTCCCGCCATCTCAACTGTGGTCCTGTTCTTCCTTTCCACTACGCCATTTTCTTTGAGGCGAGGGAGAAGAGAACCGATGCTCTAAACCGGACTCCACACAAAAACTCTCAAAGTAGGAATTCTTGAACTCCGTGCCATTATCATCGCGAATAGCACGTAATGCACCGGGAGCTCAATAGACAACCCTCTTGACTGCACTCAAGTGAGAAAAGTCTCATCCTTTGAGGCCATGAAAATACTCAAGAGTATCTAGAAAAATCATCAACGATGACAAGAACATACCACTTCCTCCCGCCGATGTTGACTCTATTTGGACCAACAAAGGTCCATATGTAAAAGCTGTCTGGTGCATCAGTCATCACTACGGTGATGGAGGATGAGAAGCGAGAACCATCTTGCCATGTCGGCAAGGAGAGCAAACTAAGTCTTTGACCATCTTGAGTTTGGGCAAACCCCGAATGAGATCGTGGTCGCTAACTCGGTCAAATGATCAAAACCAATGTGACCAAGTCTCCTATGCCGAAGGAGAGATCACGGACTCGAAGCAATCAAGCATCGAAGAGGGTCTCCAAGAAGCGTAAAAATCAGCACAAAAGACTCTCCCAAATCTAGAAATCCCAGAACTAACCCTCCCGATGAATCAATGATTCTACAGCATTACTCTTGAAGCTTACCTCGAAAGAGTCATCGATAAACCGAGAAACAGAGAGCGATTGTATTGCACTTACTTACTAAGGCAACATCTTTAAGAATGAAATTTTGGTTAATGCAGATGGTACCTTTAACAATGACTCTACTCAAGATGCATCCCCAAAAGTGATTAACTCATCACCGGGGCTCGGACTAGGAAGAGAACCATCGAGAATCTCCGGTCATATGACGAGAACAACCGAGTCAACAATCCAAACATCTCCTTCCCCATCCGACCAACTTTGGTCAAGACACAAGAGAGAAAGATGACTCAAGATCGGGTAGAGTGAAGACTTGGGAACCTAATCTTGAACCACACGACGCCTCGTGAGTGCGATCCATGAAGAAGACTGGACTCGAGTGTCTCTCGACGCTTAGACTTAACAAGATCAAGAGCAACTCTAGTAGATGATCTATGAGTGGCGGGTTGGCATGCCGTGGTGCAAAAGCCGGACTATCCCAAAGAAGGTCGCTGGATCTCCTACCGAAAACACCTCACGCCACGATATCTACCTCGATGGGAAGAACGAGGAATATCAAGAGGGCGGCGGAAAGATCGACTACGAATAGCTCCAAGACTAAAACTCAAGAACCAAAGATGAAAACCGAGTCCGGACCTTTGCCCAAAAACAAAGCGACTCTCTAACTGTCTAGAAGCAAGGTGTGTCTTAGGAACACTCAAAGTCCGGGATGACCCGAATACCCCTAAGAGCAACAACACGCCACGCCGAGTGATCTTGGCGTGCTCAAGCGTAAATCTACTAGGTGACCATCCTTCTACTGGAAGGTGCATGTGTACCGCCTTGCTAGAGACGAATAACAGAGTAACACCCTTACGGGTCAAGTCCTATGGACAACCCAGAGACCTAAACGCGGTGGTGCTCACTCAGGAGCTACCACAATCTCACCACTCTTGGAGCCGCGACAATGGTGGGAGGATGCGCCGAAGCGTGCTCCAAGGGATCAAATCCTAGACCTTGATTGAATCTACTAATTTTGGATTGGTCTAGAATAAGATTGAGCTTCTTCTTGCCTCCAACAAACTTCTCGAGAGTGCTCATAAGATACTGGCAATCTCGGAAGAGAGAAGCACAAGAAGAACAGGGGGAAGGAGAGAAAGAAGAAGAACCAGAAAGAGAAGATCTCTCAGCATGTGCTTTTTGTTCCCTTAGCACGGCTGCCTCAATCTTGAGGGACTCACAAGAAACGCAAGAAGCATCTCTAATCCTATTGGCTTGGTCTTCTAATTTCTTTCTAAGCTCGACATGGATTTTATCCAAGTCATCCTTAACCCCAACACACAGCAGGCAACCAGTTTTTGACTTATCTAGTAAGTCCTTAGCAAGTTGATCACACTTGACATTCAAAGCATCATTGTCAAGTTTTAGTTGCCTCTGACCCTCACATGAGCTGACTGGGTCCTTAGAAGCATGCAATTCAAGTTCATCATTTCTAGCAGAAAGCTTCTTAAGGTGTGAACTCATGGCATCAATTTCAGCAAGCAATTTAGGGCAATTAGCACAAGAAGGAGTAGAGTGAGCATGAAGAAAACTAGTCTCAACAGGAATATTTTCAATAGAACTTGTGCTAGCATTCTTCATCCTAAGACCATCAAGTTCAGCAAGCACACTATCATGTATGGTCCTTAGGTTCTCCAACTCCACAAGAACAGCATCACAGAGAACACAGTCATCAGTGACTCGGGAGGGAGAAGATCTAAGTGAAGCTAACTCCCGAGTCAAGGTACCTACTTCCTTCTCTAACTCAGAACACCTCGACCTAGCCTTAGCATGAAACTTGCCTAATTTACAGAAGGCAGCATTTAACTCATCGTAGGTGGGTACCTCATCCGTGTCATTTGTCAGACAATCGAGTCGCTTACTTCAATGGCGCCTGCCATGAAGCACATGCCGGAGAAGTCATCGTTGCCCTTCACCTTCTCTTGCGGATCGTCCTCGCTTGCATCACTCCAATTTTCTGTGTCAGAGAGCTCGATGTCGTCCAGTGCGGCGAGGACCCGGTGAAAGAGCTTCTTGTTCTTGGTAAAGTTGCGGTACTTCTTCTTCGCCGGCTCATGAGCTGGGGCCTTCTTGTTGCGGTTCTTATCGGTGTAGTCGTTCTTGTCCGAACCGCTTTGTTCGTTTCTACCCTTCTCCAGCTTGGGACAGTTTGCTCGAATGTGGTTGGGGCCACCACACTCGAAACAGGTGATCATCCCACCTCTCTTCCTCTCTCTCACTCTCTTGTATGCATATGAAAATTTGCGAGCAAGAAGAGCAAGCTCATTTTCTGGAAATTTTTCCAGTTGGTCATCGCTTAGCTCGCAAAGGGCGGAGAGAGAGAAACCAATGAAGAATCGTAAAGAGAGGATCAATGGGATCGGTGACCAAAGCCATCGATCGAGACTTCGTCTTCCGCGAGACGACGTCGATCTCATGAGTCTTGAGGCGGAATAAAGCCCGTCAAGAGTCAAGGTCGATGTGTCGGTGGTGTCCTTGATGGTGGTCACTTTCATTTCTCAAACACGAAGATCGAGTGCGGTCAAGAAATGTCGAGCATTATCCGAGTCGGGTATATGCAACCGATCGCCGGAGGTCGCTCGTAATCTTTGTAAACCGACCAAAGCACTCGTCAAGACTCTCACCGCCGCGGTTGTTCAAACTTGTTGAACTCACGCTTGAATTGGTCTGTCGAACCGTCTTGATTTGGGTAGTGCCCTCATGGTAAGCATCGAGGTCACCCAAATCTCATGAGCGAAACGAAGGTGAGAAATCTGTCATACTCACTGCGGCTAAGACCCTGTATGAGGATGTTCCTTGCCTTAGCATTTGCCTCAACATCAGCCATATTGCCGGCCGTGGCGTTCTCATCGGCAGGAACCTCATACGGGAGCTTCACCTTCTGCCATATCAGAAACCACAGGCAGTGATGTACGACTCCATCCGAGATTTCCAAAAGGAAAATCAACTCCAGAGAAAATAGGAGGCTTGGTGGAATACTTGTCCATCGCCATGGCTCTTGAGACCGGTCAAGATCTAGAAAGAGCAGAACCGGCTCTGATACCAATTGAAAGATCGAAAAAGGCGACTAGAGGGGGGGTGAATAGGAGCCAAATAAAAATTTTCAAATAAACTTTCCCCCTAGAATTCAAACCACCAAAAGACCAGAAAGAAACTGCACTGGTCGGGTATCTCTGGTCGGATGAACAGTACCCCCGACCTACAGAGGTCGGATGAGCGATACTCCCAAAGCCTGGTCGGATGAGCAGTACTCCCGACCAAGTAGTCGGATGAAGCGAAGACTCGGGTGAATAGTGTTGGGTGAAAAAGATATCCGACCGGATGAGCGAGACGCCCGACCTGCGGAGGTCGGGTGAACAGTACTCGGGTGAATAGTGCTCAGATGAACAGTACCTCCCGACCATTGAACAGTACCCCCGACCTACGGAGGTCGGATGAACAATACCCGGGGTCGGATGAACAGTAAAATCAGCACGATCTTAAAAGCGTAAACGATGTAACTTTTGATGGTGATCCAAAAGCAGTGAAACTTGGTGTGCACCTCCTAAGGATGTCAGAACCTATTTCATCATCAATCGAAGGAATTGATACCAAGGTTCCGCCCTTTTCGATTTAACAAATGCAACACCAAAAAACAGAGTCACGAACACAGACTTCACCCCTAACTTGCTGGTGTGAGTTGATGGTCAGAATATCCTTGGATAACTCTCCACAAATCACAGCAAGTAAGTACACGAAGAAACAACCCTTCAAGCAGATAGAAACACTATCGAAAACTAGGCACGTAAATTGGTTTCTTCCAAAACTGAATAGAAGAGGTTGTAGATTGCCTAGATGATTGGGATATGATCTATAGAAGATTCATCCAGCAATCTTTCATCCTTGGCAATAAGAACGAAGCAATCAAGACTAACGAACTACAAGTCACACGCTTACGCACTTTAAGAACACAGATTTACAACTTGCAACAAGAACGCAAGGATTGCCTAAATGATTGAAAGCACGAATCCAGAGAAGAGTTCATCAATCATGAATTTCAAAAGGACTCAAAAGCATGTAGAAGGAGATGAGGCAAATCCAAATTACGTAAAGTAAATTGCAAGTAAGTAAATGCGAATTTAGATAATGTAATTTAAGTGCGTAATGTAAATACGTAAGAGAAATGAAACAAGAATATAAGTGAAGAACATTTCATTTACGGAAGGAGGTTTACAAAGCCTCACAACAAAGTCGCAAAACTCAAACGGCAAAGCAAAACCTCGTAACCTTCACAACCTTCACCGAGGGAGGCTGCCCCTACCCTCTATTTATAGTGACACAGGATCAATTCCCACCTTTGGATGTTCTCGCTTCAATCCTAAGCCAACATCCAAGAGCCAGGATTTGATCCTTACATCGCATCACTCTCAACAACTCTCAACTACTCACGTAGACTTTCCTCACTGCTCACCCCAAGGAGACACCCTCTCCTGTCTATTCATAGCAGGCTTGGAACACCTACCACCCTTGGATGAGCCTCTAAACCCTAGAGCACTCCATCAAGGGTGAGATTTTACCCACTCACAAAGCTATGCATGGGCTCACCCAAACCCAACAACCCAACGGGTTTTGCACGCTTTTCAACTCACACTAACTTGACCCGCTACTCTATCTTCCGACCGCGATCCAACGGTCCTCCTAGATCGAGCAACTCCAAGTTAGCATCTCATCCATTCCTTTGTCTTCTCGGCTTGCGGCTACTCCACGACCTCGGTCATCTTTGGCGACACCTTGATCATCCGGACCTCGGCTCTCGGCCTAGTCTCGATCCCCTTCGCCTCACCATGACCTAGCTCCAAAGTCCCGCAACCATCATAGACAAGGAAACCACATCACATAGCAATGTCCAACAACACATATCCATCTCAACAGAAGATATACACTATGTCGACCAAAGATAACCCGACCACACGTGGTCCGACCATCGGTTTCCATCCCGACCACCCATGGTCCGACCACGGTCTCCATCCCGACCACTCGAGGTCCGACCAGCGGTCTCCATCCCGACCACTCGAGGTCGACCACCGGTCTTCGCCCCGACCACTCGGGTCCGACCGCGGTCTTCGTCCCGACCACTCGGGGTCTGACCACGGTCTTCGTCCCGACCACTCGGGGTCTGATCACTGGTCTCCGACCAGCCAAAGCCTAGACCACTCTGGGTCGGACAACTGGTCTCCGACCAACCAAAGACCGACCACTGGTCGGGACGACCGTCTCCGACCAGCCAAATCCTCAACCACTCGGGGTCGGGTGACTGGTCTCCGACCAGCGAGAGCCCCGACCACTCGGGGTCGGACGACTGGTCTCCGACCAGTAGACCAACACTCAAATTGCTTCAAATCCAAATCAATTTAAAACAACACAAGCTCAAAACTCATCAATTACTCATCACACACAAGGATAGACCTCCACATGGTCTTTCAAATAGCGCTCAGGTCCTTTTCATGAAAATCGAAATTACGTTTATGTCCTTTTTGTAAGAAAAAAAATTCTTATTCCCGAAAAAAATATGCATCGTATTCATGTCATTTTTCCGCTTTTCTAGCATTACGTTCGAACCATTTTGCGAAAAACAAAGTCTTAATTTTAGATCCTTTTCGCGCGTTTTCTAGATTTACTCGTGCGTGAAGCGTCAATCACGAGTTTTTTCGATTTTCTCGCGTGAAAAGCAGCGCCCGCAGCGTGGCACGCAACGTATAAATTTCTAGTTGGTAGTAGGACCAGACAGCTACGTCCTCTGTGCACATGCAAGGAAACAGAAGAGAGAGTTGGGAGGAAAGAAAATAACAGGGAAGGAAACAGAGAGTTGAAAAGCAAGACAAGGAAAGGAAAAGGGAGTAGCAACGTCATAGCAAAGGAGTTGTTTTTCCAGGAAGTGTGCAGTAGCAGGAAGCCACCGCGTCCAGGTTTTCTGCATGACGGTAAGAAGCAAGGAGTTGAAACAACAGAGAGTAGAGATAGAAAAGGAAAAAGAAGAGACAAGGGTAGGCCTGAAAAAAACTTAGAAGATTAGGTAGAATTGTATTAGAAGTTAAAAAAAAATTATTACAAGATTAAGGGGGAAAATATTAGAAGTAATCTTGTAATTAATTTGGAAGTTTCGTTAGCGTCTGTTTAGGACAGGGAGTCCGATTAGGATAAGGAAGTAGAGTCCTATTCCGTTTATGAAGGCTATTGTTTTGGGTATAAATATAGAGATAGACTTGAGTTTTGTAAATGAGCAGAGCGAGAAGTAATAAAGAGAAAATTATCCCAAAAGTTTTTAGTGTTCTGTTCCAACACTGAAAAGCCGTTTGATGACTCTCACATGGAGGCTCCATCCCCACCCATGGTTTGTTTGGGTCGCGCCAATTGAACCATAGCCAATGAACTCTGAGCGCCAATCCAAATCTGTTCAGGCCTTTGACCCCTAGCCCCCTTTCTTCTTTGGCTTGCACACCTTCAGCAATTCACCCAACAATGACCACCATTGCAGTTATCCGTGCCCCTCCAAAGTAAGAGCAATGCTTCAATGCTTTCCCTCTCAATACAAGTTGCACAAATCTTGAAGCAAGCGAAGAGATAAGTAATAAATATCTACCATTCACTCATGCTTTAATATTTGTGCAACTGTTAAAAAGAAAAGCATGGAAGCACCTCTCCCAAAGTAAACTATGTTTGATCTTGTTCATCTTCTTAATAGCCCAATCTTTTGTGTTGAAGACCGTTAGATGATAAACCAGCAGGGAGGAGAGCACAAAGTTTACGAGTGTTAATCTCCCTACTCTAGAAAGGGTTCCGGCCTTTCCACCTAGGAAGCTTAGCCCCAAATTTGTCGATGAGCAGTTGAACATCTATCCTCCTGATACTCCTAGTGTGAAGGTGGGAGACAATGTGTTGGTATACCTATGTTTGTGATGAGTATTTGATTGTATTTGAGTTTGTGGTGCTCAGGTTTGAGTTTGAAATGAGTTTGCTTCGGTATTGAGCAATTTGATTTGGGTGGTCGTGGCCTTGAGTGATCATAGCCAAGAGTGGTCGTTGCCTTGAAGAGCGGTAGTAGACTAAGGTGGTCACAACCTAAGTGATCTAAGGTGGGATTCTTAGATATTTAACTAGTCTATGATCCTTGTCAGATTACATGTTGCATGATATCTAAGGCAATGTATGTGATGTTTTGTTTGTCTGAGATGGTTGCATGACTTAAGAACTAGGTTATGGTGAGGCGGAGGAAATCAGGACTAGGCCAGGAGAGCTGAGGTCCAGACAGTCAAGATGACGCTGAAAGATATCTAAGACTAGAGAGTTGCTGCAAGTCTGGATGACAAGTGGATGGATGAGATGCTAACTTAAGCCCTATTTAAGCGAATGGGAATGTTGGATCAAGGGTTCGCAGGTGAAGTAGAAGTTAAGTTAGTGTTAATTGTTAAAACCCGTTATGTTGTTGGGTTGTGGGTTAGCCCATGTATGAGTGAGAAAGTGAATCTTAACCCTTGATGAGGTTTTTTGATGGCTAAGAAGGTCATCTAAGGGTAGAATTGCTTCCAGTGTGCTATGAATAGAGTGGTGGAGAGATGTCTCCACCACCAACTCTGTCTAAACAAAGTTAGAGAGAAGTCTTAGAGAAGGGTTCTCTGGTTTCTTTTATGCTCATTCAAGCTTTGTCCACCTAGAAGTGAGGCTTTGTAACCATTCCTCTCTAAGTAATGCAAAATTCAAGTTCATCTTTGTTCTAAAATTTATTTTAGTTCTTGCATTTTTGTCTGGTTCTTTCTTGCAATTTGATCTTTGCTTCATCTTCTTCTACCTGTTGTGTTTCTACTGGGTGTAGGACGTATAAGAGGTTGAGGAATTCATCTAGAATGTGTTCCAACCTAGTAAGATCCACTATAACTTACTCTTGCTCAAGTTTTGGTCTTTTTTCTTTTTGAGTCTTTGATCTTTCTTTGGTTTCTTTCTTTCTTGATCTTGTGCTGCTAAGAATAAGTGATTGATGAATAAATCTTCTGTAGATCATATCCCAATCATCTAAGCAAGCTTTAACAAGATCTCCAAAGTTCTTCTCAAGAAACTGGTTTTTCGCTTGAAAAGGAATTATTCGTAATATATCTTTTCTTGCACGTTTGAGGGGTGTTTCTTTGGTGTTCTTGCTCGCTGTGATATGTGGGAGATCATCTAAGATCATTTTGATCATCAAATCCCCACGAGCAAGCTCAGAGTGAAGTTTGTGAGTATATCTCGGTCTTGATGCAATATTCCTTCAAACAGAAAAAGTTCAGAACTTTGACATCAATCCTTGCAATTGAAGGTTGGAATAGGTTCCTGACATCTATAGGAAGATAATGCAAAGTTTCACGGGATTTGAATCAGTTGATCAAAAGTTATCTCAATTCTTAGTTTTAAAATCGTGCTGATTTTACTATTTATCCTGATTTTACTTTTCATCCGGGGTATTGGACTTTTGCCCAGTGCTAACCTGGCTAAACTTTTTAGTTGGCACTTTTAGCTAGAAAAGTGGCTTAAATTTTTGAGAGAAAATTTTATTTAGCTCCTATTCACTTTCTCTAATGGTCATTCTCAGTTCTATATAAGAGGAGCCGAAGCCCTAGATATTTGCATGGGAAATTCTTGTGCATTCCAGGGAGCCGTGTCCGTATATCATGAAGGTCTAGATTTGAGTAGCGGATTGGGTAAATCTCGCTTTTACTCAAATTGGTGATCAATGCCGGTATTTTTTTCCCGGTGTAGTTCCTTGATCAAGCCCTGGGCATAAAGAACATTGTCGTGATTCCTGAATGCATTAGCTTTTAATAAAAGGTGTTCTGGTTCCTGGAAATTAGCACTTGAAGATGCGGCACATGTCTATTCTCTAGGATTTTTTAGAAGATCTTCCCAATGCCGTGGATTAGGCCTATTATCCCAAAATCTCTAGCTATGTCTGCATATGCCTTTTTCGGAAGAAGAACAGATGTTGACGGAATTGAGAAGGCTGAACCTGTCTCCTCCTCGGAAGTGGTAGAGTTGCTGGAAAGCTGCGAGGACGTCAAGTTCGATAATGGACCAAGATTTCCAGTAGAAAGTCCTACGGAACCATCTGAACCTGGGGCTTTTCCGTTGGCACTGTGAAGATGGCATCTTTGATTTCCTCCTCCGTGAATGGTTCCCCGAGTGTTGAGTGTGTTGGGAAACCCTCGTGGCCCATGAAAAGTTCACGTTGGCCCCTTAGTCGAAACCCTAGGTGAGCGCTATAAAAGGAGGAGGGGGTCCCCTCTATGTACAAGCATTCAGAAAGCAATAAAGAATTCCGCTGTCGCTCCCCATATACCTGTGTCTCTCTCTCTGTTCTCCAATTTTAGATCTGTTCAGGGAACCCCGAACTATTCGATAGCGAGGTTCCTTAACACGTTATCAGCACGAAGCTCTACCGGAGTTCAGATCGAAAGGTAAGAAAAGGTGGGATTTCAGCGATTGAATCTAAACGCTTGTCGTTTCTATGCATACATTTATCCTACGCATCTTGTATCGTTTTCGTCACGTGGCACGAAGCCACACAGCGATCGCTCGAAGCTACGTGACAAGAAGCTACAATGCATGCTTCTAACCTGCGCATTCGGTATTGTGTTCGTTGCGTGGCACGAAGCTACAACAACATGGATCTATAGTTCAGTTTACTGTTCATGCAAGAGAAAAAAAAATCGCCGTTGATTTGGCTTGCGCGCCCGCAGTGTGCTGCCATTGCCTCGCTTGCGACACGCGCCGCGACGCCGCGCGCGCCCGCCACGGCTTGCGATCACCTCGGCGCTCCGGCCGTCGCCGCCTCGGCGGCATCGCGCTCGCGGCCTGCTCGCCGCTACCGTCGTCGGCGCTTCGAAGCCGTCGCGTGCAGCGCCTCGGCCTCGCCGTCGCTGCCGGCGGATCGCGCCTGCGCCCAGGCGCGCGGCGAGATCCGCCTCAGCGCCGCGCAGCGCCTCTGCGCCGGCGCCACCGGTTGTGCCATCCGGCTGCCCACGCCCGTAGCGTTGCGCCGCGCGCCTCGGCTTCACCAGCGTAGAAGCGCCGTCGCGCCCTCCGGTCGGTCGCAAGACGGCGTCGCCGCCGCGACCGGCTCATAGCCGCGCCGCCGATTCCTTGCCACGGCCGTCGCCTTGGCTCCAAAGACAACCATCCCACCGCGGCCGCCGCCACGGCTCCGAACGCACCCGTCCCGTCGCGCGCCCCGGCCCAAAGCCGTGCCACGGGCCCGGCTCGAAGCCGCCGACCGCAGCGTCGTCGCCATCTCCCGGTCGGTCGTCCCAGCCGCGCTTGCGGTGCACCACCGGCCTCCACGCCGCTGCCTCGGCCCGCCCTCGCACGCAAGACGCGAAGCCGCACCTCCGCGCTGCCTCGGCCCGTCCGCGCCACGTCCGCGAGCGCGCCTCGGCCTCGCCGCTTAGCCGACCTCGCCGTCGCGCGCGACCCTCCACGCAGCGCCTCGGCCTTGCCGCTTAGCCGGCCTCCACGCGCTCAGCGCTCGCCTCGGCTTCGCGGCCGTCTGCGCCGGTTCGCCCTGCTCGCATGGGCACGCCGCGGCGCCTCGGCCCTCGGCTCCGTCGGCTCGAAGTCGGTCGATGCCGCCCGCTCGATTGCGCCTCGCGTCGCCGCCCGGTCGTCTTCCCCGGCCACGCCTCATGGAAGTAGGCAGGGCCACCGAAGAAGAGCCGCCGTCGCCTTGGTCGCGCGCCCGAAGAAGAGCCGTCGCCTCGGCTCCGTCGGCGCCGCTCGAGCGAGAGGCACGAAGCCTGGCGGCGCAAGCAGCAAGAAGCACTGGCGGCTAGGGCTTGGGAACCCTAGCCGCCGGTTCTTTATGGGCCAGGCAGGCACGGCCGTGGGGCCCAAAAGACCGGTTCGGCCGGAAGAAAAGAAAAAGAAAAGAAAAGAAAAAGAAAAGAAAGAAAAGGGGAAAAGAAAAAAAAAGAAAAAATGCAGAATTTTTTTTAAAAAAAAAAATTGCCAAAAAATCAAGAAGATTTTTTTGGCTCTGTTTTAATTTTTCTAACTTTATTTCTCTGCATTTATGAATATTCTTTATGAATTTTGAATTCATTGCTTTATTTTGTATGCTGCAATGCATGGAAATTTATTTTCTGTACTTTATGCTATTGCAACCATTTTCTATCAGATTACACGCAGTAATCTAATGTCGGAATTTTGAAATCATGAATCGTGAGTTTGAAGAACTGGCCCCGCACGGTCAGAAATACCTCACTTCGGCATTAGACGTGAAGATCGTTCTTGGGGCAAGAAGCTCCGTGCTGCAATTGGTCTAGGGTCCTCGCAGGACGCAAAACCTACCGCTGAGCAAAACGATCAAGCCTTGCACTGCCGTTTAAATGCATGAATCACATTTTCTTTTTAGATTATGGTTGTTAGCAATTTCTTTTGAATAATGAATTGTAAGCTCTAGAAGAGCATACTTCTTTCATGAATAAATATGCAATTTATTCTTTATTCCAGTATTCTTTCATTTACTAGCAATTTTTGGATTATTTTGCCTCTGTTTGATTGGGATTATATTTCTTTTATCTAGAAATCGTGTAGCGCCCAAATAGAAGATATATGCATTGTTGATAGTGGCACAACAAATACCATCTTAAGAGAGTCTAAATACTTCCAGACGTTCACGAAGAACGCTGGAAAGATTACTACGATCGCAGGAAGCGACTCATATGTAATCGGCTCAGGAAGAGCCACTATTATATTGCCTATGGGTACAACTTTGGTAATTGAAGAAGCCCTTTTGTACCCTGAATCAACGCGCACTCTCTTAAGTTTCAAAGACATCCGCGCCAATGGTTTTCACGTAGAAACCAATGAAGAAAATGGCAAAGAATACTTGTGCATTGTGAAGCACGCGGTATGTGGAAAAATGGTATTAGAGAAATGCCCCTCATATGAATCTGGGTTGTACTACACGAATATTCATGCACCCGAAGTGTATACTTCCTTGAAGACTGTTTTTAGAAGCTCTGAGTTTTTTTTTTCTTTATGGCATGGTAGATTAGGCCATCCTGGTCTTAGAATGATGAGAAATATAGTGAACAACTCACAAGGTCATGGCATTAATGTAAAAAATTTCCCGAATCATGAAGATTTTGTGTGCCCTGCATGTGCCACCGGGAAATTAATAACTAGACCCTCTGTCATGAAAGTGCAAAGTGAAATCTCTGCATTCCTGGAACGCATCCAGGGGGATATTTGCGGCCCGATTCAGCCCTTGTCAGGGCCGTTTTGATGCTTCCTCGAAATGGTCGCATGTATGCTTATTGTCAACAAGAAACCATGTTTTTGCAAAGCTGATCTCGCAGATCATAAGAATTAAGAATGCTTTCCCTGATCATCGCGTGAAGTCCATTAGAATGGACAATGCTGGAGAATTTACTTCAAAGGCATTTGATGATTATTGCACGGCAACAGGGATAGCAGTTGAGTACTCCGTACCGCACGTCCATACGCAGAATGGGCTAGCTGAAGCAGTAAAAAAGAGAATTAAATTAATTGCCAGACCGCTCTTGCAGAGTTGTAACTTGCCCAACACTTGTTGGGGACACACAGTCCTGCACGCAGCAGCTCTCATCAACTTCAGACCTTCGGCCTACAACATACATTCTCCTATGCAGCTTGTGCACGGGATCATCCCGAAGATCTCCCATCTTAGAAAATTTGGGTGTATGGTATATGTACCTATACCACCCCCTCAACGGACTGCAATGGGCCCTCTCCGCAAGTCTGGGATATACGTTGGTTATGGGAGTTCATCCATAATCAGGTATTTGGAACCCATGACTGGAGACTTGCATACAGCCCGATTCGCTGATTGCATTTTTGACGAGGATCGTTTCCCGTCATTAGGGGGAGGAAATCAACCTTTGGATGAAAAATGCCGAAATCATATGGCATTCCAGGATCCTCGCACATGACCCCGCACTAATGAAGCAAATCAAGAAGTCCGTAAGATAATTGATTTGCGAATTTAGCAAATGAACCGCTGATCATTTTGTGATCACGAAGGGCGTGGTTAAGTTGCATGTACCCGCAAGAAATGCACCGAGAGGGTGGAAATACCAAAGAAAATAGAAGGTATCCTCATCTGCTCAGAGGCCTCAAAGAAAAGAACAGAAACCGCTCATCAAACCCAAAGTACCCGAGACGTCTGGAGAAAATCAAGCGAGAGGACTTACCACAACTAATCACGAAAATGCCCCAAGGAAAGAAGGGAGCAGTTGAGACTGCACTGGAAAGAAGCCAACAGAAAGGCAATTCCAGACTTGAATCTTCCACCGCAGAAGCCGTCGGAAATAATGTGCGCACACATAGGCGATGAAAGCTAAAGGAACTTGCTCTGCGATAGGGAATAGCAGAGAAGAGCAAGTAGAAGTGCATGAAGCACCCCATGAAGAAATGGCCATAAACTTTGTAATAACAGGAGAATCCTTAATAGAGCAACGACCAACGTTGATGCATACTTTGCAAAGAAGATTGCCTCGATCATTGATCATGATCCCGAGCACGCATCTCGCAGAGTGCAAGAAAAGGCTAGATTGGGAAGAATGGAAAAAGGCAATCATCGCAGAGTTAGTCTCTCTGAACAAGAGAGAGGTGTTTGTTCGATGCCGCACACCTCCCCATATAAACCCTGTAGGTCACAAATGGGTCTTTGTTAGGAAGAGGAATGAAAACAACGGTTGTAAGGTACAAGGCAAGGCTTGTAGCTCAAGGTTTCACTCAACGTCCCGGAGTTGATTATGAAGAAACCTATTCTCCGGTCATGGGAGGAATTACCTTTAGATATTTGATCTCAATGGCGTCAACTTGAAGTTGAGAATGAAGCTAATGGATGTTGTCACAAGATATTTTTATGGAAACTTGATTCGGAGATATACATGAAAGTACTAGGAAGGAATCTCTATCCCGAGCCAAGATGGAGCAAATAGAAACTCATGACATGTGAAATTGGAGAAGTCATCAGATGGGTGAAGCGATCAGAAGAATGTGGTACAATCGCTTGAGTGATTTTCTCTGCAAGAAAGGCTACACAAACAACGAAGATTGCCCATGTGTATTTATACAGCGATCCCCGAATGGATTCTGTATAATCTCCGTCTATGTAGATGACTTGAACATCATTAGGACGGATGAAGAAATTGAAGAAGCATGCTCATACTTGAAGTCTGAGTTTGAAATGAAGGATTTGGGTAAAACCAAGTTTTGTTTAGGCTTGCAGCTTGAACATGTCCAAGGAGGAATCTTGGTACACCAATCAACCTACACGCAGAAAGTGTTGGAAAGGTTTGGTTTTGAAAAAGCATATCCTGCAAAGACTCCAATGGTCGAAAGGTCACTCCAAGCAGACCTAGACCCATACAGACCTAGAGAAGAGGGGGAGGAAGTCCTGGGAGCAGAATTCCCATATCTGAGTGCAATTGGAGCGCTCATGTACCTTGTGAATAGCACTAGGCGGACATTGCGTCATTTGTGAATTTGCTAGCTCGATGCAAGGCGTAACCCACCAAAAGCATTGGAAAGGGATCAAGGACATCTTCCGCTACCTCCAAGGAAGCAAAGACCTCGATGCTTTTTGGAAGAAACAATGAATTGAATTTGGTTGGCTACGCCGATGCTGGGTACTTATCAGACCCGCATACTGGCAAATCCCAAACCGGCTATGTTTTCCTATGTGGAGGAACTGTAATTTCTTGGAAGTCGTCTAAGCAGACTCTCGTCTCGACGTCGACAAACCACTCGAAAATCATCGCTTTGTATGAAGCATCTCGTGAATGTGCATGGCTCAGAAGAATGGTTCACCACATCCAGAAGTCATGTGGTTTGAATATTGAGCAAACTCCCACAATCATTTATGAAGATAATGCAGCTTGTGTTGCCCAAGCACAGATGGGTTATGTGAAGAGCAATCTCACGAAGCATATCAACCCCAAGTTCTTCTATGCTCACGAATTGCATAAGATGAACGAGATCAAGATATTGCATACTAAGTCATGTGAAAATCTTGCAGATTTGTTCACTAAATCACTCCCAGTATCTACCTTTGAAAGGTGCGTGAAAGGAATTGGGATGATGAGACTTAGAGAAGTGCAGATTTCAGGGGGAGATATTTCACATACTCCCACATAAATCTCGAAGATGAATTATGAATACCCAACATGAATCTCGAAGATTAGCAATTGAAGTTGGGAAAATTGTACTCTTTTTCCTTAGCAAGTTTTTCATGAAGTTTTCTTGCATAAGGTTTTAACGAGGCAATTCGTGCAACATAGTAAGCGTATGCTATGTACTCTTTCTCCAAGTATTTTTCCCACTGGGTTTTTCTGGAGTTTTAATGAGGCATATGCATCTCGCGGCAAAGGGTCCAAGGGGGAGTGTTAGGAAACCCTTGTAGTCCATGGAAAGCCCACGTTGGCCCCTTAGTCGAAACCCTAGGTGAGCGCTATAAAAGGAGGAGGGGGTCCCCCCTATGTACAAGCATTCAAAAAGCAATAAAGAATTCCGCTGTCGCTCCCCATATACCTGTGTCTCTCTCTGTTCTCCAATTTTAGATCTGTTCAGAGAACCCCGAACTATTCGATAGCGAGGTTCCTTAACAGAGTGAAGCCTAGCCTCTCCCAATTGGGCGTGTGCAGTCTGGGTCTGGGCTGCCCATGACCTAGGCGTTCCTGGAAGTAGACAGGAGCTCCTTTTGCTTGTCTTGGTTGAGACGTAGCAAGGCGTGTTAACCTAAGATAATTTTTTTCCTCCTTGTCGCATAATCGCATTCCCTTGTAGGTGGATTTTTTTTTTGTCTTGGCATCACCCTGCTTGATCCGGGTAAGGCGCGACTGTTGACGCTGCTGAACGTGGTCAACTACCACTATGCCTAGAAGCCGCTTTTTTTAAGGACCGGTTTGTTTTTGTTTTAGTTTATCTGAAAGATGATTTTGGAGAATTTTTTATTGTTCTAGTTTCGTGCGTCGTTTTTTTGCGGATGTAGCCCTTCCTGCGCCGAATTTGCAAGAATAGCCTTTGCACAGTGCAAATACAGTGGTCAGGAAGCGCTGTTTATATTCCAGCGAGCACCGTTCGCTGGAATTTTTATTTATTTATTTCCAGCGATCTGGTAGGGCTGAATAATTTTTTATTCTTTCCAGCGCGCAGGAGGACCGCTGGATTATTAACGGTGCAAATTTTTACACGCGCAAAAAAATCAAGCGAACGTGAACCGCTAAATTTCTGCGGACTGAGCCCCACCGTCAATTTCCAGCGGACCCAGTCCGCTGGAATTGGCCGACACACGACAACAATGTTCTTCAGCCCTGCACTTCTGCAGTTGTCCAGAGTCCAGATTCCAACCAAAGGCACTGTTCTCTGATAGTTGAGTTTTTGACGGTTCTAGCCCTTTGGCTAGATTTTTTTTCGAAGAATAGCTACGTTCGGTTCAAAATTGCAAAATTAGCCCTCTTCAACTAATTCCAGCTGTTTGGAAGCGCAGGACCGCTGAAACTTATTTTAATTTTTTTTTGTTTTTCCTGCGGATTGGAACCGTTGAAACTTATTTTAATTTTTTTTGTTTTTCCTGCAGATTGGAACCGCTCAAACTTATTTTAATTTTTTTGTTTTTCCTACGGATTGGAACCGCTGAAACTTGTTTTAAATTTTTTGCCGCTGAATTTTTTTGCCGATTCGCTGAAAATTGTTTTTTTTAAATTTTGCACGGGCGGGGAGTGCTGGAATCAGTCGATTCCAGCGGTTTGGAACCGCTGGAATTGTGCTCGGGAATCCAGCAGTTCCAGACCGTTGGAATCGAGCGGGGCCGACGGCTCTGGCGCGGGCGCAGGCGGGGGAAAAAAGCGGCGAGTTTCATTGCAACAACGGCGGTTTTTCGAAAATATAACATGCGCAGATAACAGTAGAAGTTTCACGTAATAATAGTTTTTTTGTAAATAATAAATTTTTTTGAGGAAATTAAATTTATGAGGAACTATTTTGCACTTATTTTATTCGAAAATTCGTTGTAACCTCTGTTAGCATGAATTATTACAAGTCAGTGTTATTTTGACGGTTGCTAGAATTTTATAGTTCAAACTAGGTGATAATCATAATTCATGTAGTGTTTTATAAAATTATTTTTTAGTTAATTATTTTGATAAAAAATCAAATTTTGTTTTTCCACTTTCTATTTTGGTGTGCGACAAATTTGACGACAAATCATAATAAAATATTGAATAAAACCCGACATTAATATTACAAAGTGTAGAACTAAGTCACAAATTGGGATACAACATAGGTACATACACGCCTTAGAGAATTCATAAAACTGTGATACAATATATTCCATAGATACATGCCTCTGGTGAAGGACTAAGTCACAAAACCATACATTGTATGGCCAAGGTTGTCGGAATAGGGCATGATCAAAATAACGATAGGGGTATATTGGTGGTTGACGGGGTACTACGTTTGAATACCCGATAGGGTTTAATGTAATATCATCGTCAGGATTTAGAGGACTCCGAGGACGCAAGGTTTGTGGCCTAGGTGGCATGAAATCGTCATCATCATCGTCATTTGTATGGTTAGGAGCTAGCCCTCCTTCAGTGCCGGTTGGACGTCCTCTTGCATTGTTTCTTGAACGACTTGTTATAGTAGTGCTTGAACGGCCTGTTGTGGTAGTGATTGAACGTCGAGGTCTAGGTGACGTGAAATCGTCATCATCATTTGCATAGTGAGGAGCAAGCCCCCCTTCGGTGGTAGTTGAACGTCCTCTTGAACTTGCTGCTGCAACAGTACTGGGTCGACCTCTGCCCCTCGAGTTAGATCCTCTTCTGCGTCTTCTTCGTGAACCAGGCATCACACCCCTACCGCAGAGCATATACATCGCTGCGAATTCTGGGATATCTTTGTTCAGCAACTCTTTATCCTCCGGGAATGACTAACACACAGACAAGCATACGAATTAGTGAACTTATAGATAATGCTAAAAAGATTAGTAGGGTGAAGAAATATGAAATAACTAACCTTAATATGCTCTGCATACTGATCGAGCAGCATCAGTACCCTATAAGATCTAGTAGAGAAACATGTAGCAGAAGGGTGGTCAGTTAGTCCGCGCACACTGAAATACCTTTGACGCCACTGTTGCAAGTGCGCCTTGAGGTCGTCGGAGGTCACAAGGTTCAGGCCAGAGGTTGTCACGTTATGTCTTTATAATGTCGGACGTCACTCTTGCAATTTGAACACTACTATACTTAGGTTCTCCTCTTTGAACGGATTATCCTTCCCATTACGCGTAACCTTCAACGTGTAATGAAGGGTTATGCTGCTCATATCAGGTGTCCACAAGAATACTCTGCTTGATGATCCAGCCATGGTGAGGTGTGAGTGGGAGCTGTGTATGTGTGCCTGCGGTGTGGTCTTTTATAGTCTCGAAGGGGTAATGTATGGACTAAGTGTTGGTAGGTAAGATTGAAGCGTGCAGACGGACAACAGAACACCGAAGTGTGTAGTCAAGTCGAGCTGAAAAGGCAATCATGCATGTAAGGTGTCAGTACAAACAAAATTACTGTGCAATAAGTAGTCACTTCAGAGTTAAAAGCAGGCAGTGAGTGGTCACTTCGGACTGTACAGTCGAACTAAATTATTTGTCCTAAAAAAATATATGTACGCAAATGTATTTGTACGAACCAACTAAATTACTTAAAATATACTAAATCTATCCGTAACATCTAAATTTGACTACATCTATTATTTTTGCTATCCTACCATTGAAATGAGGCGTGATCGTTAAACTGGTGATGTTTTTGAAGTGCTTGATGGTTTGATGTTGAAGGATGATTTCCTGTATAAAGGGATTGCTCTTAGTTCTTTGATTTACTGGGGGATACAACCAACGGAGAATGAATATCTCAAGTTCTCTTCTAATCTAATAAATAGAAGTTCTGTTGATGACTTCATTACAACAATATGACCGGTAGCTTCCTCGAAACCTCAACTCTGATCTGGTCGCCGCCTTGTGGACGGCGGATTTGATCTTCTGGGTACGTGAACCGGCCAGACTCGTGCGTCGTGCTGTGCAAGTCGTACTGTGTGGCTTGTGTCACACGAGGGGCGTTGTCAAGCTGGCTGGGACCCAGGTTTTCCGCACTCAACATGTCTTCCACCCACCGTGGAGGCTGCATTGAAATGCACTGTTAATGCCGTAGTGAAAAGGGAGTGTACTTAAATTACGCGAAACACTTATCGATGACGGTCGTGGGGTCGTATACTGCGGTGCCCACTAGGAAAACTCGTCCCTAGAAACCTGCGCACATGTACTATTAGCACGGCGTCGTGTTGGGAATAACTTGTCCAAGTTATGCACACATCGCTATAATATTACAGCAATATTGAAATAATTGTACTAATCCCCTAAATGTTGTCGTAATATTACACTAACATTATTTAACTTATCCATATATCACAATAATATTAAACCAATTTGAAACTAATAAAAGAACCATGTTACTGTCATTCTAATAAGATCATAATTGTATGACAGTAATATGGCTATAGTATTATTGTACGAGTCAATGTACTCTTACAGTTATACTACCAATGCGCTATTATACTACCAATTCGTTCGACTTAACCCGTCTAAAATGTGAAAAATAAATAAGATCCTCCAACAATACGCTAATATTTGAATAACATGGAGCCATTATCAAATATATACCTCGTTATTTCATTTACGGCTAATTATACTAAAGTGTTCATTGCATGCACTTTTACTATTATACTACTAATTGCACTAACATCACACTAAGTATACAATATTTTTTACAAATTGTATCGTCTATTTGTGTATTACTCAGTGCGCAATTACCATTATTTTATGTCCATCTATTTATACTAATAACATCGTTTCGTACACTGCAAATGATACTAATGTTGTACTAATTATACTACTAATACTAGATCAAAATACTAATCTTTATAAAGATTCCAAACTAACCTTCCTGAAACTCTCCTGAATATTAGATATCCCGACGGATGTACGAACTAACCGTTCTGCCAAAATATACCTACAAAATACAGATCCCTCGTCAAATCATCGAAAATATAAACTCCAACCAAATTTCTACGAAATATGAATATCGCAAAAATTCCTTTGGAAATACACTTCCAAATTTCCTTTTCCACCTTGTTTTCCTATCTGTTTTTCCCTCCTCTCCTCTCTTCTGCCTCTCGGTTACCACCGCTGGAACTCCTTCGCTCTTGCTCTGCTTTCTTTCTCACGCTGAATTCTCAACGCAGACCATCACAACAGAGGTCCGATTTATAGCCCCTTCCTGCGCGAATGCACCGAACAAAGCCGTTTGTCTTTGCTTTCAGTGCACGGATGAGACAAAACGATGCGACTTCAATCACACATGATACCAGCCATACGGGGCCTCTCCTTCGGCGTTTTCCTAGGAACAATTAAAATTTTCACCGGGCGTCGATCGCACACGGACCCAGCCCCCCTCTAGATTCCAATGTTGCAAACTTTTTTCTCCACGTCGCCAGTTGCCCAAGTTCTTCAGACAACCCTGCCGTTTTTTCCTTCCCTTGTGCTGCGTGTCGCCAGATGCCAACGCCTCCCGCCGGCCCCGCCGTCCGCGCGACGCCACGTCCCACCGATTCTAGCGGTGCAGAACCGCTGGATTCCGCGGAATCCATCGCTTCCGCACCGCTGGAAATCCCATATTTCCAACGCAGCTCGTTCGCGGCAAAAAAAATGTTTTCCCAGCGCACGGAATTTGATTAAATAATTTCCAGCAGTTCCGATTCTCGGGGAAAAAAAATATCCTGCGGACCGGATCCGCTGGAAATTGCTTAAAAAAATTCCAGCGCTCCTGGTACGCAGGAATATACTGTTCACGGGCCAATTTTGTAAATTCGGTGGAGCAACAGCCATTTGTGAAAAAAACTAAAATAAATACGGCTAGAACAGTAAAAAATTCCTGATAGTTGGCCGTGTAGTTGTATTGCCCAGGGAGCAGCAAATGTATAGGCAGCAAATCTAACGGGAAGCATGTAGTGCTAGATTCCCTGTGCGTAAAGTAAAACATCCGCTAGATTTGGCGTACAGTAAAAAAATTCCTCGTGTGTCGGCCAATTCCAGCGGACTGGGTCCGTTGGAAATTGACGATGGGGCTCGGTCCGCAGGAATCTAGCGGTTCACGTCCGCTTGATTTTTTCTACACGTGAAAAAATTTGCACCGATAATAATTCAGCGGTCCTCCTACGCTGAAAGAATAAAATAAATTATTTAGCTCTACCAGATCGCTGGAAATAAATAAAAAATTCCAGGGAACGGCGCCTGCTGGAATATAAATAACGCTTCCTGTCGGCGTTTTCGGGAGCGCCGGCAAGTAAATTTGTAAGTCTAGGGGGTCGCGCGTTCCACTCCCTGAATGGTTAGACTCGTGAGTCCAAGATGTATACTGGTTCGGGCTGAAGGTCCCTACTCCAGTTCGTGTGTGGTGGTGTTGTATTACTCTTGGTACAGATGACTGCACAAAGTTTTACAAGCGAGAATGCCAATGGCTTAGCGAGAGGGGTTTGATAGCGCTCTCTCCCTTTCTTGTTCTTGCTCGTTGCCCCTCTGAATCGTTCAGCCCTGCCTCCTTTTATACAGAAGGAAGGGGCAGGTTACATCGAGAGTTAGGAGGAAAAGCGAGGCGACCTACGCTAGGAGCTCCGGTCCTTCGATCACGTGGATGAGTCGCCACCCGTCTTGCCCATGCTGGGTTGGTAGCCTTGGTGGTCAGGGAGGTTAGGTATTTCCCGGGAAGTAGCGTACTTGCCCTCTGTGATCCTTGCGAATGCTGACGTCGAGGTGCGTGACGTTGGTGCTGCCTCGGGAGGGAGCGCGCGCTCGTGCTGTACGTGACTGGTTGATGGGGCTGGAAGCTTTGTCTTCTACAGTCACCAGATCTTCTTGGGAAGGAGCTACCTGCCCTTGTATAGTCGCTCTGATTGACCTTATTCGAGGGTACGTGGCGGTAGGCCGGTGAGGACCTGACACGCGGCACTCGGCGTTCACCACCTTGGTTTGGTTGGAGTCGGGAGATCCCGCCCCGCCAAGAGGGGGTCGGGAGCGCTGTCTGGTCGGATTCGCTTCCCCTGGCCGGTCGGAAGCGGATGCCTTTCGCGGTCTCGCAGGCGATTCGGTCGGCGGCGGGCCGGGCGCGGCCTGTTGGGCTGGAGATATGCTTGAGGCCGCTGGCTCGTCGCTTCGGGCTGTTGGGGTATCCTTTTTATTAGTATTCGCCAAGAGTCCCGAACTCCCAAGCGATTTCGCAGATTCGGTTGGGGTTGAACTTGACGAAAGTGGTGGCGGGCACTCGTAGGTCGGTCCACCGATCCGGTTAGCGATTTCCGTCGGTGTGCCGCTGACTTGACAACTGTCCCGAGTTTGGCCGGGGCATTTGAACCGCCGGGGCTTTACTTGCCTCGTTGCGCATGCCGAGCGAGTTTACGCGCAGCGCTGCTCGTCTTCTTGATCGCCTCGGGTTTACGTGAAGGATGCTTCGCTTTTTCGGCACCGTATTTACTCCGAGACGCTTAGCCTCCTTAGTCCGGATATATATATCGTGCGCGTTGTAGCTTGCTTGAAGGGGACGAGCTTTTCTTTTGTTCTTTCAAATGGCTTGAGACATCCTCTAGTCTTTAGCTTCGGCGATGGCGTCACGGTAGAAGAAGAAGATCCTCCGGCCGAAGCTTTGGGCTGAGTTCGACCGAGCGATGGCCGAGCTCGTGGAGGAAGAAGCCGCAGCCCGCGACGCCGCTCGTTGACGCACGCCGAGGCCGCCCGAGGCTCGAGGTGGTAAGGGGGCCCTTCGAGGCGATGGCGCAAGGGCGCCGACCAGAGTTGTTGCGGCGGCGTCGATGTCGCTGAACGACGCAGAGAGCATCGGCTGTGTTGCCGCGGCGCGTGGCGGCCGTCCCGTCGACCGTGCAAGGGCCTATCGACATGCCGTCGGTGCCACCGATGCCGCACGGATGTTTGATAGGTTCTAGGCGTGGGTAGAGTCTGCCGCAGTGGTGCGGCGTGGCCACTCTTGTATCATCGGTGCATCGTGTAAAGTTGTGTAAAGTTTGAGCCTGTTGGCCTATAATGAAATTTTCTTTTTCTTTATGAAAATGTCTCTGCGATGAGTTTGCTTTAATTTTAATCGTTGTGGATGGTGCCTCGGTCGACAGGGCGACCGGATGCCTCTGTGAGGTTCGGGTGTCCGAGTGCCTTGGTCGGCAGGACGACCGGATGCCTCTGTGAGGTTCGGGTGTCCGAGTGCCTTGGTCGGCAGGACGACCGGATGCCTCTGTGAGGTTCGGGTGTCCGAGTGCTCGTTTAACGTCGTAGCTAGACAGTGCCTTGGTCGGCAGGGACGACCGGATGCCTCCGTGAGGTTCTAGTGTCCGACTGCCTTGGTCGGCAGGACGACCGGATGCCTCTGTGAGGTTCTGGTGTCCGAGTGCCTTGGTCGGCAGGACGACCGGATGCCTCTGTGAGGTTCTGGTGTCCGAGTGCTCGTTTAACGTCGTAGCTAGACAGTGCCTTGGTCGGCAGGACGCGGCCGGATGCCTCGTGAGGTTACGTGTCGAAAGTGCCTTGGTCGTCGGGACGACCGGATACCTCGTGAGGTTCGGGTGTCCGAGTGCTCGCTTAACGTCGTAGCTAGACGGTGCCTTGGTGGGCGGGGACGCACCGGATGCCTCTGTGAGGTTCTAGTGTCCGATCGCCTTGGTCGGCGGGGACGACCGGATGCCTCGTGAGGTTCTCGTGTCCGAGTGCCTTGGTCGGCGGGACGACCGGATGCCTCTGTGAGGTTGGTGTCCGAGTGCTCGCTTAACGTCAGAGTAGCTAAAGTGCCTTGGTCGGCAGGACGACCGGATGCCTCTGTGAGGTTCTAGTGTCCGATCGCCTTGGTACCGGACGACCGGATGCCTCGTGAGGTTACGGTGTCCGAGTGCCTTGGTCGGCAAGGACGACCGGATGCCTCTGTGAGGTTTTGGTGTCCGAGTGCTCGTTTAACGTCGTAGCTAGACGTGAGTGCTCGTTTACCGTCGTAGCTGGACGGTGCCTTGGTCGGCAGGGACGACCGGATGCCTCTGTGAGGTTCTGGTGTCCGAGTGCCTTGGTCGGCAAGGACGACCGGATGCCTCTGTGAGGTTCTGGTGTCCGAGTGCTCGTTTAACGTCGTAGCTAGACGTGAGTGCTCGTTTACCGTCGTAGCTGGACGTGAGTGCTCGTTTACCGTCGTAGCTGGACGTGAGTGCTCGCCACCGTCGTAGCCGGACGTGAGTGCTCGCCACCGTCGTAGCTGGACGTGAGTGCTCGCTACCGCCGTAGCCGGACGTGAGTGCTCGTTTACCGTCGAGCCGGGCGTGGGGCATCCTTCTCGAGTCCTCGTCGGGCGAGGGTAGCCGCGAGAGGAATGGCGCCGTCTATCCACATGTATACCCCATCCGCAGTGTGGGACCTGGAGGGGATGAGCGCGCGTTTACTGCGTTGGTTTGAACACCGTGCTCGTGGAGCTAATAGCGGTAGTCCGAGTGGGTCTGGGAGGTCCGCCAAGGGGGACCCTTCCGAGCGGACGGTCCCGAGTAGGGTGTCTGCCCTGTTGTGGGGCGACCCATAAAAACCTTTCTTTACTCAATCAGATGGACTCTAGGTCGTCCACGACCCAGAGCCTGGTGGTGTCGCCATTGATGAGCTCCGGAGAGTGTGAAGTATGGTCTCGACGCGAGTAGAGGTGATTAGGCCGTCACCGACCTAACCGAGGGCCCACCGTGGGGCTCACCTCATACCCCCTTGCTCAAGTTTTTTGGGCGGCTTTATACCCATCTGGTGGGGTAGGCCTTTTGAACCCACTCCTCGGCTGGGCCCTGGCGCAAGCCACAAAGCTTTGCCGCCTTGGGCCGCAGCTGCCGATGGGCTTCTCGCGCGCCGAGCAACTGCTCCGCCTAAAGGCGAGACCGAGAGGTTACGGACACGTTGTTCGGCGGCGTCTTTATGGCCCTTGACGCCTGACAAGACAGGATTAAAAGCGGAGTGGTATTGGAAACTCGGAGTTACCAGGCTGGCGCGACAGACGAGGGTGGTCGCGACGCTTCGCTTGACGGGCGCCGCTGGCGGCGCTCGCTCGTCCTCTATAAATCGCGCCTGGGTGCTTTCGAGTGGTCACGCTTTCTTGCCTTTCGCTCTCGCCTCAAACAAGAAGAGCACCAGAGAGCTAAGGAAAGAAAACCCCACCTTTCTTTCTCACCTTCGATCGTCTCCCCGTGAAGATGTCGTGGCCGGAGTGCTCGCGCAAGACAACACCGGCGCTCGGCTTGGTGAAGAAGGGATTCCTCATGCCGCAGACCTTTCCTATTTGGAGGGTGCCGACCGGGCTACCACCACGGCCACGGGCGACGAGATCGTGGTGCCCGCCTCGTTCTTCGAGCGCGGCTTTGGCTGCCACGCACCCGCTCGTCGGGGCTGTTGTTTCATTACAAGGTGGAGGTGCACCATCTCAACCCTAACGGGTCCTCCACATCGCCATCTTCATCACGCGTGCGCGGCCTTCTTGGGGATCGAGCGCGACTGGCGTTGTGGAGGCACTTCTTCGAGCAAGGCTCGAAGGACAAAGCCGTCGGGCGCCGCGGCGCCTGGTGGCTCGCCCTCGGCCCGCCCGGTCGAGCACGGAGTACTGGAGGTAAAGCTGCCCTCGTCTAACAAGTGGCGTTCGAATGGCTCTACGCTCAAACGTTGGCGACAGCGCCCTCGCTTCACCGGAGAGCTTCCGTGGCGAGGGCGGTGGAACCGGGCGCCAAAAGAGGGAGAAGAACAAAGCCGCCCGATCGTGGAGCGCATCGGGGCTCAAAGGAGGCGGGGCTCATCGGGACGTGGTTGTACGCCTTCATGGGGATGCGTGCAACCACTTGTGCACTGAGCCGCACCTATTCGGTATGCGGGCCGTCCGACCGGGCGAGGATGGCGAACCCGAGCTGGCCGCGTCGAGGTGGAGGCTCGGGTGGCGGCACGGGCGGTGCGCCTGCGCCATGCTGGGCGCGGATGGCCACCGAGCCATTCTCGCGGCTTTTTCGCGAACTGTAAGCCGTGAAATTCCTTTCGCCTCTCTTTTCTTTGTCCTTTGCACTTGACCGACATTCCCGCATCCTCTCGGGGCTCATGGGGATGTCTTCCCAGCGCCGCCGCCCGGGGATAAGGACTAGAGGTCGACTCCTCCGCAAGAAGCGGAAGGAGGAAAGGAGGAGGAAGAAAAGTAAGGAACGCTGGCGCAGCGGCCTTGGCGAGGATGTGTCGAGACCACCGCCGTGGGGACGATCTCCATCGACAGCGGCGGAGTGCCTCCGCCACCCCTATGGTGGGTTTTTTCCGACCGCCGATCCGGCGGCGGCCCGAAGCGTGGACTCGGCCGAGGGCGGCATCACGGGCCCGTGGCCACGGATCCTCGGTGGGGGTGATCTTGCGCTTGCGGTCGTCGCAGCGCCTCGGCCGAGGTGGCTTCGAGAAGCGACCGCCGTGACTGCCTTGGCGGGGGCGGCAAAGAGGCGCGCGTGCCACGCACCCGCCGGCCTTGTAAGTGTATTATTATTTTATTTTGGAGCATTTTTTTTTGGCAAAGCCGCCCGAGCGACTTTTGAATCTTTGCAACGCTGGCGCCTATCTTGGGGTGATCGTGGGCGTGCTACATCGGCCCGCAAGTAACGGCGCCGGTGATTTCGGTGACCCCGGTTGGGTCGGCGAAGGTCGCGGCGTCGGCGTCCGAGGGCGCGGTCGCCTTCGAGGGGACAGAGCCCCACCCGGAGGTCGTGCCCGAAGAAGAACTTCCGCCGCCTCCGGCGGGGACCCCTCCGGACGACGTGATCGTCGTTTCGGAGGATGAGACAATGGCGTTGCCGGTGATCGCGCCAGTCGTGGCGGAGCCGGCGACGGAGGTGCCCGACCCCTCGTCCCAGGGGGATGTGCCGACCGATGCCCCTCAGGCGCAGGTCGCCGAGGGATTCGAAGGTTGACCTCGTCACCCTTGCCCATGGTGCTTTGACGGTGGCGCCCCGCCCAACGGGCGAGCGGAGGTGCGCCGCGGTGTAATTCGGTCGGGCATCATGGGTGAGGCGGAGGAGAGTGAGTGGGCCGCCTTCCGGCAAGGCGCTACCGACGCCGGCCGAGATAGGGCGATCCGTGAAGGTCTAGCCCTTGCTCGAAGTCTTCCACCGGTGGCGGACATGATGGTCGGGAGTCCACCACGCCTGTAGGTCACCAAAAGTTCGATTCGCTGCACATTTTTGATAGTTCTTCCGCGGCGACTAACGGAGTGTCCACATTTTTGCAAAGACTTATGGATCGCCGTCGTCGGTCGAAGCTCTGCAGCGCTCCGACACAATCGGTGGTAGTGCATGAGGAGTGCAATGGTCGCGCTTGAGCCGCGCTTAGCCCAGAGGCCCTCGCGCATTAGGCGGTCGGGGCGGTGGTGATCCGCTAAGGATTTGAAGAGGCCACAAAGGCCCTTCATGATGAGCGCCAGGAGCCAAGGCTTTGAGGGCGAAAGTGGCGGAATCGAGTCCTCCCGATGGAGGTCATCGAGGCCAAGGATGCCGCCGTTGCCGCGAGGGGATCGCACAGACGCAGTAACACGCTCGCGACCGAGCGGAACAAGGCTCGTGGGGACGCCGCCCGAGTTCGCCCGAGAGGGCGATCGCCGAATGAGCGGCCGAGCCAAGACTTCCTACGAGGCGCCAAGTCGGAAGCCGCAATCGACCAACTCGCGCCGGTAAGTGTCTCAATTCTTCAATTAAGTTTGGGGTGCGACCCACAGGCGAACTTATCCAAAATCTCCGCAACCGCAGAGGCGCAGAAGAATCGGCGTCGCCGTGGAGGCGCAGAGAACGGCCGGCCGCCGCGACGTGGCGATCGTGGTTCGGACGAGGCCCGGCGGCGTTGAAGGTTGCCGAGGACGGTCGGGCCGAGATGAGCGCCGAGCCGAGGCCCTCCGCAAGGCCGGCCGGAGGTCCGCGATCGCATCCTTGAGCCGGGCAGCCCGAGTGCCTTGCCCGCTACCGCCCGAGTGCGGACAGAGAAGAGGCGGTGGTCACCGGCACGCGCTTGAGCTTCATCGGCCGCTGGTCAACACCATCTCGTACTACGACGCATCGACCTCGCGGTGGTGGGGAGCGGCGTAGCTGGGAACCGGATCGACGAGGAGATCGACGGTTCGAGCTCTTGGTTGAGCCGCGACGCCCGAGATCGCCAACAGATCCGCCGCAGCCGCCTCTAGGAAGCCGAGGCGCCAACTCTCCGCCGCCACCGGCCGCCCGCCAAGAAGAGTAGAAAAAGTTAGCTTTATCCTTCTTAGATTGTAAAGATCGTTATTTAAACAATCTTGAAATTATCAAGTCCCGTAATCGTCCCTCGCCCTTTTTCGTATTTAGGATGAGCGTTTGGTCGACCATAGCCCTAAGGGCCGCAGGGCCACTTATGCGAGGTCGGGTTGTTTTGGGAGGAGCGAGGTGGATTGGAGACTTGGCTATGCAAATGTTAGGCGACTTGTGAGGATAGGAGTGTTCTAGACCGCCAGGATCTTTCCACTCGGGCACTTCCTTCTTCCGCAAAGTGCTACTTAGCAACCATAGCTACGGGCGAGGCCGAACACTTGGGTTGAGAGGGTTACCGCCGGGATGGACCTCATGACCGGTCGGGTCACGCACCTCATAAGCGCGTGGGATAGCCGAGTTCGCGGGGAGGAGTGTTCGCCGACCCAAAGGTCACTCCACTCGGGTACTTCCTTCTTCCGCGAAGTGTTAGCAACCATAGCCATTGGGCGAGGTCAGAGCACTTGGGTCAAAGGAGTTACCGCTCGGGAAGGACCTTGTGGTCGGTTGGGTCATCAACCCGCGCAAGTGCCGACCGAGTACTGAACGGGGGCGCGAAGGCAGCTTAGAGTCGTCGACGGCGACTGTGTGCTCTAAGGAAGAAGGTAAAGAGCATGCTAGGAAGAGGAAAAGAGTTTAGGGATAGAATCGCCTTAACTTTTCAATGTTCGGGCATTAGGGAGGATGCGACCATCGGCGCCCTTGAGTCGGAAGGTGCGGTCGGAGAACTTCCACGACGGTGAAAGGACCTCCTGTGGGGCGCCACCTTGTGCTTATCTTTGGTTGTCCGGACCGACGCAGAACCAAGTCGCCAGCACCAAGGATCGCCCTCGAACTTGGCGGCCGTGGTAGCGGCGCAGGCTTGTTGATATCCGCCGACCGCAGACGGCCACGCCGCGCGCTCGCCGAAATGGTCGATGGCGCCTTGTTGCAGGCGAGCCCCGAGCCTCATCGAAGGCTTGCAATCTCGGGAGCCGATTCCGTGTCAAGGCAAAACGGCCGGCGCCGAACACCATAAAGAAGGGTGTGAACCCGGTCGCCCGGCTTCGGCGTGGTCCGCAGACTCAGAGCACGGAGGCGGCTCGGCTACCAGCGCCGCGAAATGCTTGAGCCGATCGAAGATCCGCGGCTTGAGTCCTTGAAGGATCATGCCGTTAGTGCGCCGACCGGCCGTTAGTCCGCGGATGGGCTATCACGCCCAATCGACACGGATGTTGAAGTCGCCACGTAACTCGAGAAATTCCTTCCCGTGAACTGTGTTTCGTTGTCGGTGATGATGGAGTTTGGGACTCCAAACCTAAAAACGATGTCGCGGAAGAAGATGGCCGCTTGTACCGACGCGTGGCGCCACGACCGCTTGGCCTCTATCCACTTGGTGAACTTGTCTACCGCGACGAGTAGGTGGGTGAAGCCCCGGCGCTTTCTCGAAGGTTCGACCAAATCGAGTCCCAGACGGCAAAGGCCACGTGATGGGGATCGTCAGAAGCTTGAATTTGGCAGATGCGTCACGAGCAAAGAATCGCATCCTTCGCGGCGCGTCTGATATGCTCGGCGTCGACACGGTTGGCAATAAAAACCTTGTCGAAAGGCCTTTCCCACAAGAGATCGGGTCTTGCGTGGTGACCGCAGACTACAGCTGTGTATGTCGCCCGGCCGCTGTTTTCCTTGGTCGGTCAAGATACATTTTGGAGGACCCGGAGGGACTCCTTTGTAGAGGTGCAGGCCGATCAGACGAAGGATTTTGCTCACGGGCGAGGCGCCGGCCTCGGTCGGGTCGGGAAGTGACCCGTCCGTCAAACGGTCGATGTAGGGCCTCCTCGATCGGACTCAAGTGCTAGCACACCGCGGGCGATCCGCCAAGTCTCACGCCCGACCGCGTCGGCCGGGCGACCGTCTTTGGATTGGTCGGGTGGCCGCCACCGCCGAGTCCGGTGGACAAGGCCGCAGGAGGTCGAGACGAAGATCCCGGCGGGACGGGCTCTCGCCGGAGGCAAGATTGGCCAGTGATCGGCCTCGCTATTGTAGCGTCGGTAGCTATGGTGAAGCTCGAAACCCTTGAACCGCTCCTCGAGCCGGGCGATTTCTCGACAAGACGCGACCATGCGGGCGCCTCGGGGCCCGCAGCCTTCATGACTTGGTCGACGACAAGCTTGGAGTCCCCGTGGACGAGCCGGCGAGCACCGAGGTCGGCAGCGATCCGAGACCGTTGACGAGCCTCGTGCTCGGCAATGTTGTTGGTCGCGCCGAAGAGCAACCTAATGGCGTATTGAAGCTCGTTCGAGGGGAGATGATGATCGACTCCGCGCCGCGCCATTCTTGGTGTAAGACCCGTCAAGTACATTGTCCAAGACTCGGGTCTTCGACCACCGGTGGTGCTCGGCTTGGTCCACTCGGCGACGGTCGGCGAGCTCGCGATTTGATCGCCGTCCGAGGACGATATTATGCCATGGCCGCTAAGCTCGAGCGCCCATTTGGTTATCCTTCCCGAGGCATCGCGATTGTGGATGATCTCGCCTAGTGGGGACGTGGTCACCACGGTGATGGCGTGTTGATCAAGTAGTGAACGAAGTTTCCTCTTTGCGATGAGCACCGCGAGAGTAACTTCGCACTGCGGGTACCGAGTCTTGACTCGGAAAGTACTCATCGATGAAGTACACCGCCGCTGTACCTTGAGCTCACGGCCTTCTTCCGCTCGCTCCACCACGAGGGCCGCGGCCGACGACTTGGGTAGTGGCGGCGATGTAGAGGAGCAGCGGTTCACCCGTGCCGGGCGATCAGATCGAGGCGAGGACAGAAGGCCTTCAAGCGGGTGAGGGCCTCCCGAGCCTCGTGTGTCCAAGCGAAGCGGTCGGATTTCTTGAGCACCAGAGCGGCATTCGCGTTCGCCGAGGCGAGACACGAACGGCTCAAAGCCGCCAGCATCCGGCCACCGACCCCTTTGAGGTTGCCGACGGGCCCATCCTTGCGATCGCCGAGATCTTCTCCGATTGGCCTCGATGCCTCGCCGAGACGATGAAGCCTAAGAGCTTTCCTTTGGGGACCCCAAGACGCACTTCTCTGGTTGAGCTTTATGCGAAACCGTCGAAGGTTCGCGAAAGTCTCTTCTAGGTCGGCGATAAGGTCGCCACCTTCCCGGTCTTTACGACAATATCGCCGACATATGCCTCAACGCTGCGGCCGATCCGGTCATTGAAGCACGCTTGCATACATCGCTGGTATGTAGCGCCCGCGTTCTTCAGCCGAAGGGCATTGTGACATAGCGTAACGAGCCGAACGGAGTGATGAAGGAAGTCGCGAGTGGTCGGACTCCTTTAGCGCAATCGGTGATAGCCCGAGTAGGCATCCGAGAAGGAAAGAGACTCGCACCCAGCCGGTGGAGTCGATGACTTGGTCGATGCGAGGTAAGGAATGGGTCCTTGGGGCATGCTTTGTTGAGACTCGATAGTCAACACACATTCTCCATTGCCCGTTCTTCTTTTTACAAGTATTGGTTGGCTAGCCACTCGTGGTGGCGCACCTCTTTATTTAACCCCGCCGCCAAGAGTTTGGCGATCTCCTCCTATAACCTGCGCCTTTCCTCGTCAAGCGGCGCAGCGTTGGGCGACCGGCTTTGAGCCCGGTCTGACGCTCAAGGAGTGCTCGGCGACCTCCTTTGAATGCCCGCATGTCGGAGGACCTCCATGCGAAGACATCTTTGTTAGTGCGGAGGAAGTCGACGAGCCGCTTCCTATTTGGCGGGGCGTGGCTTCGACCAAGACGGTCTTGGTCGGATCACGAGGATCGACCGTGACCTCCTTCGTGTCCTCGGCGGATTTGAAGGATCCCGCCGATTTGTCGGATTCGAGGGGACGGACTCGGCGGCTTCCTTCCCGAGCTTGTTGAGTTCCGCAGAGGCAACGATCGCGAGGCGAGCTCGCGTTGCCGCCGCGCCGCGAGCTGAAGGCAGTGGAAGGACGATGCGCGGTGATGACTCCATGCGGTCGGGCATCTTCACTTGAGGTAGGCGTGGCGGGGATCGCCATGAACTTGGCGTAGCATGGCCTCCCCAGATGGCGTGGTAGGCGCCGGGAAATCCACGACCGAAGGTGAGGGTCTCGTGCGGAAGTTTCCGGCCTCGAAGGTGACGGCGGTCGACCGCCCGAGCGGATGGGCTTGTCGCCCGGATGACGCCATGGAAAGGTGCCTTGCTTGGCCGGAGGCTTGAGCGCGGGACCCCATAGCGCCGAACGCCTCAACGTAGAGGATATTAAGGCCGCCGCTTCGCCCATCGGCACCTTCGTGAGGCGCCGTTCGACGACGGGTCGACCACCAGCGGTACCTCCCTACCGTGGACGCGATCGGGTGATCGGTTCGATCAAAGGTGATCGGAACTCCGACCACCGAAGATATTGGGGACGCCCGTGCGACGGTGTGGACCTCGCGTAAGCGAGCTTGAGTCGACGCTTGTCGGCGTAGTGCCGGTCCTCCGAAGATCATGAGGCACCGTCGGGCTCGGGAACTCGTCGTCGCCTTCTTCTCCGCTGTTCGCGGGCCGCGGCGAGCTTCTTTCCTTTGCTCGCAGCGTGGTGGGGACGCTAGAGAGATAGCGCCAGACTTCGCAGTCCGGTACTTGTGCTTGACGGAGAACCCATGGTTCGGGCATGGGCCGCCCATCAATTTCTCGGCGGTCGGGGCGACGGCCGGCCGCGCCGCGCTTGGCAGGCGGTCGACCGTGGCGACCACTTGGGTCTCACGGACCGCTTCCGTGCCGCCCGCTTGTCGGCGGTCGGAGGAGACCGGTTTGACGCCGGCTCTGCTGGCCTTTCCTCCTTCGAAAATAGCCCCTACGGCCTCTCGCCGAGGCGTGGTTGGTGGCGATGTCGAGGAGTTCCTTGTGGTCCCGGGCTTGAGGCGGCCGGCTTGTGCACCAAGGCCTTGCAGAGGTGTCAGATGAAGGCTCCACGACATCGGCGTCGGAGATGTCGGGAGCTCGTTGCACTGGCGGGAAAACCGCCGGATGTAGTCCCGGAGGGTTTCCCCTGGCTGCTGTTTGCAGCCCTTCAGGTCCCAAGAGTTTCCAGGGCGCTTGTAAGTGCCCTGGAAGTTACCGACGAAGAGATTCTTCAAGTCAGCCCAGTTCCTGACAGTTTTTGGCGGCAGGTACTCGAGCCAGGCTCGAGCCGAGTCCGCGAGGTAGATGGGGAGGTACTGGATGATGAAGAGATCATCCGTCGCTTCCCACCCGCATGCGAGCCGGTAATCTTGAGCCGACACCGGGTTGGTGGCCGGTGTACTTGGCAATGTTGGTAGGCGCCGAAATCGGCGGGAAATCGCTGGCGGATCCTTGGCAAAAGCCCGTGGTCCGGACCATCGAGGCTCGGCCGCGATAGTGGCGCCACCATCCGCAACACGTGAGTGGGCGGCGTCTGCGCCATCTTTCTTCGCGCCGAGGGTGGCGCGGATGTCGAGGCATTACCGAGGCGCCGCGCACCGGGTGCGTGAGGCCTGGGGTGGTTCATGGTGGGTGCGGTCTTGGCCGCACCCACCGGCTTCCGCATGGCGCAGACGGGCCCGATGGCGGAAGTAGCGCCGGTGTGGTAGGAGCCGAGGCTGCATGATTTGCCGTGACGCGCGCTCCACCACCCGAAGGTTCTCGTAGGTAGCTCGCCTCCGGTTTGCGGGCTCGGAAGGCCTCTGAGCAAGATTGCGCCGCAGCCACGTTTTGGCTCGCGTGAGGAAAAACGGGGCGCGGATTCGCGCCCCAACTCGTGGTGCTCTTGGCGCGCGCTGCCGCGCGCCGCCCAAAGACTTGCGCTGGCTCGGGCTCGTCTGCTCCAGTCGGCTCGAGCCGGCCGAGCTCATTTCTTCGCTCCTCCGCTCTCGCGTTGCCGTTGGAGCTCGGCGCGAGCTCGAGCGCTGCTCAGCCTTCAGATCGGTATTCCCCTCCCGTGCCTCGGGCGCCGGACGGGGACCGTCGTAGCCGCGGTGGCTACGACCAAATCGGCTGTGCCCGCCACGTTGCACTCGCGAGAGTGCCGTCTGCGGGCGGGATACTCCGCGTCGGAGCTGGAGCCGTGGCTGGAAGAGTCTTCCAGCAACTCGTGGACGGAGGTTGGCATGTAGCCAGCCATCGCCACCAGTCGCGAGCCTACGGGGGGTGACATGGTCACCCGCCCGGGCCTACGGGAGTTTTCGCCGACCGCGGCGGAGCACTCCTCGGGTTCCGGCTTCGGGGCCTGCAGGGGCGCCCCAAGCCGGAGCTTAGCGAAGCCGCCGGAGAGGACGCCCAAGCTCTCAGCGGGCGCCTGTCTTCCGGAGACGGCGGGACGAAGCGTGAGCCCTCCTGGCCGGGTGACGGCGAAGTCGAGGAGCCGGCGGATCCGGTTCCCTGCGCGATCATGCCGCCGCAGCGATGGGTGGATGCCATCGGGAGATAAACGGAACCGGAGATGGTGATGAAGACGCGCGAAGTCCCTACCGGCGCGCCAACCGCCGGCGTTTGGAGCGCCGCAAATAAATTTGTAAGTCTAGGGGTCGCGTTCCACTCCTCGAATGGTTAGACTCGTGAGTCCAAGATGTATACTTGGTTCGGCCAAGGTCCCTACCCGATTCGTGTGTGGTGGTGTTGTATTACTCTTGGTACGGATGATCGCACAAAGTTTTACAAGCGAGAATGCCAATGGCTTAGCGAGAGGGTTTGATAGCGCTCTCTCCTTTCTTGTTCTTGCTCGTTGCCCCTCGATCGTTCAGCCCCGCCTCCTTTTATACGAAGGAAGGGGCAGGTTACATCGAGAGTTAGGAGGAAGCGAGGCGACCCACGCTAGGAGCTCGGTCCTTCGTCCCGTGGATCGTCGCCACCCGCCTTGCCCATGCCGGGTTGGTAGCCTTGGTGGTCGGGAGGTTAGGTATTTCGGGAAGTAGCGCATTTGCCCTCTCGTGATCCTTGCGAACGCCGACGCTGAGGTGCGTGGACGTTGGTGCCGCCTCGGGAGGGAGCGCGGCGTCGTCCGCACGTGGATCGTTGATGGGTGGAAGCTTTGTCTTCTCTGATCACCAGATCTTCTTGGGAAGGAGCTACCGCCCTTGTATAGTCGCCCGATTGACCTTATTCGAGGGTACGTGGCGGTAGGCGGTGAGGACGACACGCGGCACTCGGCGCTCACCACCTTGGTTTGGTTGAGTCGGAGATCCCGCCCGCCAAGAGGGGTCGGAGCGCCTGCTCGTCGGATTCGCTTCCCCTGGCCGGTCGAAAGCGGATGCCTTTCGCGGTCTCGCAGGCGATTCGGTCGGCGGCGGGCCGGGCGCGGCCTGTTGGGCTGGAGATATGCTTGAGGCCGCTGGCTCGTCGCTTCGGGCTGTTGGGGTATCCTTTTTATTAGTATTCGTCACTTCCCAATCGCTGTATTTGCACTGTACAAAGGTTATTCTCACAAATTTAGCGCAGAAAGGGCTACGTCCGAAAAAAACGACGCACAAAGCCAGAATAGTAAAAAATTCGATTCTGGATTGTAGTTGTAGAGAAGCTTATTCTCCAAAAGCTAGAATCTAAAAGCACACATGAAGTGGATTGTTGATTCTAGTATATACGGGTGGGCTGGATTGTGAGAATCAGATTCTAGAATCAGGTTGCTTGTTTTTTATTCTACTTTTGGGGCTAGAATCCATAATCAAAAGCAAAAACAAACAAGTCCTTATATCTGCCGTCGACTCTTTTTCCTACTGCGATAATGCCCATTCTTCCTGGGCGACATCGAGTCGCAGAATTCATTCTGTAGCCACCACGATCCGCAGTTTTAGTTGTCAGAGACTCAGAGCCCTGCTCCAAACCTTCAGCGTCGTAGGCATGTATAATAGTTTGTCTTTTAAGACTGTTTTTAAGAATTCTAACTCATCTAGAGACAAAATCTCTAGTAATTCGTCTTTAAAATTAATCCTCTAACTATTTTATATTATTTTCATCATATTTTACTTTCATACTCTACCACTATTTGTGTTAGTTTACATAATAAGATTGTCTCTTGTATAAGAGACTCTTTTCTTACATGCTCTTTTTTCTACGTAGCATTTTATCGATATAGTGTAACAAGAGACGGTTGAAATGACATCAGTGAAGATGCCGCCATGGGAGCAGACCGGCTTGACCCATGCTTCATCGAGAATGACATGGAAACCTGGTAAAGTGCAGCAGAAGTACTCGAAGCGGAAGCCCTTGTGGCGAGGAAATTGCTGTTCATCGAGAAGTCAGCGAATAGCGAGCATACCGCCATCAGTTGGTTGGGGGTCGATGCAGAGGAGGCAGGAGGCCGGAGCAGAGTAGAGAATATTGAGAACGTGGCTTTGAGATTAGATTGCACCTTCACAAATAGTTACCGTTTTGAATACAGGTATAGTTAAACTTTCGAAATTTTTATTATCAGCATCTTTTAAAATAGTGAAATCGGATATATATCCAAAACAATACCAAAGGGAGTTTTTTTCCATGGAATGATTTGTGTTCGGACGTCTGAAATTTTCGGACGCTTACAACATTTTTTTCCCACGCCTGCAACATTTTATTCCTACGCGTGCAATATTTTCCTTCAATAACAGTAGAAATGTCTGCGTGAGAAAATATTGCAGACGTTGAAAAAAATATTTCACCGACGCATCTGAGAAATAAACAGTGATCGAACGTCCGATGGCTAATTATTCCTCTCTCTTTTTCCATGCAAGAGGATTAATCCAAGAAGGGGGAAACTTTCAGTCAACTGCTGATAACTGCATAGAAGTAGGAGATAAACTGAAGCCCACTTAGCTCCGCGTAGTCCAACGAAACTCAACTTGAAAGCCCACTCGATCGCCTGCCTGCATCTTGGGTCTCGGGCTTATGGGGAACCGTCTGATCCAGTTTGGCCGGTCATGAACCCACGTTGTGACGCAAGACGCTCGACGAAATGGCCAGCAAAGGATCAACACCAGGACACCAGGTCATAAGCCTTCGTATTCAAAGGTCGTTTACGTAGCACACCATCTATCCGCCTTCGGAGTCTGAGCTCTCGGACCGAGCATACAACGCAGCCGAAAACTCCACAGTCCACACTACACACCACAGAGTTAATCATCAGCTATCCCCCGCCGCCTCAATCGCCAGAGGTTGCTCCATGTCGCCGGCGACCTTCGCCGCCGCTTCCTCAGCCGTCTCCAGTGGCCTCCTTGTTCAGTCTTCGGCTGCCCCGCGACCCCTCCCCACCGCCCGCCTCCTGCCCACGCGTGCTCCGAGGCCTCTCCAGGTCAACTCGGCCCCCCGTCGCCGCCCGGCCACGGCTGTGCGCGCCCAGGTGGCCCCCGCTCCAGGTCAAGCATACTTTTTCCCTCGCTAAGAGTCGTTTTTTATGCCCCCATTCGGTTCCTTCGTGCCCAATCGAGCTGGGCTTGTTGGATCCCCGCTGAGTGTGTCGTCTCGTCTCCATCGGTTCCAGGGTACTTGCCGGACTCGGAGTTCTACAAGATCGAGGCCATCCTGAGGTGAGTATACCATTAAAGATAAGCTTCATAAGCTTTGTTCTTTTGCAATAAGTTTGGCTGCCGTGTATTGAAATGTGCCCAATTCGTGCAGGCCCTGGAGGGTGCCGTATGTGTCATCGGTGAGTACGAATTACTGCTGCCGACCGAGTTCTTGCACGTACGCGAGCTGTTCGGTCAAATAGGTTTGGGCGATTCTGCAGGGTTTGCTGCAGATGGGGATCAGAGGCGTGACGGTGTCCGACGTGCGGGGTTTTGGGGCGCAGGGCGGGTCAACGGAGCGGCATGAAGGTATTGGCTCGGCCGGTGGTTGTGGCGCCTACATTGCTAATCCACTGTTTGTGGTTTGCAGTGTGTGGTTTCTGCATCCCTTCTGTTGTGATCCTAGAATTGTAGTTAAATGTGTTTTGTAGAGCTAGCATTACATTGAAGCGTGATAGACTGATAGGAATCGATGCTGAGGATCATTTAACCGGTTTTCATTAACAAAATGGGCAAATCATAGCCACCACGTGTTCCCTTTTGTATATTGTAATGTGGATTTTCCCCATTTGGAAAAAAATATTGCAATTCATGTGGATTGACCGACTTCATTTCTGTTGATTGTTCTGCCCAGAAGCAGAAGCCATAAGGGCTGTTCCAACGTTGGTCGTTGGCAGTCATTGAGGCCCTAAAACTGTTGCCCTTATAGCGACACTCTAGTATCTGCTGTTGTAGCATATTGCCTTAGAAACCACTTTAAATTAGTTGCAACTCGGTATTATTGCAACACTTTTTTCATTTTTTTTTACCAAACTCACCAATAATCTCTTAATGGTTAATTTGAGTGCGAGGCATGTGCAATAAACTAGAGTGGGGTTGATGCATGCCTAAGTTGATAGCAGAAGTAGAAAGCTGCCAAAGCTTTGAAAAGATAATTTTGCTACACCCCTCATTAGGACCTTGCTCCCTAACCTTTTTGTTCATCCCTAGGGCCTCAATGACTGCTAATAACCACGGATGGTACAGAAGCTTTCTTGCGTATTTTGACATAGGTTCCTCACTATCTTTGATATGCTTAAATGCTACAAGTTCAAGGAGCAACTCGAAGAAATGAACATTCTATCTATGCAGAGACTTGAATCAACTGCTATTTACCATATTTATTAGAAAATATGCTATGACACAAAAAAAGTAATGGACAAGAAGCATGGAGACATTGGAATAGCTACGTTGGGAAAAATGTGGGAATAGGAATATTGGGATACGGGAGAATGGTTTTCAGGTAGATTTAGCATTCGTATGAATGACAACGTATTGGCATGTCATAGCTTGGATCATTTTGGGTTTCTGCCCAATTGACCAAGTATGTTAACTCTTAGTGCTATGTGAAAACTAGTTTAATTCATGCAGTTCTAAGTTCTTACTGCTGACACCTGTTCGCTGCTGGTTTGCAGGGTCAGAATTTTCGGAAGATACATTTATTGCTAAAGTTAAAATGGAAATAGTGGTGTGCAAGGGGCAGGTGATTTCTTGTTTACTTGTTTGGTTATCCTGATAAATGTAGCTGGGTTCTTTCGTGGCCATTAATTCAGATAGTTAATCATAGTATTGAAATTAACTATGCAATCGCCACCCTGTTTTTCTATGACACTCTTAGTATGTTTTTCTGTTCATTTATTGTTAAAATATCAGTGCTTTCTATTCTCTGTGATTTTTCTCAAAGTTTCCTTTTACATCACTGTTACTTTGTTTCTTTGCATTCTCTAGGTTGAAGCAGTAATTGACAAAATAATTGAAAAAGCAAGAACTGGAGAAATTGGCGATGGAAAGATATTTTGTAAGTACATGTTGTTCGTGGTGACCCTTTTTTAGTTATACTGTTAGGTTTGTCTTACCCTTGTATAATCAATTTATTGTCTACTGTTTATAGTCTATTGTATCGGGTTGAGCTTTATTGCTTTGTGCGGGCATGAAGGGGGGCTTGTTGGTCTCCTTATATTCTCCATCTTTATTTTCTACAACATTTATCTAGAAAACATGACTACTTATTGTGCCAGTGTACTTCTAATCAGGCTTCACCATTGTGAAACGATTCTGCAAGTTCAATTTCCATAAAGGTAACTACTGTAAAAGAAAACTACTAGTAACCAGGCCTCTGGCAACATACATGCCCTTCAGAGGGTTTGTGCGCTTCAATCCTGAAGCACTGTCACATGCATACTGACGCTTTTCTACCGCTAGTTCGCATTGTTATAAATTCAGGAATTTTGACCTGTATTGCTAGGCCTGATCTTGTGTTTCCTTTCCCAGTGATACCCGTTGCGGATCTGGTAAGAATACGCACCGGTGAACGCGGGGAGCGAGCGGAGAGGATGACCGGCGGGCTGTCAGACAAGCTGTCCTCAGTGATACCCATCTCATGAGTTACATTTCCTGCTTGCTGTAAGCCTGTACTTGTAAGCAAAGGCCAAGTACATTCCTCGGTTGATACGGCCGTGATCTTCTGCAATAAGCTGTAATCTCGTCCATCCAAACAGTGCGCAAATCAGAGCAAGTGTGCGTTGTCTACTGAATGTGATCATGAAGAACTCCCTGGTGGTGAAAATGTGATGGAATCGATGTGAATTCAGACTGAATTTGATGCCTGTGCTTGTTCCCTTGCGACAGTTGCGTAATACAGCAGTGTTTTTTGAAGTGAGACTTGATCCCTGTTTGGCACTGCCGTAGCTTTTCTGGAAAGTAGCTTTTGATTGGGCTACATAGTTGAAGGGCTATATGGCTGAACGGTTGGACTAAAAAAGTTTGGTATTTGATAGTTTGGCTTTTAAGCTGTCTTTTAGTTGTGTGAGGGGTGCGGGTCAGGAATGAGGTGTGAGGGGTGGAATTTGGGATTTTATAATTGGTAGGATAGGGTAATTTTCTTCAACTTTAGAGGAAAAGTCTGAACTCTAACCAACTGAAATCGTAGGAAGCTACTCTAGACTAGCTTTTGGCTTTCAGTTTCTCTTAGTACAAATAGTTTGTTAGCTTTTGGCTTTTGATTGTGAAGAAATTAACTGTTTAGAACCGTTTTCGATTTTTTGAGAAAAAAAAGTTGAAGCTAAAGTCGTGTCAAACAGGACATAAGTTGGGCTATGCTATCTGCTTTGGGCGGCCCATTTTTACCAGGCTCGAAGTACAAACATGGCCCATCTGGTAGCTAGTAATCACATGACACGATCATCCGTACGTGGAAGCATCGCGAAGCATCGATGGCCCATCTCTACTTGCACCGTACAAAAGAAGCGTGACGTACGGTACAAATACACTGCCACCTGTACATGAGTGCGTCGCAGCCGAAAGGTAGGCACCAACCTGTACACGTCCGTACAGTCTCCATCGTCCTGCCACGTTTGCATCCACACAAAAACATGCATGACAGTGGGATGAACATGGTACATTCAGCTTGTAGTTGAAAAAATGTTTACTTAATTTGTTCTCGTTCTCTCACATCTTTGCCCTCCCTATCACTCCACTTGTAGCCTTTAGGGTGATGGGTGGATCGCGGAAGAAAATATACGCATGTATAGTAGTCAATCTCTGGCTTAATCTGTTGACATTAATTAAGATAGTAGTAGATTTCAAGACAAAGAAATAGTTCTAGTCCTGTGTCAGCTATTATTGGACCGCAATTTCTGGCTCTGCTGCTGCTGAATGTATGCCTTGTGGAACCTCTAGGATATCAAGGGTGTGTTTGGTAGAACTTCAGCTTTATCAATTTGTGGTCCTAGATCTATCAGATCCGAGGAGCTGGAACTATGAGTACATTAAGAGTGTTTTGATAGATCATCTTATTTACATTTTAGAACAAAAAATATAAACTTAATTCACTTTATTTTAGTCTACAATTGTTTCAGATCTCAGATGAAACTAGAATCTAAAACTCTACCAAATAAGCTCTAACTTACCGACTCACATGCGATCAGACAGATTCTTCTAAGACAAAAGAGCACAGGCGTGAGCCTCAGACCGATTGTAATTTCTGGATCAGCTCCTGAATTTTTCTACCGCTAGCTCCTCAAGGTTAATACAACCTCATAAGAGCGTATACAACAATAGAGATGATTGATGCTTATATACTCATTTATATCATTAAAAGGTAAAACTAAAGACGACTTTTACAATGATTTGTCCGTTAAGTACATCTCTATAAGACCTCATTGTCTTTTAAGAAAAATATTTGTTATAGATAATAATTAAAACAATGGTATTGTTCTGTTATCTATATACCCTAAATTTATAGGTTTGGATCATCTCTTCACAAAGAGACAACTACACTTTCTCTCCATGTCAGCAAAAAATCATACGTACTAAAACTCGTAGACGGCTGATATGATTAGAGATTAGTTCATAGAAACGCAATGCGCATCCACGTAATTAAAGAGCAGCAGCAACCCAAGCTAAGCCCAAATCAATCATGGATGATGTAAACGCGCAGGTGGCTTTGCACCTAGCTATCTATCTAATCTAGCTAGCTAGCCAGCCACAGACCCCAAGTCTCAAACCTAAAGCAGCATATATGCAGTTCTAGTCAAGCAAGCAATACAGCAAAACACCGCGCATGCATTTGCAAGCATGCACCTTTGCTGAATACTTGAATCCCTTTTTCACGAGTCAAAAATCGACTTTGCAGATTACTAGCCGGTCGATCGATGCATCGCCATCTTGCATGATGGGCGTCGCCGAATCGACCTTTGGTTCGTATTAAAGAAGATCGAATTAATCGATCGATTCGGGACGATGCAGGGCGTCGGAGCAGCAGGATAAGGCGGGGGAGATCTCATACGCGTTGAACTGGATTAAACTAATCTAAAGCAGATATACAGGCATGTATAGGGTTGGCTCTCTACTGCTAATTCTCTATGAATCGGTTATCATACGAGCATGCATCCCGGTAATGGCAAGAACACGGGCTAATTAATGAAGTGTAACCATTTTCTTTTCTTTTTTATTGTTTTTCACCTTTGTATCTGCCACTGTGGATTGACTTTTGACAGCTGACACTAGTGCAAGCGTAAGATATTCTATTTGCTTCAGTGCTGGCGCCTTGTCGTTCAGGTCCAATAATATTGCTGCGGGACGGAGCCGGAAAAGTTTCATGTAAAGGAGGGGGTATTTCATGTAAAAGAGGTGGTATCTATTACAAATTCTACGCGTATCGATGCTGCGGCAGAGGAACAATATGTTTGTGATTTAAAGTTTCACGATTTTGTAGGGATGTTTTACGGATATTTCTATTTCTTGGATTGCACAAATACATCGTTGCGGGAAGTCCATGAGCCAAGTGGAACACCCTAAGATTAGGAATGATAAACGGAGCAAATAATTAATTGTACCAACTAAAACGGGGCAGATGATCAATTCTCTTCTGAGCTTAAGGGGGAAATGACAACACACGACCTCGTGAGTTTTCACTTCAATCAAAACTAACTATCGTTTTATCGTTCTGGATATCAATACAGTCTTCAAAATACAGTTTTGATCATAAATTTATATTATAATATATTTATAAAACCTAATAAAAATATATTATTATGAAAGTACTTTTGGAGACTAATCTACACATATGATTTTCGTGTATTCAATTTAAATATTTAAAAAGATATTGACAGATAAAGTTTTCAAAGTTTGACTGCAACTATATTTAAAACGACAACTATTTATGACCGAAGGGAGTATTAATCCTAACAAATCTACATTTGTCAAAGGGCTAGCTAGCTATGCATCTTGCTATCTCATCTTAATTGGAATTCATGGCACTCAAAAAGTACAATTTCAATGCTCAAATGCATGAACACTTCACACTGCCGCATCATTCACGACGAGAATTAACCACTTCTACTAACACAATTTGACACCTTCTCAAGTGAGCTCTTAATGCGAACGAATTAAGATACACATGTAGAGTAAGATTAGAAGACATAGCTGTTGCTAGTGGGGTGTGAGAGAGACTGACGTGCTACTTAGCTCCACCTTTTTGTCTTCTCTCCCCCCCCACCCACCCTCTCTCATTTCTGGTCATTCTTTCGCAGCTTAATCAGCCAAAGTCGTATCCTTGTTCATCTTGCCAACTAGCAAAATAATGAATAAACCGGCTTTGCAACGGCATGCACCACTAAAGAAGCAACTTCATATCTTCGGCTCAATTAGAAAGTCTTTGAATTGTCGACTCAATTGAGCTAGCTTTTTGAAAGTTAATTCGATTTCGTGTAGCAATAAGCCAACATTGCATAACACCTATTACGACTAGCGTGTGTTGTTACCACTGTATATATGTATGTGCATGAAACATCTAAGCAAGTTCAATGGATCTGTCATGCCAATTAATCATGGTTTGTTTTACTTTGTTAGAACATCAGTTAATTTGCACATGCGTTTCTGCTAGAGTTCGAATTCTAGCTAGCTCTTATGATCATTGGTCAATCTTTTTTTTTTTTGCCCATACTCTCTCTAAAAACTAGTTTTTCCATGAATCAATCCAAAAGCTAGATGTGATCTTCTGAAGCATATATATATCCTAAAGCTACCAGATGTGATTGCTTACACATATAGTTCTATCAGTTTACATGTGATTTTTATTTATGTATGATGGAAATTCTGAAGTGGTATAGTTAACTAGGTATTTACACTGGCATAGTAATTTTTGTCGTTACTCACTTTTTACCAGTGTCACTAGAGGCCAATCCTTCATCAGAAATTGGATAAGGTACGATTGATGGACAATCGTAGTGACAATAATGATGGATACAATTTTTCTTGACCACCAAATATATAAGAACATGCTCCTTTTTTGTGTGTGACAGGCCTAAATCCTACCTTCTACGGTGAGGATCAGACTACTTAAGAAAAAAAAAAGATGTGTGAAGAGCAGTCTACCTAGCCATTGTAGTTGTAGAAAGATTACAATCCAACCATTTGGTCCCAAAAAAAGAGAAAAGCATAACAATCCACTGGCTATCACTAGGCATGTGCTCCCAACTAATCCCACTTACATTAATTTGCATCAAGCTAAAGCTTTGACTCATGCATGTTGCATTACCAGCAGCCATTGCTTTGACAACAAATATAATTGTTGACACTGCAATGTTGAGAACATTTCAATGCTTCATGGCATCATTTGGCGGCTGCTGCTCTTAATTAGAGTAAATACATTTAATTAGTTCATCTGCTGTCCAAGTGCCAATTAGTTCTAAAGAACTACTATGAGGCCAAGTATGGCACAAATTTTATGCATAATGTGTGTCGCCTAACATGCCATTATACTCAAAATGATACCAAAGTCAAACTACTCGTGTAGTTAAGCCCTAATAGTCCTTACAATCCTAATGCCAACACTGGTCAACCAATTAATTAACATTAGTTCGTCTCATGCAGAACAAACAATCTTAATTAATTTCCAAGTCAAACAGCAGGCTGACTTAGAACATTCTAGCAATTGCTTGATTAGTTGAAGGAGATGTTAATTGGATCCTACCATCCGACATTAGTAAACGAGTTAGCCTGGCTTAAAAGTGGTCTAAACTCTAAAGCAGCAGGGCAGAGACTACAGGGAGTCGAATCCATTCCACAACACTGGTCAAAATATTGTAAACAAATAAGACGGAGAGGATCAAGTGGATGATTAAACAAACAAAAAGTGTTTTGCCCACAGTTCTTAATTGATCATCTCTTAATTAGTCAAAGAGGCTGCAGCTCACATGCTTAATCATTTGCAATAGTAGATCTCAATGACCCACGAGTTAAGGTTTTTAATTGAGCAACCAAATAAGTGTTTAGAGTATGGTATTGTCATGTGGGTGGTATTCCATACACCCGCAGAAAACGCAATGTTACTGATTCTAATTTGGAATTAGAAAAGGAAAAGGATGCAGCAGATGACTCCAATTCGGGATTAGCAAAAGGAAAGGATGCAGCAGACAAGTAGAGTTCGGATTCTACCTCAACAACGAGTTAGTTTCCTTGTTTAGCAGGAGTCTATCTTTAGTAACTATTGTTAGGGCTACCTCTATACAATGAGAGAGAACAGTATATTTCAGAACTAAGCAATAAGATAAATCTATTTCCTCATCCTGCTTCTCTATCCCTCCTTGCTGGTGCCTTGACTCCAGAACTCGCATGTCAGTGAGACATCACGGAACAAATGATCAATGACACAAGTAAGTAAAAGCATTTTATCAATTATTCCTCTATTTCCATAGCAATAGCACCATCACAGGACCTCCCAGGAATCGCAAGGATCTTGAACCAAGACCTCCGACAAGTCACAAGTATCATCTTCGATCTTCGATCCGTGCTGGTGACAGGTATATGATGAGGCTGTCACCTACATATGACAGGACAAAGTTATTTGCCAACATTTGTTTTAGATATAGCTAGTTGCGCATGCACACCTGGCCCAAGCATCTAAAGGAATTGTCTGGAATTTTCGTGGGGGGCTTTCTTGCGCACCTTTCAGTATACCATACACACATGACTAATCCAAAACACAGAAGAGACAAAGGGATGAGACCTAATTTTCTTTCTATTTGAAATAGAAAACAAAAAGGACTTGACAATTTTTCGCATTTTCCATGCCATTTTTATTCTTCTAACCATTCTAAAACTTTAGGTGGTGGCACCATGTGAAGGGACATGAATTGGGCCGATCCCTATCAGGATAACTGCATGGGTGCTGACTGCTGAATGCTTTGCGTCATAATCAGATTATACATGCTAGACTCACGGTAGAGGTGATTGGCTTCAAAGGAAATTAACCTCTATGCAGTATGAACTAGAATGAGCCCTTTTGGCCATAAATCAAACTGGCACACTAATTTGGTCCAAATCTCTCTTTTACTTGCTTTATTTTGTTATCTCTTCACCTAAGTAGTTAATCTCATCTGGTCTCCCACTAAAATGTACTAATTATGACAAGGGGAGGAATAGACAACCCAATCTCTCGGCATCAAAAGCTAAGTAATTAGAATGAATGAAGCATGCACCAAAGGGAGATGAGTAGTCTAGTAGTAGACTAGTAGTACAAGTTCCGTTTATTTTAAGAGGCCATCTAGACGCAGGCATGCCAATACGGCCGTGAACGAGCTAGCTAACCTGAAAAGAACTCACACTTTGTTGCTTATGCGATATGTCTCATGGGAACGGGAGATGCATGCATGGGTGACGCATCGGACTTCAGAGACTAGCCGACGACTGGTAGTATATTAAAGCATAAATAAAGAGTATATATTGATTACTTATGTCTTCGCTAGCTTCAGGATTTATACAACTTGTATTAAAGGGAGATACATAAACCACTCGTGTGTGCTGGTTTTCTACTAAGCCAATTTATTTCTTTCATTTCCTTTTAGAACTGTTCACTCGTCTAGACCTGTGTTGCTCGTTTTTTACAAATCTAGCACATTTGCAAAAGTTTTTGCAAAAATAGTCCTCTTCCCTATCGCGGAAGGAGCGAGGGTGGTATCTAGCTCCTTCCGCGCCAGGGTAGCGCGGAAGCCAGTCGAGAACGTAGCACCGCGGGCGAGCGCGGGCACGCGTGTCTAAGCACAGGTGGCAGTGGGTAGCGCGGGGGCAAGCGGCCGGGCAAACAAGGGTAGGCAGGGTAGGTGACCAGGCAAGCGCAGGCTCGAGAGTGGGAAGGGAGGCGGCGTCAGCTCGTGTGCGTGCACCGAGGCATGTGTGGGCGGGTTGCTTCCGCACATGTGTGGCACGGGAAGGAGCCCCGTGGTCCCGTCTGGCTTCCTCGCTCACCAGGCGTGGAAAGAGCCAGGTGTCAACCCCTATTCTTTTTGTGGTGAAGAAAAAGACTATTTTTGCGTAAACTTCGGTAAGGAGGTTTAATTTTGCTGTGGGTTAATTACCTTTCCCCACTTGGTCGGTAGCACAGCTAGCAGTACGCGCCTACATCTATCAGTTCTGGAATTTGGAGACATGCAGCATGGTCAATTGGTGCACCGAACTTGCATCAGTGAACACCAATGAACCGTTGATGTTTCTTCTTCTCTTCCTACTTGTTTTGGCTGCGACCGCAAAGGTACGTCGCTATCGAAACGCACTCGTGCGAAATGAAATTTAGCTCGTGTTTTTTTTTCTCTTGTTTCGGCTTGTTCACTTGAAACACGTGGACAAAGCCGGAAAAATTAAGAGAAATAACGCAAATGAGATAGGTCCATTCGGGACAGTTTCTACGCTACTTCTGTTTAAAAGAAAAATTAGATTGTTTGTCGTATAGAAAGATTCTAGACAGTTTTTTTCATAATCAGAAGTAAATTTGTACACAAAATCAGAAGCTGTCACTCACTAGCTTCTTAGAGAATCAGAATCTATCCCAAACAAGACTAGATGAGTCGAGTAGCCAGAATGACTAAGAAGGGAAGCATCAAGTAATCATCAAGACTTTGATTTAACTAGATAAGTGACCGCGGCGTGCCACGCCGCGACCGCCACTCCTCACGCGAGCAAATCGAGAAAACGCGCGACTGATGCTCCCTACGCGAGCAAATCGTGGAAACACGCGAAACGGTTGAAAGGATACAAACGTAATTACATTTTTTTTTCATTTATTCGGCGGAACGGTTTAAAGGATATAAATGTATCTGCGTTTTTTTGTATTTATTCGGGACCCTCTCACGAAGGATCCGCGATTTCGCTGAAACGAAATGTCCTTTTTGCAAAAAATGGTAGAAACGATATACGCGAGCAAATCGAGGAAACACGCGGAACGGTTGAAAGGATCTAAACGTAATTGCGTTTTTTCGCATTTATTCGGAGGAACGGTTGAAAGGATATAAATGTATCTGCGTTTATTTTGCATCTATTCGGGGTCTTCTCACGAAGGATCTGCGATTTTGCTGAAATGAAATGTCCTTTTCGTAAAAGAAACGGTAAAAATGATCTAAAAGGAATTTTTTTGGTATTTAGTTGGGGTCCTATTTCTGAAAAAAAAGACCTAAACATTTTTTTTTTTGGTTCAAGGTCCTATTTTGGTAAAAAATGGATAAAAGGATATAAACATAATTTTTTTTTCTGAAAAAGGATTTAAACGTAATTTTTTTCGGCTCGGCTCGAGCCGGCTCAAATCTCTCCCTGGACTAGAACTCTTTCAAATATAATAGAGTGATTATTCGGCCTCGCGCATGAACGATTATCTGCTGGAGGACCAAGGGCCATATATGCGTGAATGCGTGCAAACTGTAGGTGAAATCTCATCGTAACAACGACTGCTCTTATAAACTCCAAGAGTTGGGTAGATGCGTGCAAACTGTAGGTGAAATCACACCTGGATTTCTCTGCGTTGACGATTGATAATCGGAGCACGACATCAACCACGAATTGGATGAGCTATTTTTGAGAATTTTTACAGTGTTTTTGAAGGACATAAACCCGTGACACATGGTTACGAGTCTTGAAATAACTAAAGTGGCCAATTGTCTTCCTAAAACTACTGCATAAAAAAAAGTTGGGGAACTATCTCTCGACGGAATGGTGAGTCGTGGGTGTATAACTTCACCTGCTAGGATTTAAATTCTAGTACTCACCTTTACAGACTGACAAGTATGTTTTAGTTGGAACATACTTTGTAAAGTCACAGATTTATTCTTGGCCTTTGTATTTCTAGACGTATGGTAAGAGACGCACTCACGTGTGTGTACGTGAGTGTGTTTGCACGCGTCTACCTTGTAATTGAAAAAAAAAGTTGAGAGTTGGTTGAATCAATAACAAACTTCAAGTTGGCCTACAAACATGAGGGGGGGAAACATTCCCTTTTATGTATATAGTAGATTCGACTTTTGAAATCTTGTTTTCAGTTGACATCTCGGATGTGGCCGAAATTCAAAATTTCGTTGAGATCTTAGAATTTTGAAAAAAAATCCCGATGAAATACAAAAACAAAATTTCAAATCTGGTTATTTTGGCACAGAAATTTCCGAGATTTTGCCCGGAATTGCCAAAATCTCGGTGAGAATTCCCGAGATTTTGGTGAAATTGAAACAAGCGAAAAATAGTTCAAACGATGTCAAAAAAATTGAAAATGTTTTTGGATCATACTGAAACCTCAATAATGTTTTCATAAAAATTTTAGATGATTATCAAGTTTGAGGAATTTTAAAAAATTCGGATATTGCTACTGTCCTGATAAAACGCTGAACGGAAAATTTGAACCAAATGAAAATAGAACAAACCATATTAGAATTTTTTAAAAAAAATATTTGTGCATAGTTATGAAATATCACTAATGTTCCCATAAGATTTTTAGATGATGTTGAAGCTTGAGAAAGTTTTACAAATTCAGAAAGTGGTGAAATCCTAATAAAAGCCTTACCGACAAACTTCAACCGAATGACAAATGCTCTAAACCACGTTAGAAAATTTTTAACTTTTTTTTGGATGGACTTGATGTATCATTAATCTTTCCATAAAATTTTTAGATTATTATCAATCCTTAGGAATTTTAAAAAAAATCTGACAATGGTACTGTCGTGATAAAAGCCTGATGATCAATACATAGCTTTGGTTGAGCAATAAAAAAAAGTTTATAATTTTTTAAACTTTTACAAAATGGTTCTAAGGAAATGCTTGAGCTATTCTCAAAATTTTATATCATGATCACACCCCAGTGAATTTATAAAATTCTTAGAAGGGTATCATAAAGTTAGAAATTTCGACAGCATTTCGACTGATATTTGAATTTTGAATATTATAGTTGGAAACAATCAATATATATTAGCATCACAAATAATAGGCATGAAAAAATTGATACATACGATAATTCATCACATATACACCACAAATATGACAATACAAGAGCACGTAAGAACTAACTGTAAAAGCACGGATGATGCTAGAATGCAACGCTCAGCTCGAATCACCTGCAAGAGCCATAATTGAAGAATGAGTATGCAGTATGAATGTGTATTGCAAAAATATGCATAATTACAGGAGTAGGATCATGCAAAGCACGGACAACAATGCATTTACGTACCTACGAGTAGTAGTATGCGCGTGGTGCAAACTCCACCTCCTCATTATCGACAATGATCTTGTGATACCTTCTCTCATGCTGTTGCTTGTACTCTTCCTAGGTCATGTCCAGCGATAGCTAGGCAGACTTTCAATGTTCATAATGAGCCATCTAGTTGGTATGATTCTGACTGGTAAAGGTACCTGACAGATGTGTCTCGTGCATACGGATCGGCGTAGGGATCACTGTAGTCAAATGGCCAAGACATTGTAAGGCCCCCTTTTCAATAAATTAATATCGAAAATGGATACCATATGCATACAGTACTAGTCCCATGATCAGTGGCTAGTACGCACAAATACAAATTGATATCACAGTCATACACAACTTTATTATTACAACGGAAGCAAATACATAACATTCTTACAATACCAAAAGTAAAAGCATAACAGTGGAGACATTCATCTTGTAGTATGCCTTTTATCCCAAAATCCCTACAGGCAACTAACAAGGAGAACCCTAGTAAAATTCATCATTCACATCCCCGAATCCTGCGTCATAAAAGGTGTCGTCGGGGAAATCTGTTTCTTCACCTAAAAACATCAACACGGGCAAGTTGAGTACTTACGTACTCGCAAGACTTTTGCAAAACCTATTATATATGCAGGCCATTTCAAGGAAAGGCTCATGGTTGTTTTGCATAAAGCTAAATTGAAATGTAAATACAGAATAATAGATTGTAAAACGAAATTTAAGTAAAAGCGGCTTAATACTGAAAGTAACTGAGCATAAGTAAAAATCAAATACCTGGGTATCATAACCATTTCCAAGAATCATTTCTACTGTCACAGCAGAAATTGCCAAGTAATCATTCCTACCAGTCCCAGGTAGAAATCCAGAGTTTTATGAAAATAAAACAGTTAACTAGTGCTGGCGCACCAAGATTCCCATAACCGCGGGAACGGCTTTTCGAAAAGTTTAACACTCTGCAGAGTTGTACAGCTTTACCCACAAGTAATGATCAACCTCTTTTGCCAGGCCAGTAACACACTTCCTTTGGTGTGTCGGCAAGGAGATCATAACAAAACTGTTACATTGTTTAACCCTAACTTTGCACCAGCCCGGTGACATTAAACCCGCACTATGGTGTTTATGTTTGCACAGTCACTGCACAATAATGATTAAGCATGTCCATAGTATGGTATTCACCGTTGTATTAGCAAACGTGACTCCCAACACCTCGGTGTGGGCGCCCCTACGAGCAACCAGTCACTGAAGAAGCTCGTACTACTCCGGCCTACCAATGTGCAAAGCTAGTTTTAAGCAACTTAGTAAGTTAGAGCTGTCCCATACCAGCACTTGTGGTTGTACGATAAATTCTTGGGTTTAACGAACACGTAGTTCGGTCATTAATCCGACACGGGCAATAATCTCCACCCTACCTACGTACAAGTCCTTTGTACACCCGGCTATTGCCAATAATTGCCCGCATCAAAATTATAGTTTTATTTTCATTTTTGATCAAAATACCAACCATAAAGGAAGGTCATACCCATTGAATGTCATATCCAACATTTTTAATCATATCCAACATTTTTATGTTTCTTTAAGCACGACTAAGCATGTCTCTAAATGTGAATAACCCAAAGTGACATCAAGTATTGTCTATGTTATTCTAGAGTTTTCAAGGATCACAAATCCATACTTATCAAGGAAGTTCTATGAAGCAATAGGTACAACTACCAATACCCATAATATAGCAAACTTTAATAAAATAAAGTATGCAGTAAAACATTTAATGAAAACATTTATAAAACTGGGATCAATATGGTCAAAGGGGGTGCTTGCCTTGTTGATGATCTTCGACGTCATACTCCTTATCGTCAAACTCACAGGTTTCGTCGGGTGCTACACGTCGAATAATAATAACATGGCAATTTCGACAAAATGAAAGGATCAGACATAAGAACCAAATAAAATCAACTGTTTGAATTAACATATTTGTTGTTCATTGATTTATAAGTTTTCTGAACATTTTCTGATTAGGTTCTTATAATAGCCAATCTTAGTTTCTTGAATAATTCACTTTTATTTATCATTTTCAGAGACCATTTTTACAGGTTTCACTACTCTAGATTTTCAATTTCTAAATCCTGAAATTATTTAAATTACTATTATGGAACTACTTTCTTACCCTATATTATACTTTAATTATTTTCCATGGTACACCCTAAGTATTCTTGCATATTCAGGTTCCTAACAGAGCATGGAGTCTATTAAAATTTGTTTCATTCAATTTGAAGTTGAATTGCAGAAATTCTATTCACAACATATTTCAAATTCTTTCTTTAAATTTAAATCTGAAATTCAAACAGAATTCATTTTGAAATATTTTTGTATATTCTGAATCTACATGATTTTAGATGAATTTAGGAATTTATTTAACTTCATTTGATTGGATAGTTCAAAAGATATTCAAGTTTGAATGCATTCGGTTTTGAAAATACAGAAAATTAGAAACTTTACTAAATATGGAAAGTACGCCTTCTCATTTGAAGGGTGCTTTCCCTTTTCGCACCGTGCTGGACCGAGGCACTCACATGCCGGGCCCAACTGGCAGTGAGTCAAGCGCGCGGAGCGACCGACACGCGGGACCCGCGCGGCAGAGTGATGCGAGACTGACGGCTGGGGTCCACGCGGTAGTGGCCCAGCACAGAACGAGTGACTAACGACCAGGGCCCGCACGATAGAGGCACAACGCTCGCAAGCGACTGACAGAGCGGACCCGATTGTCAGTGACCCGAAACAGAGGCACGGTCGCGAGGCTCGCCGGCGGCGAGGCACGGCCGGAGGAGTGGAATGGGTTCCACTTCCTTGCTCAGTGGGTCCGGGCGCACCTATGGGTGGTGTCGCTTCGGCCGGAGATGACCGGAGACGACCTGCCACCGTGAGAGGGGCGGCGGAGCTCACTGCTCACCGACGTTCCGGTGAAACGACAGCTTCCCGAGGCGAATGGATACCACTGGGAGCATCAACGAGTTTCTAGCATGTGATTTTTGGCTTTAGCGCAAAGAATGAAGCATCGGGAGGGTGTTCTCACCGTGCGACTGCGGCGGCGGCGGAAGTAGCTCGGAGGGAGAGCTCACCGGAGAAGAAGGGGTGGAATTGAGGTAGGGGAAAGGTTCAGGGTGTTATGAGGATGCTTCGGGTTGATTGGTTCGGGGTGAAATGGACTGAGGCGGCGCAAAGGCGAGTTTTCCCCTTTTCGGGTGTTCGGCCAGAGCTGGGGAAGAAGGGGGGTTCTAGCGGCGATGAGGCGTTTTGGTGTGGCTTTTCTGGTTCCAGGAAGATGCACGATTGCTTGCAATGTCTTGGCAGCACTTAAATAGGTGAATGAGGCGGTTGGAGCAGGGTTTGAACAGGGAGGTGAAGGCGGCGGCTTGCGCGGGCATTTTCGCGGCTGTTCTGGCGCGGGAGAGAGAGCACAGCAGTCGAGGTGGATGTGGCGTGGCAGGGCGACGAGCTGGCGTCCTCGGGCGAAGAGTTGCGGCGCGGACGAGACAAAACGGAGAGGCGGCGTCGGCTCGGTGAGAGAACGGCGAAGACGCGAGAGAAAACGGGAAAGAAACAGAAGGGAAGGAGCTGACAGGTGGGGCCAGGCGGTCAGAGAGAGAAAGCAAAGTCGGCAGCAGGGACAGCTATCCAGGCGGGCCCACTTGTCGGCGAGACAAAGGTTAATTCTCAGGATAACTCTGGACAGATCAGGGTAAAACCGGAAATTTAGGTTAAAAGATAAAGTCAGGATTTTACAAAACTTTTTACAGAGGTCGGCAAGGTAAATTTTAAGGTCTAGTAAAATTTTCAGATAAATGTGACAAGTAAATTATTTATTAAAAATCTAACAATGCACTGTTGAAGACTTTAACTGATTCTATTTTGCATTTATTTGAAGGTTAAAATGAATTTATAATTTTATGAAACTTTTTTACAAGATTCGTATTAATATTATATACTTTTAGTAAAATTTAATAATTTTATATCTGATATTTTATTTGTAATAATTCTGACATTGCATTTTCCAGCTTTTAAGATTGACTGTTCTTGAATTTCAAAAATTACTAAATGAAGAGATAAATTCTTGATATTTTTACCAGGGTTGGTTTAAGTTAATATGTCGGCATGGTTAAAATTTCAACTCTGGTTAAGGTAAGAAAAATCCTGAACAAATCTTTTGGTTCATATTTCCACTTGTCTCCTCATGATTATCTTTGTATTTTATTTTATTTTATTAATGCCGTGATGAGCAAGTGGCACAAATAAGATTCTTAGATTTTTAAGGATTTTACTGACTTTAGGTTTTTACCTTTTGTCTTTTACCATTTTACTATATTGAGAATTTGGATTTCTTTTAATAGGAAAAAGCCAAAAGAATTTCTTTATTTCAAGAAAAATCAGAAAACATGACAATAAATCATATGGATATTTTTAATATTGTATTTCTGATTTTATTGAATTTTGGGTTGTTACAGACATGCTCGATTCGTCATAACTCTGTCTGAGACCGTACCCACTCTGATCCTATCCGTAGGGTATCGAACCGTACACAGGATGTTCATTCGGGATGCCCCAATGGTTCGAAGACTGGCTGCTTGACCATGAACATACGTCATCCTGGGGCTGTCTCCTACCTATCTCCCACCCCCACCACTTGTCGCGCCCTTCCCCGTACTACGAATCCGCCTCTGTGAGCCCTTCCTTAAGGTGCTTCCACCCTATTGCGATCCTCCTAGCGATTGTGGCTGTGAACGGGGCCGAAGAGAATAGCAGCCAGCACCCATCCCATCGTCTCCTCAAGAGTTTGTCGCCGAGCTACTATCAACGGTCTCCTGGTATTGCACATTCTAGGGGAGTGTATCCGTGTCATCGTCACTACCGACATCGGGCTCATCCTCACTTTGTGCTTTTCCTTTTCCCTTGACACGCTGGCTGCCCGATAACTTCACCAACCCACCTAAAGCTCCCGCTAGCATGTCGTCATCGGTACCATGCTTCCTCTTCCTTGTGTGTGTCTGACCGACCGTGAACTTGACCCAATCTGAGGGGCTTTTCCCACCTACGACCAATTGGAAGTAATGTTAACACCGTTGTAAGATTTTGACATACATGATAACCAAGTAGAACAGAACATAATTCCACGTTACATGTGGCCTTATTCATCTCTTCTAGCGGGATGGTGTCAACCACGAATCTCGCTAGGAGGGGTAGGTCGTACCCACTATCCTCATCGAGTAGGGGCTCCCCACCAAACTTAGACGAATCGAACCACTCTGCAATAGGGTCGCTACCCAGATGCATCACATCCTCGATGAGGCAATCGAATGGGTCATCATCGTAGGCCTGGCGGGTGGATTCGTAGTCCCACAGGCGAAGTTGGAGATTGTAGTGCACGAAAACGAGCTGCTGGAGCTTTGCATACTTAATTGGTTCCTTAGCGGCATGTGCACTAAGGCAAATGTGCTCTAATTGCGCTCGCAACTACTAAACAATGTGCACTACGACACCAACTGCAAGGTGTACTTCTATAATGTTGGTATCTCATTACCGAACGCCATCCACCATTGAGCTGCAGACAAGACGACAAAAGAAAAGTACGTCAGTCAGTGGACAACAACAACACAACAATACCTGAAATTAGGTACGTACCAGTCGTCATGTGAGGATCGGCAGTGCTGGTCTATGTAAGACGGGTGGCGAACCGTCCCCTCGTAAGACGGTATACTTCAGCTTCCCGTAAGGCCTGCACTGCGCTTTTGTCCTCATCAGCTAAAATGCCTAAGACAGCAGAGAGTGCTCCTATGTACACTGGAGTGTTGCATATATTGTACGAGAACTAAGACTGTGAATCGAGTATGGAGGCTGCAATGGACAAATCATTGTATAGTTAGCACAACAGATATGAACATTGTATAGTTAGCACGACAGAAATGAACATATTAATTTCACTGACCTACTTACACAAACGTGGTATCCCTTATTTTGGCAAACACCTTTTCCAGGACTTGCATGAATATCTTATACTGCTCTCCATCCTCACACAAGCGCTTGTGGTACTCAGTCCTCACAATTGCATACTGCATCATGATACTACTTATCGTTGGCAACTTGTCTTGATCCAAACTTCTTTTTTTAAGAAGCTATCTAGGAAAACGAATGTCGTGCCAAATCTAGTGGCATTTGGCCTCACCAACTCTCCACCTATATGTTGCCCCATCTGTGCATACAGATTCTTGTGGTTGTACAAGAAGCGACAAATCCTTTTCGCCTCTCCCACAACATGTTTGATATGTGGGACGTCGCACATGTTTTTTAGCATAAGGTTCACAGTGTGTGCCAAGTACGACTGCCATATAATCTATGGATACTCTACTCGTAACAACTGGCATGCTTTCTTGAAGTTGGCCGCGTTGTTAGTAACTACTTGCACGACGTGCTCTGCCCCAATTTCCTTGGTCAAGACTTTCTTTATCTCGCGTAGTAGGTACTTGTGATCCTGGACCTTGCATGTGAATGAACAAGCTAGAAGTTAGTAGAGACATTACTAGTATGTAAGAGTACAGACTAAACCGAATGTTGTACCTATGCTCTACTGAGTAGGCCTAGTCCAGGCGTTACACATGACTATCACACCAAATGTGCCCTAGTCGTCCTGAACTTTCGAAGATACTGGACAATCTCCTGCTCGTTATCATCGAGGTACTTTCCATCTATCTCGTGGCCCTGTGTTCCACGAACCCCTGGGCCTAGCTCCTGCGCCATCTTGAGTGTACCTGTTCATCGCGGGTATAAGAGGTTAGTACAATCATCACAAGAATTGTAACTTACAACCCTATGATCGTTTCATACCTATGAAATACGGGCACTCGTCTTTCCTTCCTAGAATTGCATTTGTATGGAACCATTTGGACCATGCCCTCCCTAGCTTCTGCCTCGCCCCTGCTTAAATGCAGTGTTAATAAGGGGTTGCTGCAGGGCATCACACCATGCAAGGTCAACATCGATGGAGGTATGGCTTTCCCGTATCGATTTGGACCTGCCGAATATTTTACTGATAGTGGATTAGACTGAGGCCCTCGCTGCACCACTCCCAGACTCCGATCCTAGGGGTCAAACCTTCGCTCCTAAGGTAGGCCTCTTTTTTTGAGACCTTATAGTCATCTTAAGTTGCTCTTGCTCAGTACGGTAGTCTATGGTCAAGGTGGCCCAATCATTGCAATCTTCCTCCTTACGAAGGCGCACCGCCTCCTTCTCCTTCTTCTCCCGACATCCCCGGAGGTCCACAAGCATGACTTGCCTAACCACTTTAGGCATGCTTGGGCAGGCTTTCACATCACCGGCGCGGTCAGCCAGATGTTCCTTCAGACGGGTCTCCCCTCCATCCTTCATAACATGCATATAGTAGTTGCACTTTGAACCAAATGGTCCAATGTGTTCCCCATGCTCCCATACATTACCCACATGATCTGCCATCACGAGAATCTGCAATGGAACACAAAAGATGCCATTAACACATGCTTACTGCTCATACATGCCACTAACACATTCTTTCTCAACAGCTCAAATGCTCTTACATAACCTAAGTACATGCATCTAGTAGTTGCTCAAGTCCTGAATGAATTGAACCATACATACATTGTGGGCACGTGAGCTTCATCAAGCCAAATACACTCTCATACTCAGGATATGTAAATGCAACAACAATATTATTCTATTCTAAAATGTCATGTCAATTTTACCCATGACAGTTATAGACTCATAGTCCCCTTTTATATAAGTAACACTCTATTTATGAATTGCTAAAGTAAATCATATAAGAGCGAACACATTTTTTGTCTGACGCTTCGACCATCAGATTCAAGTATTAGATATTTGCTCCCTGTCCCAAATGTACAAACATTCCAAATGTACAAACATTGGCATCCTTTCCCCCAAACAATCAATTATATTAATCCTTAACTGCCTACACTGCTAACAATCATCATGCACCGAACCCTAACTTCCTTAACCACATGAGAAGCTACTGAAGCTAACAAATCCGCCTAGTGAAAGCATTATTCTGACATAAAATGATTAAATTTCGGACATATTTCCAGAAATCTCGTCGAGAAAAAAATGAGATTTCGTTACCTTATTGAGCTGATCTCAGAGAAATGGACCGAGATCTTGGTATATATCGCCGAGATTTGTTTTCCTCTTCACCGGATATGGCACAATCTTACCGGATCTCCACTGGACTTGGTTGGAGACGACTGAGGTCACGAGAGAGCTGCTCGGGGATGGACTATGTTGGTTGGGGGAGGAAAGTGAATGAGTGAGTCCGTGAGTGAGAGGGTGTGATAGGAAGTGAATGAGTGATCCATTGTGAGAACAATACGTACATAAGTGAGGTTAATAATGGTCTCAGTACTTAGCATTGCCTCTAGCTCAGTTGGTCAGTGCTATCTTGGGCAACACTACGTTTTGGGTTCAAGCCCTCACGGTGGCATTTTTGCCCCATTTTTTGGCAATTTTTGAGCAACCGATCAACAAGAACATGTTGTGTGCCACAAGATTAGAACATTAGACCCAAGCAAATTCAGCCCACCAACTTACCAAGTTGTACCAACTCAGCTAAGCTCCTTTGTTGTAAATTTTTACATGTAATACTCCTAAATAGCATCACGATTGTCCACAAAAATACTTGAGTCCAATCCGGCAAAAATAACAAACAAACCGGTCAAAATAGTATGAATTTCGATCAAAATAAGAGAAATTTCGGCGATATTTGGTGAAATCTCGCCGAAATTTCCGAGATTATCGTAGCATTTTATAATTTTTTTTTCAAATTTATTATCAATTAGGATTTTGGATTCCGGACAGGAATTCAAGATATCGACAAGAAATTCCGGAATTTTGCCGGTTTTTCTAACCATGTGTCTGACCAAACCTATCACGTCGATTCGGAGGCTTCTGTTGGCGATGCATGCGGTCCAGGTTTAATTTTGCTGTGGGTTAATTACCTTTCCCCAGTTGGTCAGTAGCACAGCTACCAGTATGCGCCTACATCTATCAGTTCTGGAATTTGGAGACATGCAGCATGGTCAATTGGTTCATCGAACTTGCATCGGTGAACACTAATAAACCGTTGAGTTGATGTTTCTTCTTCTCCTCCTTGTTTTGGCTTCGACCGCAATAATCGTGGAGAAGTATGACATGCAGCCACCCCACCCGCCGTGTGGCCCTCCGTCACTGTAGTTTCTACAGTCTTCAAAGCTTCGCAACCGTACGATCGTGTCTAAGTGCCTATCCTAGTGGTCGATTCTATGCCGCGTACTAGGCTCATAAATGTATTGTGCATGAGACTTCATGATTGGAGCTTAGCTTGGATGGTTAAGGGCTTGCAGTGCATGCGAGAGATTGTGAGTTCAAATCCTGTTGAAGGTGATTTTTTTTAGATTTTTGCATCAACTTCGCTAATTTAATTGAGCTATTAGATCATATTTTAAAATTTTGAAACTTTTTGAGAAGGATCTTCAGAGTATTCCTAACCTACCATAAAAAAAATCAGATCATGATCAAACTTAGGCGATTTTTAAAAATTCTGACAATGCTACTAATGTATTTAAAGCAATATATCAACTTCATTAATTTAATTAAGCTATTAAATTATATTGTGAATTAATTAGAATTTTTGAAAAGGATCCAAAGAGTATGCCTAACCTACCATAAAAAATTCGGATCACGATCAAACTTGTGCGATTTTTAAAAATTCTGGCAATGCTACTAAATTTAACAATTTTTGAAAAAAAAAATTAGAAGGGTTCTGAGAGCATGTCTACACTACTGTAAAAATTTAAAATCATGATCAATCTTTTACGATTTTTAAAAATCCTGAAAATGCTACTGACGTAATTAAAGCAACTTCACTGATTTAATTGAGCTACTAAATTTGTAAATTCTTTAAAATTTGTGAGAAGGGTCCTGAGAGTATACCTAAGCTACCATAAAAAAATCGAATCATGATCAAGATTTTACGATTTTTAAAATTTATGACAATTTGGTTTCCTTTTTTTGAGATGTTCTTGAAAAAGATTTCTTTTCTCTGTTAGAATCTCTGTCTGTCTCGGCGATTCTTTCCACCTGCAGCAACGCACAGGTCCGTTGCGCATATAGTTTAGTTCATGTTTTTCTCTTGTTTCGGCCTGTTCACTTGCAACACGTGGACAAGGCCGGAAAAGTTAAGAGAAATAACGCAAATGAGATAGGTCCTTTCGGGACGGCTTCTGTTTAAAAGAAAATCGGATTATTTATCGAATAGGAAGATTATAGACAACTTCTCCTATAATCAAAAGTAAATTTATATATAAAATTAGAAACTGTCACTCCTCAGTTTCTTAAAGAATAAGAATTGTCTCAAACAAGGCCATAGATGAGTTAAATAGCCAGAATGACTGGAAGAAGGGAAACGTCAAGTAATCATCAAGACTTTGATTTAATTCCGCCTCGCGCATGAACGATTATTTGCTGGAGTACAAGGGCCATGTATATCCATGAATGCGTCTTAAAACCGCGGTTTTCGATCGTACCGCTATGGTTCGAGATTCAAAATCGGTCTAGTTTAAAAAAAAATTATGCGACGTAAATCGATCGAAAATCGGTGAAAATCGCTAAAAAACCGCTATAAGGAACTTTCAATTAGTCGGTTGGTTTTCACCTTCGATTTTTTTGAATTTTTTTATTTCTTAACCCTACAATTTCTGATGATTTTCAAGCAATTTTTGACTTGATATTTCCTATTTTTGAATTTCGAGCGGTTTTTTAAAAAAAACAGTTTTAGGAACCTGGTGCAAACTGTAGGTGAAATCTCATCGTAACAACGACTGCTCTTATAAACTCCAAGAGTTGGGTAGATGCGATTCTTATGTGCTATGTCCATGCGAAATTTCATAAAGACTTTCGGATTTGAAATCCACATTATATATTCAATTTTGGATTGCATACAAACAAGTACTCCCTGTCTCCCTCTGTTCACTTATAATGTTTATTTTTTAAATAGTTTTGTTCACAAAAATAAGGTTCATACCCCTATTATTCTCTCAACTATATATATTTATTCATTACCATCTACACAAAGTATATCTTTCATCTTCTAAGATAATTAAGTGAGGACATCTAAATCATTTTCTCTCATAACTTTCTCAATTCCAACATAACCTTAATCCTTATGCAAAGTCAAAATATACCTTATAAAAATAAACGAAGAGACTAAACAACTACAGCAATCCATTGCTGACCACCTGGATTTCTCTGCGTTGATGATTGATAATCGGAGCACGACATCGACCACGAATTGGATGAGCCATTTTTTGAGAATTTTTACAGTGATTTTGAAGGACTTAAACCCGTGACACATGGTTATGAGTCTTGAAATAACTGAAGTGGCCAATTGTCTTCCTAAAACTACTGCATAAAAAAAAGTTGAGGGAACTATCTCTCCGTGGGATGGTGAGTCGTGGGTGTATAACTTCACCTGTCAGGATTTAAATTTTAGTACTCACCTTTACAGACAGATAAGTATGTTTTGGTTGGAACGTACTTTGTAAGGTTACAGATTTATTCTTATCCTTTGTATTTCTAGACGTATGTTAAGAGGCGCACTCACGTGTGTGTACGTGGGTGTGTTTGTATACGTCTACCTTGTAATTGAAAAATAAAAGTTGGGAGTTGGTTGAATCAATAACAAGCTTCAAGTTGGCCTACAAACATGAGGGGGAAAACATTCCCTTGGATTTATGTCGTAGATTCGACTTTTGAATTCATACGGCATATAGCACAAGTTCCTTGTTGTTCAAAGATGCCCACCCCTCTAACAATAATCTGGATCTATTCGTCCTTCGCTTTAGTGCTTCCCTTTCGGTAATTAATATAATTATCCCACCGATTAAACGCTAGTAAGAGTTAGCACCTCTCTAATCTAAATATCTAATCTCGTGTCACCCCAGGAAAGTACTACTACTTTGCAAGGGGAATCATATGCCTGCTGGCTATGCAAAGCCTCCCAAGAAAGAGCAAACTAATGTCATTGGGTTCATCATGTATCTCGTAAACCGTCTCTATCTCAAATAATTTACAGATCATTTAGACTACCCTAGTAAAATATACGGAGCATTGATTTCCAATTAGATATCTCTACATGCCACTTAACTACTCGAAGAAGATAGAGTTCTTGTGCAGTTGTAAGGCAGTTGCAGCTTAGCAGTTACCATCCGTGAACACCGTTCGATCGAAAAAACGAGCGATCCGGATCGTTGAACAGTGCCATCTACAGTTAATCCGTAACTGCTAAAGTGTTAGTTACTATCGATCGGAACCATCGATTTTCGATCCAACGATCGATCGGAAACTACTAGATTGCTGCGTTGAATCTCTTTCCACCTGAGGGACAAGGCGCACAAGTCACACAGCTCACTCCTTGGAGCAGCCTGCCTAGGAAGGGAGAATTTAATTAGCAAGTAATACGATCATACGTGGTGAGTCAACGTTCAAAGGTGGACCGGGACGGCAGACACGCTGTTTTTTCTTAACCCGGTTGGATTTTTTAATCGGGCGACACGCACGCGCGCCACTTTAGATTTTACTAATCACAATCCTGGCTAATTGCGGCCTTAACCACAGTCATTAGCGTCCATTCCCCCATCATTAGAGTCGTATATATTCTCCTCTCCCCGACCCCGCATGCCTCCATTCCGAATCACTATATAAACCCCTCCCTTCTCCATCACCTCTCCCCATCTTCGTTCCAAAATCCAAACCAGCTATCTGCTCGCTGGTCACCACTACTAGCTACTTGCATACATACATAGCAATTAATCCATAGCCGCCGATCGAGAGCCAGCTAGCTAGCTAGCTCACCCCTCATGGAGATGGAGATGGAGATGGGGGTGTTTGGGATGAGCCCGACCCGGTCGGCGGTGACGGCAGCGGCTACGGCGAGCGAGGACGAGGGCGACCTTAGGAGGGGGCCGTGGACGCTGGAGGAGGACATGCTGCTCGTCGACTACATCGCCAAGCACGGCGAAGGCCGCTGGAACTCACTTGCTCGTTGTGCAGGTAATTACATATATATTTACATTATAAGAACGTCAGATTATGTGTAATATTATTGGCTAGTGATTAGCTTGTGGCCATCTTAATCTGGAATATATATATATATATATACACACGCTAGTAGCTAGCTAAGCTGTAACATCTGCTTTGTTTGTGATCACCTCGCTAAAGATAAGAGACGAGTACTAGCTACTTTCCATTGCCGCACCTAGCTATGACACGTAGCTAGTTGGCTGCTATGAGGCACTGGTCGACGACCACTTGTGCTCCAATGTTACGATTCGATTAGGTCCCTGTACTCGGTGTGTTTTGCTAATTTGGGTTTTGGGCTTAATTTGTATGGACACGCGCGTGCAGGCCTCAAGCGCACCGGCAAGAGCTGCCGCCTCCGGTGGCTCAACTACCTCCGCCCCGACGTCCGCCGCGGCAACATCACCCCCGAGGAGCAGCTCCTCATCCTCGACCTCCATTCGCGCTGGGGAAACCGGTAGGTCAATTGTAAGCGAGTAGCTTGCCTCCTAAACCTTCTAATAACGACTCAATTAATTAACCTCTAGATATATTACAAACGTACCAGTGCTTAATTTCCAGGGATTAAAACGCGCGCTTTAATTGTTCATCATAGGTGGTCCAAGATCGCGCAGCACTTGCCGGGGAGGACTGACAACGAGATCAAGAACTACTGGAGGACCAGGGTGCAAAAGCACGCCAAGCAGCTCAAGTGCGACGTCAACAGCAAGCAGTTCCGTGACGTCGTTAGGTACATCTGGATGCCGCGCCTCGTCGAGCGGATACAGGCCGACTCTGCCACAACCGCCATCGGTGGCGTGACGACGAGCTTGCCGGCGACAAGGACGATGAGCTCGCCAGGTGCACACCTGAGTGCGTACCAAAGCGTTGCACCGAGCAAAGTGAACCACCGTATTATGATCAGCAACAGTGAGCCGAACCCCGTGGTGACCATGAGCCCTGACACCTCCAGCACACTCCGTTCGTCGTTGACGGAGGCGTCGCACGGAGCACATTTCACGTCGGGCACAACCCCGGTGAAAGAAGGCGCGGCCGTCGTCCAATGCGGTGGCGAAAGTGGGTCGAAGGGAGATGATGCGATCCACAGTGATGTGTTCAGCGGAAGCTGGTCGGAGCTTCTTGCTACCACCGGTCTGCCGGACTTCGAATTTGGAGATCTTGACGACAGCTTGTGGAGCCTAGAGGACATTTGCTTACAGCAGCACGTACTGCTGATGTGAGAGGGTTGATCAAAGCGACCGAAGTAAAAAAAAACACAGCATATATATCCTCAAGGGGAAAAAATTATGCACAAGTGAGGGTGCATAAAAGGGAATTTGATAAGCAACTAATTAGCGTTCGTAGAATTAATAGAATGACTTAGTATGCTAAATTCAAAAAATGTGCATATATATCGCCTTTAATCTTCCTATACATACACTCCCTTCAGCCACGGAAGAATGTCGTTTTGAATATTGATATGGTTCCCAAAACATAACTTTAATCACTAATTTCTATTGTAACAGATTTACAAAATCTAAAAAAAATTATACTTTTATGAAAGTTCTTTCGAGACAAAATTATACATACCATTTCATATATTCAGTCTAAATATTGAAAAAGGTATCGATAGCCAAAAATTACGATGTTTGACTACACGTACAATAAAGTGACATTCTTCTGTGATTGAAGGGAGTAAGCTAGAAGATTTTGTATACTTGGTTAATTTAGTTTTTCATGAATGCTTAGAACTTGCAACAGTATTGTTCATTTCTTGTCCGGCATCCTCAATTGTAAAGGAAGTTAGATGTACTTGAAGCTTCAATAATACACTTCCAATTTTCGGCTTCAAAATAACTGCATTGTTTTTTTTTTGCAGTTTATAAAGTTTTTTCCCCCTTCAAACTAACATAAGCATGCCATTTATGGTAGTTCGACGACTTTACCAATTTCCTACTACAAGTTATTCTAGAATGGAAAAATATAAAAGCCTATTTCGGAGGAGAATTATGTATGACATTGAGCTATATATTTTAATTTGCTGAACTTGTACGTTGAGATTTTACTGGCCAAGAGAATTTGACTAACTGCATCAACACACTGTCTTTTGCACTGAGGAGCACAAGTGGTAGCCCAAATTAGTAAGACCTTTTTAACATGTAGCTAGATGAATAAGCTGAAATATTGGCATCTTCTAGAGAAATATTTTTCCACGCAGGGCGTTCCGAACTACCCTTTGTAGTTTACAAACAAACAAAAAAATCCTTCTCTTCTGTACGTAGTTTGTTATTAATTTTGTTGTGCAAAATGCCTACATAGCTAGCTGTAGCTATTAGCTAGCCCAAACTAAAGCTTCTACACCTCCAATGGTTTCCATGCCCACAAAGGAAGAAGTAAACAATGCCAGTCAATGATGATAAGGGTAAGGGTGTCGGTGAATCGGAGAGATTCCACCACGTATATGTACTTTGGACCAAGGACTCGATCAAGTCCAGAAGGTAAGCTAGGTTGGTCTTTGTAACAAACAAAACACCAACTTTGCTTATCGATCCATGCATATCCTAACTAAAGAATGTGTAGTTAACTTAACCGAGGTCGATACACTAATTGGCACGTAGCAAACGATCGAGCTGCTTGCTTATCGTGCATGCCACCTTTGGGTAAAGGAGACGGAGCTAGCTAGCTTAGCTAGCTAATCGTCTAGGTGTCGTGTGCACCATGCATGCATGCACGATGGACCAAACATGCATCCAAATTAAGCCAACTAGGGTGTCATTCGAGAACTTGTGCTTCACTTCGATCTTTTGCCATGCCAGTATATATATATATATAGGGTTTTGATAAACAAAAAAATTATACGAGAATCTGGAAGTAGTTAATCTCATTCAATTCCGAGGAGCAATGCAAAACAGGATAACGACGAACTGTCAGTTTTTTAATACATACATCGTGGAAAGCTAATCTTTCGTGCTAGTCGTTGTCGTGCATGCCTTTAGATGCACACCACCTTCCTAGTTTCTACACATTATTCCACCTCGCCTTATATCTGTTACTTGCGAGAACATTTTAATTTTTTTCCTCACTTGGCATTTCTCTAAAAGCGCTCTAAACTTTCATTAGTTTTTGACTGAAAGTATTGCATAGAAGGAACAGAAAAATGAATACAACAAATAAAACTATATGTATAAATATACAGTACTACATGGTATATTCGGCTCGGAATTTTGGAGCCTAGGTTTTTTTTTTTTTGAGGGTGCTCACAAAATATAAACATGCACAGTTGGCTGTCCTGTGTAAAAATTCTGCAAAGAACCAAGGACGAATTAATGCTCTTGATCTCATTATAAACGTGGAGTCAATGGGATTAGCAGCTGCGCTGCCAACAGAGCGGATGACGTAGCGGGGTCCCGTGTGCCAGCTGGGCGTTCAGAGCTTCGGTCTCCGGTCTCAGGCACCGGTCGTCCGGTCAACGTGGCCCTGCGGTCAGCACGGTGACGTCGGCGACCAGATAAGGCCCACTCGTGCGGATCCCGGATTAGTATATAGCAGAACCTAACGACCGGCGCCCATTGGTGTGACTCAGTGACTGGCATTGGGTCGAGCTTTTTTTTTGGATCGGTGTGTGGCACACGTGTGAAGCATGACACGGTATGTATACGTATAAGCTGGACCACCACAACAGGAATGACAGTGCGTGTCAGGCCTTGCGGTCGAGCACAATAGACGGCACGGCACGTTTACATGGGTCGTATTTGGGCCGACACGCCACAAAATAGTTCTGATGGGCCCGAAGCAGGCACGGCACATAGCAGGGCGCTTTGGCTCGACATTACATCATGTTGCGGCTCCCCTACAGCTGACGCTTTTTGCGGTCAACTGCGTACGTCTCCAGCTCCTTTTCTCTCGTTGCAATAGTGCAAATAAGCTGGACCTGGGTCGACACAAATCGTAAATGGACCGTGTCTTGGCTCATCTAAGACGAACCGGTATGGCACGTGGGCCAGTCGGACCGTGACGGTATGGCACGATTTAGGAACGCAACCCGATGGATCCATGCCGTGTCAACCCGGCACAGCATAATACCCACCTCGTGCTGGGACACTAGGTGAAGATCCAAGCCGTCGGATTAATTGTCGTAGAGGCAATGCCTTGACCTGCTAACTAGAGCTAGTCGCAGTGGCAGACGCACAGGGGGTGCGCAAGGGGGCTAGCGCACCCCCAGAAACCAGTAGCAAGCACTCCATTTTGAAGGTGGCTGTGCGGCGACGGAGCACCGGCTGGCGACTGCGGGCTGTAGACAAGAGGACACCGCCAGGACGGAAGGAGGCAGGGGAGCGGAAGCCGAACCAGAGAAGGGAGGTTGGTTTGGGTCCAAGTGTGGTTGCACCAAATCACACAAGCCAAATAGACTTTCATTTGAACCTAAACTCAAATCAATCCTCATTCTCCCGTTCCCCAATTCTCATATCCCTAATTGAGCGAGGGGACTCACCGGGTGAGAAGGGGCGTCGGCCGTGCGGGCTCGTTGTCACCGTGTTGGCCATCTGGTGAAGGGGCGCCGCCGCCCGTCGAGCTGGGTGGAGGAGGGGCACCACCGAGCCGGGTGCAGGAGGTGTGCCGACGTCCGTCGGGCCGGTGGAGGGGGCGCGTCCGTCGCCGTCCCGCGGGGGAGGGCGCGTCGGTTGCCGCCCGCCGAGGGGAGGGGCCGATGAGGAGGGCCGGCTCCGCGGCTCGGGTCTGGCTGACTACGACTGGTCGTTTGGGCGGTGCCGCGGTGGGGCAAGGCTGTGAGCCCGTGAGGGGAGCGGGGTGGGGCCATGAGGCGACGGGGTGGGGCTGGCCACGGGCCACCGGCAGGAGGCGGGCGAAAGCGCGGAGCATTGGAGCCAGAGGGACGAGCGGTGATCTGGACTTCTGGAGTCGGCCGAGGAGACTGGAGGGAGAAGCCAGAGGGGTGCGCGGCCGAGGAGACTGGAGAGAGGACCGAGCCAGAGGATAAGGTAAGGAGGTGAGTTTTTTATTTTAATTATTGATTAATTAGTAAATTGTAAGTACCATAAAATATCAGATTGTTGGTTGATTAGTAAATTTGAATTATTAGTTCATTAGTAAATTATTCTCTAGCATAACTTATTACAGGTTCTATAAAATGTATTGTAGATCTATAAAAGATGGACAAACGAACCTTGCACAACTATTTTTCGAACAAATCAAGTGCAAGTAATCCTCGAACCAACGAGAGCACAACTGAACGGGAAATATTTAAAAGTATTGATAATAAAACAATCATGAATCGCTTTGAAAGATGAAATCTCTTATAATGGACTTGCCTTCCTCTCCTAGTCATAGCTAGCGGTTTTACGGTATGTTGCATTTCGTTTCAATGTTTATAATTACTCATGCTTTTTTAATTTCCTCACTAATTTAGCTATTTTTGTTCTACAAATTTCTACTCGCATGCATATCGGCATATATGGTCATTCAGGGTGTTATATTCTTTACCAAGGTATCTTATGTGTATTTTATATTTTTACTTTGACTCTTGTCTATTTACATATGAATTTCGATTACACTAAGTATCTTTTAATTGCATACATTTTGGTATAGTTTCCTTCTGTTAGCGGACTCCCACAAGCACCCTCTTTATTTTTATCATGCGTACGCCACTGGCTAGTCGCCAGTGATTCGCACTTGAACGTTGCTGCTTCACATGACTCGTTCCTCCACTGATTATCGATCCTCGGATTGCTCTTTGTGTTTGTTTGACAGATTATAGAACACAATGTTTAATGGGCTCAATCCTATACAGTTCTGATGCTGCCACTTGGCTCTTAATTTAAGTAAATTCCTATCGAAGATTGTGTGTCAGTGTGTGCGCGCACGCCCACCGCTCTGTATATGTGGCTCTGACACTGCTTGCAAGGGTTCCAAGTGCATGCTAATAATTCACTGTTATAGCTGCATTTTCTCCCCTTAATTAGGAAAATATTTGAACCAAATTAGTTATCGAACAGGACGCTTGAATTAGGATTTACAGATAAATCATGCAAGATCATTAGAATTGTCAATGGCCGGCTCGACGGAAGTAACAAATCAGAGGCATTAATTTGCACGCACGATCGTCATGGCCATGATTGGGGAGGGCACAGCATAATTACATGTTTCAACCATTCTTTCTTTTTTCAGGCCCTGTTTCCACCTTGAAAACAACAAAAACAATGAGCTGGAAATCTGGAATGCCGCTGCGTTTGGCTTCGTGATATACTCAGATGATCCCGGCTACTCAACTTCTTTGATGATTCTTCTTTTCCTCAAGGGCTTCACAGGCATGCTCCCTGCAGCACTGTGCGCTCGCCTTCTTTCTTCTTTACGGTTCTCTGCTACAATCATTGTACGCCTTAAGTTGGCTGCCTTGTAGATCGGCCTAGGTAAGTGCCTATGCCTGCAGGAACACACCACCCATGCAACATCAGCAAAATGATGTTTCCAAATAAAATGTAGAGGGGAACGAGATGATCCATAAAGTAGAAGCACTTACCTCACAATCCGCGAATTGATCCCTTATTTGCACCCTCCTCTCTTTTTTTTTCAAAAATAGCTCCATTCTAAAACATATTGTAAAAATGACCCCTTCTCCACTGCGGAACCTGGCCCTTCCGCGCCGCTATAGCGCGGCACCTCGATGTCCCGTGCACTGTAGCGCCCTCCACGGCAGGAGGTGCTTTTCGCAGTACTGTAGCGCAGAGAGGGGAGGGGGGCTGCTTTTGCAAAAAAAAAAAATTGCCCGGGCACTAGTTTTGCAAAAAAAGGGGGCGAGGAGGCCAAATAAATGACCATTTTCACAATCCGCTTGACTTCTGGAAGGTGCTTAAACCGATCCTTGACAGCATCTAGGTATTCTTGCCTTTTGCGTTCCCTTGGAAGAAGCTACAAAAGAAATTTATTGGCAATCATACACCACTTCCAACAATCAAATTGTTAATAAAAGGCCTTAGAAATTTGATGAAGTAGAAGACAAAACATAGATCGACAATGCTCAATAAAGCAGTCGTGTTGTTCCATGAAAATACTGTACCTAACTAAAGTGAGCCGATAAGGACCTTTGTCCATAAGCCAGAAAAGAAAAGACGAAGTGGTAAACATTGTACCAAGTAGTGCGGCTATTTCTCAGAATAAGGCACAACTCATGTACTCATTATGGAGTATCAATCATACAAGACTATAACCTCAAACCTAGCTAAACATGAATGATTATCAACCCAGAATTGCACCCGGAAGCAGACTGAAACAGTCAAGTTGGATGCACTAGCTGATAAGCCAAACCAGATCGCAGTGGATCAAGCATCTTCTTTGTCGTCTTGCACAAGTTCTCACTCGACGTTGCTGATACAGACTACCATCTAATGAAACCATTCTGGCATCTAAAAACACCTTAGCACCTAATACCACTTCTCAATCGTTCATGGTGGTTTTAGGCAAGGCAGGGGTTTTACTGTAAATCAATTTGACCAGAAACGGACCGTATTTGAGGCAAAACTGGGTAAATCAAAGAGTTATGAACTATTACCCTTTTCTAAATAATGTTATGAAACAATGTATTCCCTGAAATAATAATGTGCAAAACTGAAAATAAGCTGTACCAATTTGAATTGTCTCTGCCACCATATAACCAGTGCCAATTTACCTAATATTACTCTCCAGTCCTCACCAAGAAATCTGGAACGAGCAGTAGTTGGCTGGTAGTCATCGTTTTTTTTTTTATTTTGGCTAACATATGATAAAATTTCCTTCAACCATGAATCATCTACAGTAGACAACACCCTGGATATAGTTTGTGCTTGCACCAGGAGTCTGATGTACAGACACCAAACAGTGCTATCTTACAATAGTCAATAGTTCCAGCTCATTCTTTTTCTTACTAAACAGTGCTCACATCTTCCGTTGGCTGTCTATCATTCTTAATTGAGTACATCATTTGTGTTTGGTGGTGGTATATAGTAGTGCTACACGAAAGCAACTAAGTGCCAGTGAACAACAGGCAAGCAATTAAGTGCCAGTGAACAACAGGCTATTATTGCCACGCTACTTCATTGAGCATCCACAGTGAGAAACCAAGTGTATTGTCCAACTTAGTTTCCCCTTGTACCAAGAGGTTGACCTCAATCACATGAGTCCATGACATAGAATTGGAGCAAGCAACAGACATGCCAAAACATAGCAGCAACTGGCGAACAGCACATGGTGTTAGAAAACTTACAACTCCCAACTGTTCAGAAGCTTTGGACTTCCACAACCAAAGATTTGTATCGTCACTGCCAGAAACTAAATAGGTTACATTGTAGGTGTATTTCACACAAAACACCCTGCAAACATAAGGAGTGAATTGGTTAAAATGAAACAGAAATTCCATAAAACAAGGTTTTAAAAAAGATAAATATGGGGTCCAAAGCAAATAAGATAGCTAACTGCCTTACAGGTAACAAATAAGAACTATACATGCATACGCAGGAGAACTGCTATATTAATATTTCAATGGCCAGTGTCAGGTTGCAATGCAGACTGGATGTACTCAGAACTAGTCACAGAATAACATATTCAACTGTTCAAACTGGTTGAATCGAAAAAATTACTCTGGAACTCATTGACAATGAACTACTTTCTCAAACCAAATAGATCTAAGCTGGTCGGCCACTAAATTGATCCACTTGGTATGTACCAGCACAACTGTGTTGAGGGCAATTGATCCATGGTATCACACAAAAATGAGAGAACGCCAATAGGGGAACACTGAGAACCAGTCTGAATTTTAGGCATAAAAAAGTAGCAACAAAGCAAGAGTGATAAATAATAGAATACAAAAGAACCTTTGCATCTAGGGGTGGAAAAAAAACTCGAAACTCGCGAGTTTAACGAGTACTCGGAAACTCGGTTTGACTCGACTCGAACTCGTTCCTTAACGAGTCGAGTCGAGCTGGGTTTTGAACTCGTTAAGAAAACGAGTTAAACGAGTCGAGCTAACGAGCTATCGAGCGAGCTAACGAGTTGAACGAGCTCCAAATCAGAGGTACAGGTACTCTCCTGAGCGGCTGAGCGGCTGAGCTCCTCCTCTCCTCGGCTTCTCCCTTGTCGGCCTCTACTCTGAGCTCTTCCCCTCCTGCCGTCCACCCGCCAGGCCTTGCCTTGCTCGCGCCGTCGCCTCCCCGTTGAGCTCCTCCCCTCCGAGATCCATCGGTCCACACACCGAGTGGCCTTCCAAGCCTCCAACGCCGGCCTACTGATCCAATTCCCCTCTGACATCAAGCATGCCAAATCAACCGAGGAGCATGGAGTCAAAGAACAAAGAAGTGAAGCTAAGTAGGACTTGTGGCTCCGGTTCACGCTCCACATCTTCAGCAACTGCGAACCTTGGAAAGCCTCCGACAGCCGGTCCTTCAACGCATCCCACAGCTCCTCATCTGCGCCACATCGGTAAGCCCCTGCAGTAAAACCAAGATAATCTTACATTTAAGGAAATGTGACAATGTCTGTAAGATTTGGCAGCTCGTTAGTCAAGATTGTATCATGAAGATTTGGCGCCTAAGATTACTATTAGATTAATCTAGTAATACTGTAATAGCTGTGTTTAAGAAGTCGTTGATGAGCTTGTTTAGATCTTTCATCATTGAATCTTTTGCTTTTCTTGACACAAGAAATGCGATTTGCTCTTTTATGTTGTATGTGTAGGAATATGTATATGAGGAAGATGAGTATGATATGAATGATGTTATGTCTGAAAGTGAACCTTCTCATGATGAGCAACATGTGATGTCTGATGGTGGTGAACACTCTGGCTCTGGGTCTCCCAATCGAAATAGAAGAGGCAAAAGGAAAACAAGCAACCAATTGTCTCCGAAGAGTGCAAAGAAATTGAGAGGAAAGCGTGCAGCCTGTTGGAAGCATTTCAAGGTGGTTCAAGCTGCGTCGAAGAGGGAGCCAGGGAAGACCGTTGAGAAGGCCAAGTGCAGATATTGTGGTTCTTTGTTTGCTTACACTCAAGGGGGTCAAACTTCAAGTTTGAATAGACATTTGCCAAAGTGTACACCCTACATGAACTTGAAGGGCAGGCAGCTAGCTCAAGGTACACTCAACTATAATCCCGACACGTCAGGTTCATCTCTTACAATTGTTCCTACTGAATATGATCATGAGGAAACCCGTAGGCTCATTGCTAAGATGATAATTGTTTATGAATATCCTTTTCGAATGGTAGAGCACACATGGTTTAATGTCTTGATGAGATATATGAATGCATCATACAAGTTCATTGGTAGAAAGACTATACGAAGTGAATGCATAAAGGTTTATGAATCTGAAAAAGAACTCCTTAGGAAGAGTCTTAAGGCTGTTGAGAGTGTTAGTTTGACATGTGATTTATAGACATCAAACCAAAATCTTTGCTACATGGCTTTGGTGGCGCACTACATAGATCCTGATTGGGTTATGCAATGCCGTGTTTTGAACTTCATTGAGTTAGATCCACCACACACAGGAACATCATAGCTCAGCAAAGGTTTGAATGTATAGTGAATGGAAAATAGAAGACAAGATTATAACAATCACTCTTGATAATCTTGCATCAAATGATGTTCTTTGCTAGGATTTTGATGTCCAAGTTCATTGCTAGGAAAACAAAGAGCTTTATTCCTAATTACTTTCATGTCCATTGTTGTGCTCACATAGTCAATTTGGTAGTGAATGATGGCATTCAACCATTGCAACCATTGATAGCCAAGCTCGTGGAAACTGTGAAATATCTTAAGAAGTCACCATCTCGTATGTACAAGTTCCTGGAAGTTTGTAAATCCATGAATCTGAAAACTGGAGCAGGGTTGTGTCTAGATGTGTCCACAAGGTGGAGTTCAACATATAAAATGTTTGATGCATGCATTCCCTATAGGCCTGCTTTCATTGAGTATGGTGATGTTGATACAAATTACAAGTGGGAGCCTTCCCATCAAAATTGGACATTATATAGTAAAATTCAGCCAATCTTGACTGCATTTGCTGAGGTAACTAAGGTATTATCAGGATCTATATACCCCACTGCAAATGTTTTCTATCCTTACATAGTGAATGTTAAGATTGCATTGGTAGCTGCATGTAATTCTGGGGATGAGTATATGAACAAGATGGGACAAGCAATGTCAGACAAGTTTGATAAATATTGGGAGGAAAGGAACAATGTTATGGTTATTGCTACTATTCTTGATCCTAGGTTTAAGATGAGATTTGTTAGTTACTGTTTTAAAATGATTTTTAGTGAGAGCAAGGCCCTTATTGAGGAAAATGATGTCAGACATGAGTTGTATGATCTATATGGCATTTATGAGGCTGAACATCGCCAAAACAAGGTTGCTAGTGGAAGGGCTGAGTCATCTTCAGGTTTGCAAACACGGACCTCGGTTGCCAAAGTGCCAAGTGGGTTTCAATCCTTTTCGTGAGAGACACACAGAGCCATCTAAGTCGAATTGCTCATCTATTTAGATGAACCAAACCATCCTCCAGAGGACTCAAAGTTTGTATTACTTGATTGGTGGAGGTTGAATGCTCATAGGTTTCCTGTTGTGTCAAAGATGGCAAAAAAATTCTTGACTATACCTGCTACCAGTGTCTCATCAGAGTCCACTTTCAGTACTGGAGGTAGAGTTCTTGATGATTATCGTAGTGCTCTGCGCCCATCAATGGTTGAGGCATTAGTATGTGCTTCTAGCTTCATCCGAGGATCCAAAAATAACAACAAACCTCCAATGATAATGGTATGGGTATCTTCTTTCAGTTTTTCATATAGCTTTGTTTAATATTGTGTATAACTGAAGTACCATTTTCATTTGTAGGAAGATGACAACGAAGATGATGTTGAATTGGTACCATTTCCGACTGACTTGGTGGAAAGCGGCTAGTCGCCAAGAGTGAGATGAATTCATTCTCATCAAAGTTTACTTTAAAAAAACGAGTGTGCTTGTGCATGTTTAACTATAGCTTCCCAAGGTTTTTGTGATTCCGGCTAAGTCTTGTTAGAAGAAAACTTGAAAAAATCGGTGTATTTGTGAGGCTATAGCAAGTATTATGTTTCGCCATATAAGTAAAAAAATATGTAGGCCCTTATATGTAGTAGTTAATTAACTGCCTTTAGTCTTTGCTGATGAAGTGGTTACCATCAGTAACTAGCTAGAAGCTGGTACTAACTACCTAGCAGTAGCTGATCCAATACTTGTTGCAAGCAAAAATATTATGACTGAAGTGATATTTGTCATCCTAAATACTGTGATCAACATGCATCCAAAAAAAATGTCAGTGAGCTTCATGTAATGTTCTCTTCATCCAGGTTGGCTACTAACACTTATGTAAATGTGATGTACTATTTCAGAAGACCCTGCAGTCCTGCACCAACAGGCAACAGCGTCACCTTCTGCTGCAGGATCTTCACAATTTCTTCCTAGTGCAAGACTTCATGGCACGATCTTCATGGACGGCTGGAATTTTCATTCTTGTTATGCTTTAGACCTAATGTTGTTTGCAATGTTTGTTACTTGACTTACTTCTAGTCTGATCGGAGTTCCAGTCTTGTATTGTACCCCTCCAAACGCTCTGTTTGAGATATTTGGGCACCTGAAGTTGAATGTTATGACTTATGACTTTCCACTTTCTAGTCACTTCAAGCATCTAGGCCCCCAAAATTTTATTATGGTTTTGGTAATTAATGACATTACATGTTTTGGGCTAACTATCTATCTTGAGATAAGTGTTTGAACAGGTTAATCCTCTAAATAACTTGAAAGGAAAGGAAAAAGGAGAAAGAGTCTTGAAGATTTTTAATCAAGGTTAAAAGACCTCTCAGTAGGTTAGAATAGAGTGTTGAGTTATTTTTAAGAGGGAATAGTGCCTAAGATCTTGGTTTAATCCTAAGTGTGGAAATGGCTCAAAATCATACCTTGAAATCATGCTAGTTGTATTTAGAACAAAGTTTTAAATGTTACATTTTTACCTAAGTTTTAGCGGACTACTTGTCTTATGTTAAAAATCGGTCTGCGTTGAACCGAAGTTTTTGATTCACGCCGGACCACTTGGAAGTAGTCCGCAAAAAAGTCGTTCACGCGGACCACTTGGAAGTAGTCCGCGCATTGCAACGGGTCCGGCGTGAACGAGCTTTTGCGCGGACTATTTCCAAGTGGTCCGCGTGAATGAAAAACTTCGGTTCAACGCAGACCGATTTTTAACATAAGACAAGTAGTCCGCTAAAACTTAGGTAAAAATGTAACATTTAAAACTTTGTTCTAAATGCAACTAGCATGATTTCAAGGTATGATTTTGAGCCATTTCCACACTTAGGATTAAACCAAGATCTTAGGCACTATTCTCTCTTAAAAATAACTCAACACTCTATTCTAACCTATCGAGAGGTCTTTAACCTTGATCAAAATCTTCAAGACTCTTTCTCCTTTTCCTTTCCTTTCAAGTCATGTAGAGGACTCTACTCTCAGTGCATTCAATTTCACTCTGTATGAGAGTTGTAGAAACATTCAATTCAAGTGTTGTATTAATTATTATATTGTGAGCTCAAAACACATTTGGAAATCATCAAGCCTGAAGCTCTGTTCTATTACTCTTGGAGAAGGTTTCTTCTTTTTGAGGCTTGGTGTAATTCAGCAGACCACTGATCCCTTCAAATTGTTGTGAAGAGACTTGGTATTTTGTGAAGGTTCACTCACCTTCCCTTCTGGGAAAAGAGTTCTGAGTAAGAAAAATTGAGGAAGAGGCTTAGTTTTTCATCTCTATTTATCATATTGAAATTCTTGAAGTTAATTAGAAGAAAATTTTAAAATAGCCTATTCACCCCCCCTCTAGGCTCATCCTTGATCCTTCATCACTTCTATCCATAATTGTCTGCAGTAATCCCATGTTCAGGTGTTTGAGGTATCCAATGTATGCTCTGTTGCTCATATTTATAACGAGCTTAACGAGCCAACTCGAGCCAACTCGAGTTTTTAACGAGTCGAGCCGAGTTGAGCTTTGAGCTCGTTAAGATAACGAGTCGAGTCGAGCTGACTCGTTATCTTAACGAGTTTAACGAGTCGAGTTGGCTCGATATCCACCCCTATTTGCATCCTCTTAGTATGGTATATCTCCATGCTATGATAACCATTATACTGGAAGATTCGTACCTGCAAAAGCATTAACCAAAAGTTGCCAATGAAAAATCACCAAGAAATGGTTAGAATGTGAAATCATTGTAGGATCTTCAAGAGTTGCGCGCACCGTTCTATTATAGGAACCCATAACAAATTGACACCCTGTTCGTGAGTAATCAACATCCATCCTGAGAACAACTCAATTCATGTGAGAACGACCTCCCAAAATCAAGAAGAAAAGAACGCTGCATGTTACCAATGGGATTGATAAAGGTCAACTACATGAAATGTTAGCTTTTGGGCGTACAAGGCCTTAATTAAGCAAATGTGCATCTTCAGAAAGTTCATCAGAGCTAAGACGAATTAGCAACCCCATGAAAGACTAAGTACCACAAATATATAATTGCAGCTTTAATTTTTGTTTGAAGTATCCTTGATTTGTTCATATGCTCTACACTAGCCCGTGCAGTTAACATACAAAATCTAATAACATTTGGCCAATTTTCTCTAGTAAAGGCATGGCATTTGTGGATATATCTACTTTAAAAAACAGTATATTAGAAAATTCTGCTTCCAAATACTACTTATACTGCTGAAACATGTCCCTTGTGAACAATTTTGGCTTCATCCAACTTTCTAGCATCAAAGGAGTAACAGTTTGTATCTTCATTTGCATGATAGAGTTAATCTTGTAATTTGGAAAGTTTGTTTTAGACAAGTAAAGATCCTTATGCATTCGGCAATCAGATCAAATCAGACAATTTGTTTCCTTAGTTAGGCTTTCTATGTTTAGTTGTTGCCTTGGTTAGCAAGTTGATTAGATGGTCCGCCCACTATAAAAGGGCATGCATCCATGAGTTTGAGTACAACACAAGGAGAATATCACAAGAGAAAATTACCACAAAACTTCTTCGTGTTGTGCGCGCGTTCATGATCCAAGGCTAAACCCAACAATTGGTATCAGAGCCTAAGGTTTTAGATCAACCCGCTGCCCCCTGGAGGAGGAGACTCTCGGGGGCGGTACCCAAGGAAGGAGCATTGCCGTGTTTGCACCGTTGAGGTGCGCGTCATCGCAAGCTTGGAGGGCGACCGGAAGCTCTCCAGCAGCACAGTGTGGGAGCAAGGGCGGCGCTGTGTAGAAAAGATCAGGTTCTGTGGGGACGGCGGCCTAGAAGCAGTGGCAACGACGTGCTCGACAGGACGAAGGCCAGTCGGAGCAGCCTCGTGGCACGGCACCTTGGCCAAGATGTACATCTCAGTTCCACACGTGAAGAGCAAAGGCAGAGAAGAAGTGTCGTGCGTGAAAAGGAAGTAGTACGTGGGATTTGCTCCTGGCTGTAGCCATGCAAGAAAGGACAGAAAGAACAGTATGACTACCGCAGCAGAAGAAACTCTCGGTGGTAGCTGCGCAAGTAAAAAAAAACATGTGTGAGTTCCTTCAGTGAGTCGTGCGGGCATCAGAAGAGATCATGCTGCACCAGAAGATTAAAAGGAAGCCGCTGTGTGTGTCAAAGTTGACTCAAGGGCATTGAAGAGATGCGTTCGCCGTCCAAAGTCGAGTCCGTCGAAGTTGAGTCCAAGACGTTGAGGAGATGTGTTCGCCGTCTAAAGTAAACTCTGTCGAAGATGAGTCCGGGATGTTGAGGAGATGTGTTCTCCATCCAGTATCAAGTATGTGTTTGGCAAATCATAGTTGAGACCGATTGCCTTATTAAGTTAGAGTTGTGTTACAAGACCCGATTGATAGAGTTAATCTTGTAATTAGGAAAGTTTGTTTTAGACAAGTAAAAATCATGATGCATTCGGTAATCAGATCAAATCAGATAATTTGTTTCCTTAGTTAGGATTTCCATGTTTAGTTGTTGCCTTGGTTAATAAGTTGATTAGATGGCCCGCCCACTATAAAAGGGCATGTACCCATGAGTTTGAGTACAACACAAGGAGAATATTACAATAGAAAATTGCTCCAAAACTTCTTCGTGTTGTGCGCGCATTCATGATCCAGGGCTAAACCCAACAATGCATAGCAAAAAAAAAACATCAGGACAGAAGTTCCTAAATGGTAATCAGCGCCAAACTTAAAACGAAATCTATATATTATTCGTAGAAAAAGCTTGATATATATTTGAGCTCAAGAACTACAGCATATAGTGAAAGAGTATGGCTGGGAAAATAGTAGATTGATTAAGGAAGGAGCCCAAGGCTCAAGTACATATAGGCAAGGATATCCCTAAGAATAGGAAAGATCTAATCTAGGAGATCCTTGCCAAACATAGCCAACTAACCATGGCAAGGATATCCCTAAGAATAGGAAAGATCTAATCTAGGAGATCCTTGCCAAACATAACCAACTAACCACCAGAGGGGGGAGTACATTACGCTAACACGCCCCCGCAGTCGGAACGTCGGTGGTTAGCCACGGACATTCAGACTGGACCGAAACTCGAAGAACACTGAAGAAGGCAGCCCTTTCGTGAAGATGTCGGCGAACTGGGATGTCGTGGGAACGTGGAGAACCCGTGACGGCACCCATGGCTACCTTCTCACGAACGGTGAAGATCGATCTCGATGTGCTGTCCGCTGATGTTGAACCGGGTTGGAGGACATGTAGACTGCACTGACGTTGTCGCAGTAGACAACGGTAGCACGGCGAAGCGGAATGTGGAGCTCATGAAGAAGCTGTCGAAGCCAAGAAGCCTCAGCAACACCATTGGCGACGGCGCGGTACTCGACCTCGATCTTTGGAGCGGGACACGGTGTTCTGACGCTTGGAGGACCAGGAGACCAGGTTGTCACCAAGGAACACAGCATAGCCCGAGGTGGACTTGCGCGAATCGGGACAGCCAGCCCAGTCCAAGCATCGAATAAACCACCAAGTCATCCTGGGTCGACGGTCGAAGATGAAGACCCATGTGTAGAGTACCCCGAATGTAGCGAAGGATGCGCTTGAGGGCAGCCAGGTGGGGCTCTCGAGGGTCGTGCATGTAAAGGCAAACTTGCTGCACGGCGTGGCGATGTCGGGCGTGTGAAGGTCGATATCGCAAGGCGCGGCAAGACTCGTAGTCGGATGGGTCGACAAGAACCAAGCTCCCGAGTCGGCGAGACCTTGGGAAATTTGGTATCCACGGGCGTTGTGCATGGTTTGCACTCACCATCCCAAAGACGATCCAAGATGTCAATCATGTCGCGCCGAGAGAGAACCATCTTGTCGACGCATCGCACGAACTCGCATCCCGAGGAAGTGATGGAGTTTGCCCAAATCCTTCATGGCAAACTCCTGCTGGAGGGCTGAGATGACCTGCCGCAGGAGGTGTGTCGAGGAGGCGTGAGACGATGTCATCAACGAGAGGAGCGGGTAGGCGTGTCGGTGCCACGGCGGTAGACAAACAAATGAAGTGTCCGACTTGGCTTCCACAAAACCAAGAGAGACCGGATCGTGGGAAGCGGCTGTACCAAGCACGGGAGCCCGCTTGAGACCGTAGAGCGACTTGTTCGCATTTACAGACAAAGTTGGGCTGGCAGATCCTCGAATCCAGAGGGTGAGCCGCAAACACGGTCTCGTCAAGGTGCCATGGAGGAAGGCGTTCTTGACATCGAGTCAGTGAATCGCCACCTTTGGCGAGAGAGCGAGAGAGCTTTGTGCGGCGAACTGTGGTGGGCTTGACGACCGGATCAATGTCTCGGCAAAGTCGATGCCCGGACGCCGGTGAAGCCGCGGCGACCCAACGTGCCTTGTAGCGCTCGAGAACCGTCGGCGTGGAACTTGTGTTTGAAGATCCACTTGCCCGTGACAATGTTGGTATGTCGCGGGCGAGGAACCAACTCCCAAGTCTGGTTCTGGAGAAGGGCAGCATGTTCTTCCTCCATAGCAGCCCGCCAATTGGGATCGGCAAGGGCGCCACGGAAGGTCTTCGGAACCGGGACAGTGGCGCAGCATGGTACAAGGATGGTACGCGAAAACCGTCCTTGGCCCGAGTCGTCATCTTTGTCTTTGGTTCACCGTCGGGAACGGCAATGGCACCCCGGGGCACCGGGGCCGGTGCCGCAGGGGCGACTGGTGTCGGAGGGACCGCAGCCTGGTTTGGGCGCCTGGAGTAGACGCGCAAGGCAGGAGCCGCGTGTGGCTGCGCCGGGAAGTTGGGTGGAGAAGCCGGTGCCGCGCGTGGCGCAGGACCCGCACGTGGGAGTGCGGGAGAAGCCGTCGGTGCCGCGGGTATCGTGGCCGCGCGTGGCGCGGAGGACGGCTTGACGGACGGCCGCCGGTTGGCGAGGACGGTGCACCACCCGCACGAGGAGTGCGGAAATCTCGTGGTCTTGGCGGCGCAGAAGCGGTACCGCGTCGGCATGGGGCCGATAGCAACAAAGTGGTGGCGCCGGAGGACTGCAGAGACACAGATTGGCACCCTATGGGAAGGGGCGCCGGGTTAGGGAATTCATCGAGGAAGGTGAAGTCCGCAGCAGTGGGAGGAGGTATGCTCGGCAAAGGAAAAGCGGTCTCACAAAGAGAACATGACGGAGATGATGATTCTATTTGTGGTAGGATCAAGGCATCGGTATCCCTTGTGGTGAGCAGAATAACCAAGGAAGATGCAGAGGCGAGCGCAGGCAAGTTTGTGGGGAGCGATGGCGAAAGATTGGGGTAACATTTCTGACCAAAAACACGCAGATTATCGTACAGCGGTGCACCGCCAAGAGAGCAAAGTGCGGGGTTGAAAATCCAGTGTCTTGGTCGGCAAGATGTTGAGGAGAGTTGCGGTGTGCAACGCCTCATTATCTGAAGGTGGCATGCTCTTTCAAATGTAAGAGAGCGAATGACATCGTTAGTGGTACGAATAATCACTCACTCGACCGATTCGCGAGGACGTGTAGGGACACGACATGCAAACCGACGCCATGTGTGAGGAAGAAGGTGCGCTACTGGAGTTGTCGAACTCCCGCCGTTGTCACTCTGGACGGCCTTGACGCATGCGCCGAATTGGGTAGACACATAGGCGAAAAAGTTAGACAGGGTGGAAAACGTGTCAGATTTAAGCCGTAAAGGAAACGTCCACAGGTGATGTGAGCAGTCATCAAGAACAACTAAGTAATATTTGTAACCAGAGACACTAACAATGGGAGATGTCCATAAGTCACAATGAATAAGATCAAAGTTGTTTGACGCTCGAGATACTGAAGGATGAAAAGGAAGACGAACATGTCGTCCTAGCTGACACGCATGGCACAAGGATTCCAAACTTTTATTACAGCCAGGGATAGCCGAAGTGAGTTTGGAGAGGGCCTCGCGACCAGGGTGGCCGAGGCGACGGTGCCACAGGGAGGATGACGTGGAGTTGGCAACAAGGGAGTGAGCCACGGGCAGCTGCAGCGGGTAGAGCGGACCGGAGCTATTGCACCTGATGATCACGTTCCGCGAGAGAAGATCCTTCACAGAACAACCATACGGGTCAAACTTGTAACACCCTAATTTTTGCTCTAATTTAAATTTTGAGAGTATTTTTGATTTTTGTGAATTTTTGGGAATTTATTGAAATTTATTTGGAATTACTCAAAACTAGCCTTCCTTGAAAACAATTAAATAATGGAAAAGTTCTAGCAAAGTTTTATTGAAAATATTTTATTTGAGTTCCAAATATCTCAAAGTATTTTCTGGAATTTTTCTAGAATTTTTCTGCTATTTTAAAAGCCCCAAATGATTTAAGTGAATTTCTAGAATTATTTTTATTGAAAAGGTTTTAAAAGTGGCTATGAGCAGTAATGGCCGAGCCCATTCATCGCTGCCGCCGCCCATCCGCGCCGAAACCCTAGCGCCGCCCAGCCAAGCCGTTCGATCCGGATCGCACGCCTGTGCGTGTGCCACGTCGCCCGCACGCGTGAGCCTTCGGATCGTCGCCGCACGGACGCGCGGGATTGCGCCACGTCGGTCGTCTTCGCGAGATCACCGGAGCTAATGCCGCCGACCGTTCGCTCGCTCGTTCGCGCTCAGTAGCGCGCACGTCGAGGCCCCTTTAAGTGCACCGAGTAGCGCGTCCGGCAGAGCTCCTTTCGCTGCGTCTTTTGACTCCTCGCACGCACGCCGAGACCCTCTCTAGCGCCTGAGCGAGCTCGCCGTAGTTGCGTCCTTGTGCCGCCGTTGTTTTGCTTCCTCTCGCCGCCGTCCGTCGCTTTCCGCCGTGCTCGGCCCGCTCCGAAGTTCACCAAGCAAGACGATCGAGTGGACCACTTCTTCTCGCCGGAGAAGCCCGCAGCAGCCGCCGCCGAGGTCATCTTCCCAGCTCAGCAACCTTCGCTTCTTCGCGCCGTCAACCTCGCCGAATCGCGCCGACCGTCCGATTTGCATCGTTCGGTTCTGGTGAGTCCACGTAGCCTCCATCTCTGTAGATGTTTAGATTGAATCGTAACCGTTAGATCTAGAACGAACGGCTTGGATTAGATCTAATGTCTGCGATATGTTTTTGTCTTAACCGTTGGATCGATAGTGGACGCCAGAGGATTGAACCACGCCGCACCATGAACGAAGAAATGACTCCGTACCGTGGACCGTTGGATTAGATCTGAACGGTAGAGATTGGATCTGGTTTTGCCCTAAGGATCTGCGCCGTTCAGATTTGAACGAGCGGCGGAGATGGCACCGTACCCTCGCCAAATCGCGTGCTGACGCGTGGGCGTTTTGACCAGAGCAGAGACCAGATCCGGCCGTTGCTTTCGGGCGCGCCGCTGCGATCGTGCCGCGTGGCTACGAGTAAACCGAGGCGTCGCAGTGGCGGTGTGGTGCTGGCCGTTAGATCCGAGGGCACCGTTCGATGCGCGACGCGTGGGCCGCGCGGGAATCGAGGCGCCGCCGTCTTGCGCGGAATCCAACCGCTGGATTTAGGCCGATCACCGGATGCGCGACGCGTGTCGCACGCATCTCGGTGCGCTGCGGTGCGCGTGAGGGGATCTGACCGTCGGTTTTAGCGAACGGTCTGGATTTTGCCGCGTGGCTGCACTGTTCTGTGAACCAAGCCCACGGTAGACCAGAGCCAACCCGTAGACTCAGTCCATAGACCAGAGCGACGTGGCAGCCTCTGGGCGTGCCACGTGTCGTGCTGACGTCATCGCTGACGTCATAAATATTTTCATATATAAAAATATTTTGGCCGGAAATTCATTTCGGTGCTGACGTCATAAATGTGAATTTCAAGTATAAAAATAATTCAGAAAAATCGGATTTTCTTAATTTCTGTATTTTCAGATTTTATTCAAACTTCAAATGACTATAACTTTTGCATTTTAACTCGGATTTGGGTGATTCAAATTTCTAAAAATTCATAAAATTGTGAGCTATTTATTGGTGAATTTTATTTGAATTCTTGAGGACATATAGTCTTCTGTATTGGCTATTTATTGTATGCTTTGTTTGTACGCCAGACGTAAATTTGCGGGAAGTTTCGAGGAAGAATTCGTCGCTCAAGACCAAGCTTGAACACGACCAGCAACTCTTTGAAGGCAAGTGATGCTTTGATCATTTTGATCCCAGATTTTAAAATGTAATTTATGCTTTGAAACTATGCATGCTAATTATTTAAAATGAATTTAAATTAATTTGGGATAATGTAGTTAATCAACCCATTTTGTTATGCCACCTTGAATTATTAATTGTATGCCTAGATCATTGTCACCCTAAGTTTCGATTATATTAGTTGGATGTTAATATTGTGCCAACACGGGAGGCTAGACCGTGAGTAGATGCTTAGCCTTGCAACGAATCATGAATGATCTTTGGAAAAATGCTACAATATTGATTAAAGACATATTGAATGTATTTTGAAAAGTGGTGTGATGATGCCACATGTTGAGATTGAGGTACAAAGAACTGTGTGGTTCCGCATCGATATTGAGTTATTGCCGCATGTGTTGCACAATAATCAACCGGGTGGAAAATGATTTAGACTGGGGCAAGTGGCAAGAGGTCAGTGTGTGCGTGTGGGCTGTGTGGCATTGGGTTGTTGAGTGATGTGAGTCTGTGCCACATTGGGTCGTGTGCCCTTGTTGAGTGTTGAAAGTCTTGCCTTGGTCGATTAAGGACTTCACCTTGCAAGCCTTTGATCCGAGTCACCGTACAACCACATGTCCGACATGGGACAGACCTAGTTGACTAGGGTTCTGATATCTTTCCTCTGATACCTCGGGGTGACAAGACATGGGGTGTATCTGTATGGGGAGCGTACTGTGCTACGGCTTGGTGCCCATCCAACGGTGATTGGCCGGTCCTATACTTGCCTGTGTGAGGAAGTGATAGTAAAGGCAATACCGGAGAGGTTCTTTGGTTAAGGTAGAAGTTCCTGAAAAGCTTTGTTGCGGACAATCACCTGTGTGGTGAGCGGCTGTATCTTGTGGGTAAAGTGTACAACCTCTGCAGAGTGTCAAAACTATTCGAATAGCCGTGCTCACGGTATTGAGCATTGCTCGGGGATTACAGTCAAGGGGTAGTTTTTCATAAACAAAACATGGAAGGGTGGCTGTGTGCCAGTGTTGGAAATGAACTAATAAGGCTGTGTGCCGAGAATCTTCGAAGAAAAACCATTTGAAATTAGTATTACTTATATCTGTTTCACTGCTTTAATCTAAACAAGATACTAGTTTAAAAATGCTGCTTGATGCAAAAAGGATCAATTAAGCCAATCCATTGGAATAAGCTTTGCATATAGTAATAGTGCTGCATTCTGTGCATTACTTGTTGAGTGCCTTGTGTACTCACCCCACCTTGCTTATCAACCCCCAACATCAGTGGAGGAGACTACACCAGTATGGGAGGAGGAGTACGTCGAGGACACGAGCAACTAGGGCAAGCCCGATCGGTTGCTCTGTGGCAAGATGGATGCTTACACGACTTTTTATGTTCATTGCTATTTCTTTGTTTTGAATAATGTAAGCCTGCGTGGTCGACTTATCTGTAAGGAGACCATAAGGTTGTACAACTCGTTTTATATACATGTTTGCACTATTTATTCTTATATCCTTGTGAATGTACGTGATGTGCAACCTGTATGATGTGTGTGTGCTAGCGTGATCTCGGATCGGCAGAATACACAGAGGGTCCGGATTTGCAGATTCGGGTCCCGACAAAACTCCACAGAACAATTGTTATCAGTAGTGAATTGACGAACAGAAATAAGATTCTTGATAAGCTGAGGCGAAACAAGAACATTATTTAGAACAAGAGAGCCAAGGTGCGTCGAGCCGGTGGCGGTGACAGGCAGGAGCGAACCATTACCGACAACAATGGAGGTGGGAGAGGGATACCGAGGGGTTGAGGAGTGAGAGAGGGTACCATCATGGGAGGTCATGTGGGAAGAGGCACCTGTATCAAGGTACCAGTCGTTGTTCGCCGGCGGAGTGAGGGTGACGGTGCTGAACGTGGAGGCCAGAGAATTCGTCCCGAGCGGAGACCCCACCATGGGTCGGTATCGCGCCGCCATTGCTGCTTCTTTGTTAGTCTGGGCGCCGCAGAAGGCTCTTGTTGAGCGGGTGCATTCTTTGGGCAATGGCGCTTCTTTGTTGGGATTGTCTTTGCCGGGGCCGACGCTACCGGGAAGTGGGCGGAGGAGGCGCACGGGGACCGGGCCACATTTGGATGGACCCGTTCCACGGGTTGAAGAACGATGGCCAGCCGCTGCGCCAGCCGCTGCCAGGCGCAGCAGTCGTGCCGGGCGTAGAGGAGTAGCCGGAGGAGGAAGCGCCGCTGCCAGGTGCAGCAGTGCCGCCTGAGAAGGTGCGGTGGTCCTTCGGCTTCTTCTTCTTCTTCTTCTTCTTGGGGGCGGCCGGACGAGGAGGACCGTTGCTGGTCGGTGCTGACTGGCGCGGCGAGGTAGAGCCAGTGGCGACGAGGGCAGTCGGAGGAGCAGAGGGAGTCTGCACCATGTTGATCTCCTCAAGGAGGAGTTCATTGCGGACGGCGGCGAAGGAAGGGAAGGCGGCGATCGCGCAGAGGTGGACCCGATGTCCTGCATCTTCGTTGAGCCCGCGAATCACGTTGAGGACCGAGTGCGGTCGACCACGTGTTCGCCGAGGTCGAGGTCGTCGGCCATCTTCTTGAAGTGTTTGCAATAGTCGGTGATGGAGAGGTCACCTTGGGCAAACGCGCGAAACTTGGCGTCAAGGTGGAGAGCACGGGTCTCCTGATTGCCAAGGAAGTGATCCTCGATGGCGATCCAGGCTTCGTAGGCGGTGGCGCGGTGGTCGATCACGGCGTCGGCAAGGTCGGCGGTGACCGTGCTGTACAACCATGATTTGACGACGGCGTTCATCCGAGCCCAATCAGGAAGTGCCGAGGTGGCGGAGCTGCGGACGTGGTCCTGCAGCGAATACTTCGTGACGGCGAGTAGGAATTGCTCGCGCCAACGTGGGTAGTTGCCGGAGGTGTCGAGGACGAGGGGGACCAGGCTGCGGGCGTTCTGCACGGAGACAGCCTGGGCGTGGAGGTTGAGAACGGCGGCGGCCTCGTGGAGGATCATGGCGCGGGAGATGTCCGTGTCATCCTCGTGGTCGTCGCCGGCCAGGTCGGCGGGATCGGCCGCAGCAGCGGCGTCGGCGCTTTGGCGCCTTGGCGATCTGTGGCGCGGACGCTGCGGCGGCGGCTGCGTCGCGTGCTCGCGGATGCAGAAGCCGACCTCTGCTTTCGCCGCTGGCTTTGGCCGAGGGCGGCGCTGGCGAGTCTCGGCGAGCTTTGCCATGGCGTCGGCGTCGTGGCGAGCTCGCCAAGCAGGTCGACGACGAGGCGCAGGGTCCCGACCATCTTGCAGCAGCAGCAGAGCGCCGCAGGGCAGCGGAAGGGCGAGAGGGGAAGATCCCGGTCTCGTGATACCATGAAAGAGTATGGCTGGGAAAATAGTAGATTGATTAAGGAAGGAGCCCAAGGCTCAAGTACATATAGGCAAGGATATCCCTAAGAATAGGAAAGATCTAATCTAGGAGATCCTTGCCAAACATAACCAACTAACCATGGCAAGGATATCCCTAAGAATAGGAAAGATCTAATCTAGGAGATCCTTGCCAAACATAACCAACTAACCACCAGAGGGGGGAGTACATTACGCTAACATATAGCACAAATTCTTCATTACAGTCAGCATTATTTTTACTAAATCCTATAACAAGAATAAGATAATTAATGTTTGACTCTTACCACAAGTTCATGGGCTCCCTAGGGTTCCAGCATATTGAATTGCACCTTGTCTGCATAAGCAAAGAATACATTACTTTTTTCCATAGTTCAGCAATCAGCAGTTACTGAAATAGCAGCTAAAAGCAATGAATATTAAGCAAGATGCCCCCAAAGAATAGATGAAAATGAAAAAGGCATCTACGTTTGCATGATGAATGAGAACATGCGGTATTTCAACTGAACAAATATACTTAACATTCCAATAACATTTTGTTAGTTGGCAACAAATGGCAGCTAGACGCATAATTTGGACTGACATTCCAAAAACAGAATGTGAGCTTAAGAGCCAGGGATGGTGATACAAGAAACCTAATCAGCTACCATAACAGGGGATTGCAGAAAGAATAAGTAGGGAGAATTGGTTGTATTTAAAGATACTACAAAATTTACAACATGACATATTGATCATGAGGATGAAATTAATTTGTCCGCAGCAGATAGAATGGATCCGGTTCCAGAAAGGGGGAAAGAGGGAAGTTGCAACTTGCAACAGACAAGACGTGTCATCAGATTTAAAATCTGACAGCCATGAACACATTCCAGTCCAAGAGCACTATCACAATTTAATCCATGTGAAATGATACATTGAGCATTTTCTCCTTAAGAGTGCAAAGATTTGTTTGTTCTGTAGATGCACCCAGGGTTCTACTTCCCATTTTTCTGCAAATCCCAGACCCAGAAGATGTGTCTAAAATGACAGGTTTTCCGGTGGTTTCCATCCAAATATCCCAAAAACCGGCTGGTACCAGTTATACTGGTTAGGACCAGTAACCCCTAGGTTCCCAATGGGAAATGGAACCCTGGATACGTAATACTCCTCCGGTCACAAATAATTGTCGTTTTGGATATCGACATGATCCCCAAAACTCAACTTTGACCACTAATTTCTATTGTAATATATTTAAAAAATCCAATAAAATTATAATATTATGAAAGTACGTTTCGAGACGAATCTGCACATATGATTTTCATGCATCCAATCTAAATATTTAAAAAGATATCGATAGCTAAAATTTCAAAAGTTTGACTGCACGTATCCCAAACCAACAACTATTTGTGACCGGAGGGAGTATATTATTAAGAGCTCAGTTAGGACCTTTTTGGATGGGTGTATTGCATTGGCCCCATACCCTTCTTAAACAATTTATAGTTGGAATCAAACACATACTTGGAACTTTTCAGGTAAAGTAGGCTTAGAATTCTAGACACCAGTTTACACACACACACCAAAAAAAGGTGGAGAAAAAAAAGGCATGGAAAAGCCTTTCCAAATCCACCATAATTTAACGATGCCCAGGATGTTCCAGTGAACTCAGTTTTATGTAGTAATTTTTTGTGTCCCAACAGGATCTTAATTATTAACATAATTTTGACATGAAACATCATGTAGCAGTGAACGGAAACTAACATTGTCCATTCTCATACAGAAAAGGGGCTTTTTTGTCACTAGCTATTTTTTCTCATTTATATTTTATATTCAGCTCAGTAGTGAATAAATGCCGCAGTTTTTACAGCACAACGTATTAGTATGGACAGTATCAACTACTAGCTATTGTAAGCACCTTTAACTGTATATGAGAACAAAGTAAATGTTTTCTGTATATTAGAGTTGCAGGTATCTCTTTTGAAACAAAAAATTAGGTATGACAAGCATTAACAAGTGAAAGGGAATTAAACAAACCTTCGTGATTAGCTTTCTAGCTGGGGATGACATGCGTAGGTCAAAAGTGTTATACTCCTATCACTGCAAAATAGATACCATCCTATTTTATTCAAAAGTTTTGAGGAGCGCAAAACAACAAGATGCAACATTCACAACCAAGAAATAACATTGACAATTACAAATGGCATTAAAGTCACTGAGTACAATAACAAAACAATATCCATAATTACTTTATTAAAATGGATGCATGCCAGGATTTAAGAAAACAGAAAAGAATAAGCAAATAGAACATAAAATATTTTGTATAGAATATGTAAAGTTACCTAGCTGATGTAATTAAAACATCAGGTTCACCAGGATTAAATCGCACAGAAAGAACTGTGTCTTTACCCCATTTGATTGGCTCTGACCTATACAAATGAAATTAGCATTAGTGCTGGTAAGAAAATAGACCAAAAAAATTGCTAGAAAATGAATCATCGAATATTCTACCTGTTATGATCCCATATATCAACCTGAGCACCTACAGTTGCAAAAAGATTACCATCCCACTGGTGGTCAACACCCCAAAAATTTAATTAGAACAGAAATGAATCTTATTCACAGAGAATGATGAGAAAAATCTGGAGGAAGTCAAGACAGTACAGTAATGCTCTTACCAAAATGCATGCTTCCAGGTGTAGGCTGCTGACGGCTGTAAACCACATTGGCGAGTTAAACAAATGAGATATCATATAACAGGGATAGAGCAAAATAAATGTAGATGGGTCCATCCAATGCATACCTGGGAAGCTTCTCCGAAAGCATCACTAGTGTCCACCATCTTAAGCATAGGAACTTTCCAGAGTCGAACACTATACTCAGCGGAAGGTTAAAAGCAGAGTAAGATCAGACACACTCAGATATTTACTAATCACACTCTTGTATTTTACACTTAGAAACAGTAGACTTTGATCAAGTAAATTAATTTTTTAGAGTCTGTTTGCAAAGGCTTGACACATGTGTAAATTGTGTAAGGTATAAACCTATATGCCATTGGAATGCACCATAAGCTTAGTAGTACATATGGGGCTTAAACCTATATAAGAAGCCATTTCCAAAACAAGCTGTTTGGTGGGGATTAAACTTGTGGCAGCTTTCAGCTCAAGCTTAAGTCCTACCCTGTATGCCTTTGAGGCTTTAACACATATACATAGCTAAGATGGATATTGTGTATATAAGAACTGTTCCTGAAACCTAGTGGACAACTGGACATAAGGGTGTGTTTGGTTGCTTGTACCAAGTGGTACATGTATGAGATGGTTCAAGAAAAAAGTTATCTATGTGTTTTGTTGTTTAAATAGAACCATCCCGTCCTGGATGGTGAGATACAAATTTGAGGAATATTCCTTATAGATGCTGAACCATTCCATTCACCCAAAACAATAGAACCAAATGGTACAGAATCATCCTATCCCATTCAACCTCATCCCACCAACCAAACACACCCTAAAACACCTCTTGGCATAGAGCCACCTTTTAATAAAATATATGCAGTGAGAAGACATAATCTAGTTGACATCAGAACACCTGTGTGTAAAAGCCAAACGAAGCAACATCAACAATTTAACTTTCGTGCAGTCAATGCCACAGGATATCAGAAGATCACCATCAGTATATGTCACCAAACCTCTCACAGCACCCTGGTGTCCAGAGAACTGGCAGACTGTCTTCCTGTTTTTGTTATTGTAAAAGAAATGAAAATTGCATTCATAAGTGACAGAAAACTATTAAGAACAACTCTCTTAGCTACAAGGATATGCAAAGATAAATCAACTGTCGGCACAAGTTCTGGATGGATGGAATAAAAAGTCATCCTCAGGCAAAAAGATCATTGCTGTTGCATGAGTAGTACCTTGCAGCAATGTCCCAGAGACGAATATCTGCGAACAAAACAGAAGCTACAGTTTACCATTTCTGATCCAAATTTGAACTTGATCGAAAGATGAATAAGGTAATTTATATTGCCACTTTTTATTAGAATGTGAAAGATGAATAAATAAGAAAAACCATCTGCTTCAATATTGTAGGAGTGGTTGAATAAAAAAAAAGGTTCCAAAATTGCATTCAACGGCCACATCAAGCACACTTGAAGCATACTACAAATCTACAATCAGATTCTACTTGCAAATGCATAATGCAGGAGAAATAGTTTTGGGAGAATTGAATGAATCACATTGATAGGTATTGTACAGAATATATAGCAGCAGCTGTACAGAAAAGGAAGGCTAAGCCTATACAAGGTAAATAGCTATCTTAGGAAAGAACCTTCTATACATGGAGGTGATCTCCTAAATATGGTGATACAATCAATGCTGATTGAGGCCCTATAAATGGCAGTCTAGAGGCGCCATTTATGGGTGTTATTTATGGTAGAGGAATATATTCTAACACCCGCCCGCAATCTCAGCCGGGAGGAGCTCGGACGTTGAGATTGGCACGAAACTCTTGGAAAACTGCCGTCAGGAGCCCCTTGGTGAAGATATCGGCATATTGGTGGGACGTGGGGATGTGGAGAACACGAACATCGCCGAGTGACGCGCCATGACGAAGTGGAAATCGATCTCCACGTGCTTCGTGCGTTGATGCTGCACGGGGTTGGTGGAGAGGTACATCGCGCTTACGTTGTCACAGTAGACAATGGTGGCGTGACGTAGGGGCTGGTGAATTTCGAGAAGGAGTTGACGAAGCCAGCAAGCTTCGGCCACGCCGTTGGCGACCCCACGGTACTCAGCCTCGGCGCTCGAGCGGGACACCGTGTGTTGCCGCTTGGAGGACCAGGCGAGTAGGTTAGGGCCGAGGAAGACACAGTAACCGGATGTTTAGCGCCGGGTGTTGGGGCAGCCAGCCCAGTCAGCATCCGTGTAGACGGTGAGATCATGAGACTCGCCGCGGGAGATCTGAAGGCCGTAGTGGAGAGTGCCCTTGACATAGCGAAGAATCCGCTGACCACCGAAATCTTTCGCGCGGATCATGCATGTGGAGGCACGCCTCTTTGGATCGCGTGAGTGATGTCGCACTGGTGAAGGTGAGTCTTGTAGTGCGCCGTGAGGCTTCGTAGAGGGTAGGATTGGCAACGGCGGCCTCCATTGGCTGAAAGCTTCGTACGTGCCTCGAGGGGGGTGGTGCAGGAGTGACACTCCGACATGCCAGCACGCTGCAGAATCTCTGCAGCGTACTTGCCCTGCGACAGAAGAAGGCCGTGCTCGTAGCGGGAGACGGCAATCCCGAGGAAGTGGTGCAAGTCGCCGAGGTCGCTCATGGCGAACTCTTGCTTGAGGAGGTCAATGAAGCGGCGAAGCAGGCCTGGGGAGGATGCGGTGAGGACGATATCGTCGACGTACAGCAACAAGTAGGTGATGTCCGAGCCGCGGTGGTAGATGAACAAGGAAGAGTCGGACTTGGAGTTGAGGAATCCGTGGCGGTGATGAAGGTGTGGAAGCGGCTATACCAAGCCCGGAGGGCTGCTTGAGGCCGTAAAGGGACTTGTGTAGGCGGCGAACATCTTGGGGACGATCCGGTCGATTTAAACCGAGGGTCTGCGGCGTGAACCGTCTCAGAAAGGACGCCATTGAGGAAGGCGTTCTTGACGTCGAGTTGATGGATGGGCCAGGTGTTGACGACGGCGATGGAGAGGACAGTCCGGATGGTGGCCGGCTTCACCACCGGACTGAAGGTCTCGTCGTAGTCGATACCGGGTTGCTGGGAGAAGCCGCGAAGAACCCAGTGAGCCTTGTACCGCGCTTGAGGAGCCGTCGGAGTGGAACTTGTGCTTGTAAATCCATTTGCCGTGACGATGTTGGCGTGGGGAGGAGGCACAAGATCCCAGGTGTTGTTGCTCATTAGTGCGGTGTACTCATCGATCATGGCCGGCCGCCAGTTGGGATCGTTGAGAGCACCGCGGTACGTCTTCGGCTCGGGGGAGAGAGGTCCTGGAGAAGTCACATGCAGCTGGTACAGGTGAGGCGGCAGCGTACCATCCTTGCTGCGTGTGGTCATGGGGTGGGAGGAAGTCGTGGAGGGTGGTGTCTTGGACGTTGAAGGAGCACTGGGTTGCGGGCGCCTGGCGTACACCTGTGTCGCAGAGGAGAAAAGAGCAGGCTCGGCGCCCGGGCGGCGGATGGGACTGGGACGCGCGGAGTCTTTGTTGAGGGGGTCGGCACTTCTTGTTGAAGGAGGCGCAGCCACAAGAGGCAGGGGTTCCCCAGCGTCCATGGCTGCAGATGACAGGGGGCTTCCACCTTCTGTAGTAGTGCCGCCTGCCAAAGGAGACGCACCAAGAGGCGATCGGCTCCTCCGTCAAAAGAGGGAGGCGGCCGAGGTGTAGCAGTCCACTAACCGAGGCGCCTCCTCAGCCCTAGGCGCTACTTCAGCGGGTAGGAGCGCCCTTGGCGTGTCGGCTGCATCTGCATCCAAAAACATGTAATCGGAAGGGGTGATGTGGGTGTGGTTGGTGAAGGGGAATGTGTTTTCATCGAAGATGACATGGCGAGAGGTGAGAATGCGGTTTGTGGTGAGGTTGAGGCACCGGTACCCTTTATGGTGGTCAGGGTAGCCGAGGAAAATACATTCGGTGGATCTAGGAGCAAGTTTGTGTGCAGCTGTGGCGGAAATGTTGGGATAACAGCGACAACCGAAAACACGGAGGTGATCATAGGTTGGGGGACTGTGGTATAGTGCCTGGAATGGTGTGCTGAATTTGAGGAGTTTGGTGGGTTGTCGATTTAGGAGGTAGGTGGCGTGGCGAGCTTCGCCCAATAGGCGGAGGCATGAACGCTGGAGGAGGATGGTGCGAATAGTGTTGTTGTGGAACGTATGATGCGTTCGGCCTTACCATTTTGTTGGGATGTGTATGGGCATGAGAGGCGGAGGTGAATACCGTGTTCTAGAAAGAAGGAGCGAGCTGTGGTGTTGTCGAATTCACGTCCATTATCGCACTAAATGTTTTTAATTTTTGTGGAAAAATGGGTGGAAACAAAGGTGTGAAAATGGCGTATGGTGGAGAAGGTATGTGATTTAAGTCGGAGAGGAAATGTCCATAGAAAATGTGTGCAGTCGTCAAGACAGACAAGGTAATACTTAAAACCCGAGAGACTAGAGACAGGTGATGTCCACAAATCGCAATGAATTATTTCAAATGGTGCGGAAGTCTTAGATGAAGATGGTTGAAATGGTAGCCGAACGTGTTTGCCCAACTGGCAGGCATGACAAACATGGGGAAATTTTGCTAAAGGGTACAGCAGCAGTTTTATGGAGGTGGGGAATGATCTGGTCGCCAGGGTGCCCCAACCGGCGATGCCACAAGGTCTGGTCGGAGGTGGTGACGGCGAGGACGTGTGGCTTGGACGGGAGATGGAGTGGATAGAGGTCCCCGCGACTATTGCACCTCCGAATCACCGCCTTGGTATGAAGATCCTTTACAGAAAAACCATACGGGTCAAATTCAATAGAGCAATTATTATCTCGAGTAAATTTACGGACGGAGATGAGGTTGGCGATGATGTTGGGGGACACTAGGACATTGGAAAGGGTGAGTGGATGGGTGGTGGTTGTAAGGTGTTGGTCGCCGGAGGCAACAACGGGAAGGGATGAGCCATTGCCAACGACGATACTGGTGGTGGATGGGGAATGGGTGTGGACAGTAGAGAGATTACCAGAGTCAGATGTGAGGTGTCGGGAGGCACCTGAGTCCATGTACCAGGAGGACGGGTCTGGCTGTTGTAGAGACATAGTGTTCATGGCCTGGATGAGAGAGGCCTGATCCCAGCTGGGACCGGAGAGACCCCCCATGCTCGATGTAGAGGGAGGAGGTGGTGTCCCTGGAGGTGGCGCCTGAGAAGCCATGCTTGGCGGAGCGAAGCCTGGTGGAGCGAAGGAGGGCGCGAAGAGTGCCTGGGGTTGGGGTCCGAGGATCCCGGGTGCAGAGGAGGCCGGCCACATCGGAACGTGCGGTCGGGGTTGTACATAGGGCGACCCGAGCGGTGGTGGAGGAGGCGGCTGCCACGCGCCGCTGCCACCTTGGCCGCCATTGCGGATGTGCGACCCTTGTTCTTTCCTTGCCCTTGCCGTTCCGTAGAGGAGAACCGGGAGGAGTTCTTCTTTGTTGAAGCGACCGGTGTTGCTGCCGGTGGTGTTGCTAGAGTATAGTGCAGCAGCACCGGAAGTATGGGGCGGCTTGAGCTCAGCTTCCTCGAGGAGGAGCATGGAGCGCACCTTCAGGAAGGAGGGCAGCGGGTCCTGTAGTTTGATGAGGGTAGCGATGTGACGATAGGTCTCGCTGAGCCCTCGCAGAAGGGTGAGGACGAGCGTTGGGTCGCTGACGGGGTGACCCATGTCGGCGAGAGAGTCGGCGAGGGTCTTCAGGCGCTGGGAGTAAGTCAGAATGAAGAGGTCTCCCTGTGCCAGGTTGCGGAACTCGGCTTCCAGAGCCAGAGCCCGCGAGGTGCGGTTGTCATGGAAGAGCGCCTCCACACTCTCCCAGATAACGCGAGCGGAGACGCCTCGTTGTAGGACAATGCCGAGGATCTCCTCGGACACCGAGGCGTAGAGGAGGGATTTGACGGCAAAGTTCGTCATCTCCCAGGAAGGGTTCGGAACAGCAGGTGCATCTACGAGAAGATGGTCAGTGGCACCGAATTTTCCGACGAGAATCTCGAAGAGCTCTCGCCAACGGGAGTAGTTGGGTGGGTTAAGCTGTAGTGTAAAGGGAATATGAGTTTTGACGTTGATGGTGGAGAGTGGAAGCAAGATGAGTGGAGGGTGCCGCCGGTGGGACAGCGCCTTCTTTGACGCCGTAGGGGAAATGCGTCAATAGCAGGGGCGCCATTGGCGGCAGGGGAAAGATCAGCCATGGGACAGAAAGGGGTCTGGGGTGGCGGAAAAACAGACCTAGGCGTCTGATACCATGCAGGAGAAATAGTTTTGGGAGAATTGAATGAATCACATTGATAGGTATTGTCAGAATATATAGCAAAGTGTCAGAGAAAAGGAAGGCTAAGCCTATACAAGGTAAATAGCTATCTTAGGAAAGAACCTTCTATACATGGAGGTGATCTCCTAAATATGATGATACAATCAATGCTGATTGAGGCCCTATAAATGGCAGTCTAGAGGCGCCATTTATGGGTGCTATTTATGGTAGAGGAATATATTCTAACACATAACACAAGTGCACAAATGGTCTCTTGGGTCTCAACAGTTTGGAAGCCAAGCAATAGTTTCAGAAATAGGGCTATTATATATGGCATGTTTGGTTCCTTGGCTAGCCCTGCCTAGTCTTGCTAGTGGAGGAGAAAAAATTTGGCTCTCCCTCAAACACAAGGGAACCAAAAATGCCCATTTTCTAGATATAATAACAAGAATAAATTGGCACCAAATAAGTAGTACATTTGTATTACTCTATGTTCAGTCACTCCAACTACATTAGAAACTTTTACTCTTAATTTACTAAACAAGTCAACTAGTGTAACTGAACAAGTCCCAACACTCCAACTGGCAGTAACAATGCTGTTGTTTGCCCACAGCCATTTACATTAACCATTCCCTTTCCGGATTTCAATTCCTGACAATATTATGATAATGGAAATGCGATAATGTGTTACCAATAACTGCCTGCTTGGATCACCAGATACGATTGAAGCACAATAGCACATAAACTGCAGTTCACTTGAACTAGATGCTATATATTATCTTGATTGGTCGACGCAAAGTATTCTTGAGAAGTCCACAGAAAATTCACACAAATGTTCAGGTTCATATTATAGTTTCTGAGTGCATTCAAAGGGCATCTCATGCTGAGTTTCAACTAACCATTACAGATTAAGAAGTGGGAGTTTGTTGAAGCATGACAATAAGGTAAGAGTTCACTAAAATAGTTATGAAATTCAAATGTACTCAGACGAGGCATCCCATGTTAGTATTCACCCCCCAAATAAACACCATCACCCCCGCGCCCAGAAAAGGGCAAACTAAAAACACAGAACACCAAAGGGTTGTATGGTAGGACTTACTGCATTGATTTTACCTAGTTCATGAAAGAAGCAAATAAGAATGCATAAAAACAAATTCAAGGGGCAAAACCACCAATCTAGCACAGGAGTAAGATAATTACCCCATCCATCGAGCCAGAAAATATTGCTTTCAAATAACTGGGGTTTTTCGCCATGCAGGATACAGCATCGACGTGCCCATCCATTGCTCCAATAAATGGCTTGGCAAATATCTGAAAAGAAGAGCAGAAAAATTCTCATCGATATATACAGTAAAGAACAAAACATGAACGCGGAGAAGGAAGGAGAGAGACATACTTTCTCTAACTTGGCAGCATTAAGAGCCCGAGTGTACTGTACGAAGTGCTGGGTCATAATTGCGGAATACTTTCTGTTGGGACAAGCAAGTGCAATAGAGATTGTTAGTGGTTGGAAAAGAGTATTCTTAAGGCCTGATCAAGCAACCTTTCGAATACTTGAACCTAGTGCTGGCAGTAGCATTCAATAAACTCACTGAGATTTTTGGGAAAAATATTCTAAGTTCACAGTTATGTACAACATTTAATTTTAACAATGAAGCTTTTTTTAAGGTCAAAACAATGAGGCAATCTTATTCAGTCAATACTTGATCAAGATATTTAATGTCTAGCAAACGCAAATATGTTTCTTTTTACCCCCAATGGAAACAGAACTACAGAAAAAATGAACTCTGCAAGGAGCTCCCTAAGAGAACACTTCATGTGCTTCATGTCATACGGTGCTTCCGTGCTACCCCCGTTCGAAAATGATGCAAATGGTCATGAATAATTCTGAAAAATATTGTTAGATTGGATATGATATCATCTAGCACAATGCAAAAATCCAAATTTAGATTCGACCCACACATTGAGAAACAAAAAAGGCAAATTTTGGACAAAAGGAAATCCAAAAGAAAGAGAAAAAAGGAAAAACTACTGTTCAATGAAATTTGTCTTTTTTGTTTCTCCTGATATACGTTGTTTTTTAAGTTGAATCTTTACATGATGCTAGATGATATCATACGCTATCTAACTAATTTTTTTCAAAAAAATTCATGATCATGTGCATCATTTTTTGAAGGAAGGTAAACCATAAGACTGGAAGCTCTAATGTCCTCGCTCCCTAAGTGTCAAACCGATTGACAAGTGAGGAACTTCACGAAAGGGAACAGAATTCCAGCAAAAGGGGTCAACTTGGTCCCTCGAAATTACCAACCATCCGTACTCGCATGCGAACACACTCGAAGCTTTGGAAACAGTGAGCAGATTGCAACACCACAGTTCCTACTCTACCATACATAGGACTGAAGTATGATTACATCGCATGGGAGCAAACAAACGAATTCATCACTACCACCCATCAAAACAATCAAGAAGGAACGGCTAGAACGGAAGCAACATTGGCGTCACCTGCAGGTCCTGGCTGCGCTCGCGCGTGAAATCGTCGGTAGAGCGCGATATCACCTTCACCCTCATCCCGGCTGGCGATAAAGCTATACAGGGCACTCGGCGAGGGGACCCGCCGCGGCGCTATTAATCCGAAGACGAGGGCGATGGCGATGGCGATGCCGGCCGCGGGGCTAGGGTTGCGCCAGGCGAGCTCCTCCTCCTAAGGTTTAAAATTTCGGTTTCGGAATAAATTTCGGCCCAGACCGGACGGCGAAATTTCGGCGAAATTTTTAGATTTCGAAAATATTTCGGACAAAATTTGAACTTAAAAATTCAAATCCGGTCCAATCCGGAAATTAAAATCCGAAATTCGGGCGAAAAACCCGAAATTTCGGGCGAAATTACCGAAATTTCGGGTTTTTTGCACCGGCTGAAAAGAGGTCGAAACGTTAACGAAAAATTTTGAAATTTTTTTTGTAGGTTCCTGACACATTGATGATGTTCTCATAAAAAATTCAGCTGATTATCACATCTGAGAAATTTTTAAAAATTCGGAGAGTGGTACTGTCCTGATAAAACACTGATCGACAAGTTTGATCCGAATGAAAAATGGTACAAATGAAGTTATAAACTATTGAATTTTTTTGTGCGTGGTTATAATCCATAACTAGTGTTCTCATAAAAATTTCAGCTGATTATCACATGTGAGGAATTTTCAAAAATTCGAGAGTGATGCTGTCTGATAGAACAATGACCGACAAGTTTGATCCGAATGGAAAATGGTACAAATGAAGTTAGAAACTATTGAATTTTTTTGTGCATGGTTATGATCCATAATTAATGTTCTCACAAAAATTTCAGATGATTATCAAGCTTGATGATTTTTTTAAAATTCGAACAGTGGTACTATCCTATTAAAAGGCTTACCGACACATTGGAAAAAAATGAAAACTTGTTGTAACGATGTTAGAATTTTTTGAAAGTTTTGGTAGATGGTCTTGATGTAATATTAATATTTGTATAAAATTTTGAGGTGTTGATCAAACTTAAAGAATTTTTAAAAATCCTGTGAAGTTAGAAATTTTACAAAGATGTTGATGAAATTGAGTTTGAGAGTCACAATTCAACACAATCAATATATATTTGCATGAAAATTAATAGACACGAAATAAAATGGATACATATGAGAATTTATTGCATGCTTGCATCACAATGCGTCACGACTACCATGGGTCATGCGAGGCAAGTGCTTGTTATAATGCTTCGGGTAAGAGTGCTATATGACCACCATATGCATGCCAAGTCCATAACATGATCAAATTTTGGTCACTCTAACCTTCAAACAAAAGTGGCCTAATTAATTCTTCAAGTGTACCAATAAATGCTAAGCCTTTGAGAGACCATTGCATATGAGAATGAAATTAATATATATTTGCATGACGTACCTCACGAGTAGTAGTAGGACCGTGGTTGAAACTCCACCTCGCGTTGTCAACAATGACCTCGTGATACCTCCGCTCATGTTGTTGCTTGTATTCTTCCCAGGTCATATCCCGTGGTAGCGAGCGGACTTCCAATGTTCATAATGAGACTCCCAAGCACTAGGTTTCTGATCGAAAAGATAATCGACACTAACAGATGAGTGCCGCGTGTACGGATCGACGTATGGATCGGTGTAGTCAAATAGCTAAGACATGCTAGATCCATCAACACTTTGTTCGTAACCATACGCACTCGATCTCCTCCATATGGTATTGAACCATACCCACTATGCTCGCTTGAGAACCCCAAATGGTGGAAGATCGATCGCTATACCATGAGCTCGCATCATCTCGTGGTTGTGTTCCTCGTCGCCACCCCACCACTCGACGTGCCTTTCCCTTACTACGGGTTCGCCTCTGTGAGCCCCTCCCGAGAGGCTAACCCCATGTTGTGATGTTGGTGGAGATCTTTGGCTGTGAACGGAAGTGCATTTCATATTGGTCGCTTTTGTTCCATCATCATTTGGGAGAGTCGACTTTGTCGTTGAACCACTACCGAGGCTCGCTCATCATCGAGTTTCGCTTCCTCATCGCTACCGACAAAGACGCTCATCATCAACTAGCTCTTTTCCTTTTCCCTTGGCGTGATGGCTCCCGATAACTTGTCCAAACCGCGTAAAGCTCACGCTAGTGCGTGGTCGTAAATCGGTGTTGCTAGCACGCTTTCTCTTCCCTTTGTGCGTGTCACCGACCACGACCTCGGCCCAACACGAGAGATTCTTCCGCCTATGGCCAATTGAAAGTAATATTAACAACATTGTGAGGTTTCAATATACATGATGCATAAGTAGAATAGAAAATAATTATGTTAGTTACCTGTGGCCTTATTCATCGCTTCAGAGGCCCGAAATTTCGCTACTTATGCCCGAAATCTTGCCGCAGACGCACGGAATGCCGGTTGGCGGATTTTGGGCGGATCGGGGAGAGGAAGGTCGTTTCGGCTTGGAGAGGCAGGAAGTAGAGGAAAGTGAAAATGAGTGTACGGTGCATGCATGTGAAACGAGTGCTGTCTTCTATAAAGCAAGGGACAATTATTGAGGTCCATGTCTGTTCTCGTGAAGCCAAAAAACATCTTTGTAAAGCAAAGACCAATTATCCTTGCCATTAAGTTTTCTTTGAAATTTTGTTTCTCATAGTTATAAGTAAAAAATTATGTAAAATTTTTGGATGTTCTTAGATCATTGATCATATTCTCATAAAATTTTGACATCATGATTAACCATAAAAATCTCAAAATATATGGAAATGCTACTTGACATTACATTTTTTTGGAATAGTTTCGAGCATGCAAAAATTATAAAAAAAATTGTACATAGTTGGAACGCATCGACGATATTCTCATAAAATTTTGAGATCATGATCAAAAAAGAAAAAATTCTCAACAAATGTGAATATGTTACTTCCGCTTTTGGACTTGAGAGCGTGTTCATACCGTTTATACATTTTAATTGAGTAGCGAAAACAGGTTCAAATTTTCTAAAACTTTTACAGAAGGGTTATCACATAATTAATAACTTCTCATAAAAATTTCAGGTGATGATAAGACATTAATAAATTTATAAAATTCTAACACTCTTACTACCTTGTTAATGCTAATTCTGTTTTTTATTTTTAAAATATAACAAACGAAGTTAAAATATTTTCAAAATTTTTCTGTATGATCTTAGTTGTCTTATTATGGTACCATAAATTTTTCATGTCATGAAAAGACTTCCTTAATTTTATAAAATTCCGACAGTATTTCTGTTCAAACTTTAAAATGTCTAAAAAATTAACTTTTTGGACAAATTATCATTGAAGATCACTTTCTTATAGGTTATTGATGCCATTCCGGTCAAATCCGGCCACAAAACCTGCAAAACCGGTTCAAAATCCCGAAATTTCGCCGGTTTTTCCCGAAATTTCGCCGAAATTCCCGAAATTACTGTAGCATTTTCAAATTTTTCGAAAAATTTTAAATTCATCCGGTATTTCCAAACTCGGGTGGTCCGAAATCCGAAATTTCGCCGAATTTCGCCGAATTTTTTAACCTTGCCTCCTCCTCTAAACCCGGGCTGCCGCCGCCGTCAAGGTAACGGAGGGAAACAGAATGGAGGATAGAGGAGCTCTCACAACAAGACTGGGGAGGGCACGGTCCCATACAATTAAAAAACGACACGGATTGTTTAGACACGGCACGTTTCACCGTGACTACTAAATGGGTTGTGCCTGTTATGAGATAAGACTCCGTAACCGATTCGGTTACTATCTATCTCTTATTTGTGGACGAATCCGAACTCATCTCTAATGCTCTCTGATATATATATTGGGCTACCCCCATGTAAAGAGATCAATCTAATAAAGAGAGAGAGTTCCCACCCCCATATTCTGTGTGCTCTGTGTCTTGTTCGTGTGATACTGTTGGCGAGCACTCTGTACCCCATGTCCACACACAAAATGGCCTTGCAGAGTCATTAATAAAAAGAGTAAAGCTTATTGCTAGGCCGCTTTTGCAAAATTGTAGGTTACCCACCGGTGTTGGGGACATGCGGTCTTTGCACTGCATCATTAATTCAACTTAGACCAACTGCATACCATGAAACTTCCCCCTAGCAGCTAGTGCGTGGGAAAGAACCAAGCATTTCCCATCTGCGAAAATTTGGCTGTGTTGTATACGTGCCAATCTCTCCACCTCTCGTACCACCATGGGACCTCACCGGAAGTTGGGGATCTATGTAGGTTATGAATCTCGTCAATTATTAAATACCTTGAGCCTATGACGGGGATGCATGACACGGCTCGGTATGCTGATTGTATTTTTGATGAGTACAATTTTCCGGCATTAGGGGGAGATAAGTACCACATTGAAGAATGCCGGGAAATAGATTGGAATACCACTGGCATTCAATCCTTAGACCCACGCACTAAAGAAGTCGAACTTGAAGTTCGGAGGATAATAAGTCTGCAACAAATAACCAATAATCTGCCAGATGCCTTCACAGATCATAAGAGAGTGACAAAATCTCATATACCTGCAGTAAATGCTCCTGAAAGAGTGAAAATACCCCAGAAGGTTATTGAACCCACTCTTGCCCCTCATGACAAAAAGAGGGGGAGGCCTCCGGGTGCACGGGACTCAGTTCCGCGGAGATGTCCGCAGAAACGGAGAACCGAACAAATGAGATCACTACCTGAGACAGTTGAAGAAGCTCAACCTGATGTTGAAAAATCCTCGAAGTGAGTCATCCTGCGGATGGTAACCTCCACAAGCGAGCCATCCTCGAAGATGGAAATCCCAATAAAATTTGCGCAATCGTAACTGGGACTGAAGGAACACCAGACTTTGTCGTTGTGGGAAATCACGACGAGCTGGAAGAAATGAATGAAGAAATATCCACCAATTATGTGAATTCAGGAGAATTATATAAAAGAAAACTACAATTGTCGACATTTATTTCGCCTCCAAAATTGCTAAAACTCTAGAACTGGATCCAGAACCAAAGTCCATGGCAGAGTGCCAGAAGCGCTCAAATTGGGTCAAATAGAAAGAAGCAATTGAGACAGATTGCGCCGCTAATAAAAGGAAAGTATTCGGTCTTGTT